>JAPIVC010000649.1:0-54827 GCA_030586385.1 Camponotus fellah | reverse complement strand
TTTTATAACACCTCGCCTCGCGTTCGATCATCTGCACGTTCATCTTTTTAATTTTCCAAATTCACTATAAATAACAATGTAGTCTAATTATAATTATTGACTCGTGCTGAAACTTTTTTTTTCCGATAAAAAAGCGCGTCATAAATCGCGAGCGGAGGAGGGGCTTGTTTCGATATTCCATAGCGGGCCCCGAGACAGAGGGGAGGTAAGGATTGTTTCCTCGAGACATACCGACTACCCCGAAAGTCGATAAGCGGGGGTTCGTTCCGCCAAGTCGTAGCGTCTAAGGGTCAAGTAACGAGAATTGGCTTGGAGCCCTATACAGGTGGACCGGGCTGGAGTGGGAGGAGGATTGCTTCTTCGAGTCTAGTACGTGGAAGTAGGAAAAAAAAATTGCTAAAATCGTCGATATAGGCGGCGTCGACCAATCGCAGCTCTGGGCCACATATGGTACGCGCCAATCAAAATCGAGATTTCCGGAGGTGGGGTATTGTTTCTTCAGGTATTTAACACCTAAACAATCTTACTTCCTAGTCCACCAATCAGAACACCTCCCCCCTCTTCCCACCACGCCCACGTCCCCAAAGGCCCGAGTGGGGGGGGGTTTGTTTTGACGCACCATAGTGGCCCATATCTACTGCCATAATTATATTGGTCGATTGATATTGAATTGTGGACGCAGCCTATACGTTATTGTCAAATGAATACATGCTTATTTTCTGTAATTCTTTGTCTCCAGTGTATTATTTTTATATATCCTAAATTATTTTATATATCCTAGATACCTGAAACCGAATTATCTTTATCTGAGATACATAATTAAAGTATATAATTTATCTAATCTGTATCTAAATTATTTTAAGTTGTCTAAGCGCAAGACTGGTTATTATATTTATGAAATAATAAATAATGCATGCTAGTAATGCAGTAATTCAAATATGTATATATTATGCTATTTTGATGAAGTGCTATTTTAACTGCTAGTGCTATTTTGAATTTTGAGCAAATATCGGAAAATAATCGGAAAATAAAGACAAATGTGCTATAAATTAATTTAAAAGATTGCGAGAATATAATTATTACGTTCTCTTTATTTCAATTTCTCTTTTCTGTTTTTTTTTTTCTTATGAAATTGCGCCATTTGAAGGTTACAATAATTTAAATACTAAAAGAAACATTGTAAAAATTTCTTCAAAAATTCTAAATTATTATACCATTTTATTTAGGATTGTTAGTAGTTATTTGTTGTAATTTTAATGTTATTTGTAATTGCTTACAAATTATGTTATATTAATAATAACGTATTATATGAGTATTTATACGGATACATTTTGTATCTAATAAGGAGATATAAAATAGAGAGAAAATACAGAAATTAAAAATATAATAATTGCAGTATTGATTATCTTAATAATTTACATCTATGTTGTTGTTTCATTTTAAACTGTTAAAACACTGTTAAAACAACGGTCTAATCAAATGTCGTCTTATTATATTATTATATTATTATATTATTAATGTATGTATATGTAACGTTAGCTATATCATCTTCAACTTGGGATCTATATAATGATTAACGTATAGAATTGTCACAGTTTGCGATCATGATCGATATAGAAAATACTCACTATAGAATCACTATAGAAAACGTTTTAAGATCTTTTTTCTTAACTTTTTGTTTTCTTGATTTTGGAATTTTTAAGAAAAATTCGAGTTATTTAAAATTTTGCTCGAACATTTTTTCTGTTCTAATTCCGTGGAGTGTTTACGCCTATGCCTTTTATTATATGACGATTTTCCTTGCAACCAAATGTTTATTCAGAGGTTTTTTGAGATTTTTCTTAATAGGAATAAATTTGTTTATGACAATAATATTTACAATCACCACCATTTGCAAACATGAGGTACACATTTTTCTTTATGAATGTCTTATTATAACTTACTATAATATTTATTTAGTGAAGTAAATAACACGAAATACGATTTCTCTAAATTCAAAATAATTTTTATTATTCGTTATTTTGTTATTAATTATCTGGTAAAATCAAATTAAATTATATTTGATAAAATCTAATTTGATTAAGTATGAAATGCATAATTTATTTTTTTTATTTAATGTGTATATTTATATAATGTATATAATGTATATAATGCATAATGTGTATAAAATAATCTTATGTTTCTCAAATACAATTTTATTTTCACTCATTGGATCATCAGAAACCAAAATTACATATATTTAATTAATAGATTTTGTATATTAATATATTTTGTATATTAATTAACACAGATTTTGTATATATCTTATATATTTCATATAAATAAGTAGAATATTTGAAAATTTTTATGACACACACACAATATATACACATAACACACATATATTATATTGTTACTAAATACATTAATATATATTTTATGCATATATCAAGAAAAACATTTATAATATTATATATTTTCTTGTTATTGCTATTTTTAGAAATTCTATATGAGTGTGAGACACCTCGGTCTCATAGATGATACGTTGGACCTGTTTAGAATACCAAAGGAATATTGTAAAATGAAAAATTCGGTAAAATGGATATTGATTATATGGTTTATGATGGTTTTCATTTGGTGCATAAATATTTCTTTATGGTACATAGAAAAATTTCAAGATACAAAACTCGCAGTTATTGCTTGCATTATAGATTATGCTTTCCATCTCAATTCATTGATGGATATAATGATTATATTTCTTTTAAGGTTTGTAGTTGTTCAAGTTGTTCCTTCTTTTTAATTATGTAAGCATTATTGAAAAATTTGAATAATTTACTTTTATTAATTTTTAAATGTATATAAATTGTGTGTAAAAATGCTATTGTAAAAATGTCACAAAAGATATTATTTTTATAAAATAATATAGTGTGAATTTAATAAGAATTGGAACATGCTCTTAATTTGTGACATAAATATAAATAAAACAGTTTAATAAGCATTTTATATTCTTGAATGTTTCTTTATTTTTTTAAATTACAGATACATTGGTACTGAATTCGATAAAATCAATGGTTGTATTGAACAATTATCAGAGACGGAAAAATGTGGATTGAGAAGCAGTTGAAAAAAATCTCCTGTTAATCGCTACTATGTCCAAAGCAGTAAAAATCGCGAGCATATATTATGAATTACAATGTAAATTGATATATCTTAAAATAAAAATCAGCAAAATTGGAGAAATTAACATTTTAACAAAAAAGAAGATAATTTTATTAATCTATAAATATATACATATGTATATATGTTGCATCTTATTGTATTATTAATTTTTTATTAACACAATTTCTATTTCATTTGTGGTAATTTTGTGTATCTATTAAAAAAAAAATCTGTTTTTTTCTGAAAATTTATATAATTGCAAATTTTCAAATTTTTTTACGTAATATAAGAATAAACATTACTTTTACTGAGCTTTATAACAAAATAATTATTTTAATATAAGTAATAAATGTAGATTTTTAATAATCCTTATTATATATCTCTGATACTTAATTTTGAATAAATAGACATTATATGCATGCACTTCTTAGAAGAAGTAGATCAATGTTTATATTTTCTTGAAGTCTTTTAAATATATTTATCTAATAATATCTTTTTAGGCATCTTCATTTGGAACTTTGCCGAATAGCTCGCAATATAAATGATTTTTTCGGAACGCAAATGACCCTACAGACGATATTCCATTTTATTGTTTTGACCACATCAATTTATTTTGAATATCGTATGTTGTTATGCTTCACTAAAGTTCCTAAAGACAATGAAGACAATATAAAAATATTTGCATTTAATAATATATGTTGCAGCATAATAGTAATAAAGTTCGTAACATTCAATTATATTTGCGAAAGCGTTTGCATCAAGGTAAACAGTAGATATGGGCCACTATGGTGCGTCAAAACAAATCCCCACCACTCGGCCTTTGGCGACGTGGGCGTGGCTAGGTGAAGTGGAGGGAGGTGTTCTGATTGGTGGACTAGGATATTGATAAGATTGTTTAGGTATTAAATACCTGAAGAAACAATACCCCACCTTCGGAAGTCTCGATTTTGATTGGCATGTACCGTAGTGGTCCAGAGCTGCGATTGGTCGACGCCGCCTATGTTGACGATTTTAACAAATTTTTATTTCCCTACTTCCACGTACTAGACTCGAAGAAGCAATCCTCCTCCCACTCCAGCTCCGGTCCACCTGTATAGGGCTCCAAGCCAAATTCTCGTTACCTGACCCTTAGACGCTACGCCTTGGCAGAACGAACCATTAGACTACTTATTTTCTCTTTGGCTTTTCTCTTGAGATTGTCTCACGATTCTTCAAAACGGTGTTTGACCGCTACTTTAAACGGCGTATTGTTTTCGACGTCTTCGATTATATTAACGCCAGCCCGTAAAGCTTCTTTCCCCACAGTTCGTACGGCTTTACCTAAATATGGTAGTACGCGTCTGAATAATCCCCCGAGAAAACTACCGATTCCGTGACCGCGTTGATAGGGCGATCCGACGAAAACTCGGGGAATTCCACCGCCGCGGCCGCCTCCGTTCTAATTCGTCGTGATATACCGAGTAATAGTCCATTAATAATAATAATAATAATAACGGTCAAACACGCTTTTTCTCTTTCGCAGTTTCCGCGAATTATATTTTATAATATCTAATCAATACGTCTAAAGTGCAAAGTCACAGTCAACGTTCCGAATTCGAATGGTATACCTTCCCCCAGCTGATCTCTTATATCTATTTCGATTGTTCGGAAACATGTTTGACGCAAAGCGATGTATTGCGCGGGCGAAAAATGACTTATCTGGCTAGATGCAAACAAATAATCATTTCGCGCGTCGAGCGCAACTATTCGAAGAAGAGGCGATTGTACGTCACCCGTGATATAAGGCTCGCAAATGTCGCAGTAGATGAAAAGTTTGTCGGGAATGCCTCGAATCAAACTAGCTGGTTTGTCGGCTAATATATGGTCGTTATTATCCTCGAATGCAAAAAGAAATGACGGGAAAAGTAAGTCCGAGCGTTTTTTATTGTCTATATCAAAATCGAGTATTCGACAAAGCTTATCGGAAAAATACACGAAATGTCGCATTTCTCTTCTATACAAGAAAGTTTCATAATAGTTCTACCTCCGACTTTTAATTCCCAAACGATATGTGAGTTTACCAATTTGGACGCGTAATTCATTGTTTCTATAATATCGTGTACTCGAATAAACGCCAGGTGGTACTTCGGCATCATCTATAGGAATTATCTCTTCGTTCTTCTTTTTAACATTGAGGAATTGTAATGTACCTTCTCCTGGGCGTATATGTAAAAAGCTACGCGGAAACTGGATCTCCGTGAGCGCTACTTTCCAACGACCGCTTAAGTCTATACGCTGAGGTAATTCGGTGGTGAAACACGTTGTTTTATTTTCCAGAAAGTATTGCATGCTACTATTACTCGGGAGGATTATGTGAAATTCTTCCCCTCTCATTTTATTAAACTCGAGGCCGGTATCCTCGCCAACTAACTAGTAATTGTTTATTGTCGCCCCGTCCCTTGGTTTTTATCACACGGTCTACGATAAATTCTCCCTCTCGTAAATCTTTAATAACTTGCGTTAATTCTTGCTCGTAAAAAATCCCGTCTATAACCTCGCCTTGTAAATCGCTTAGTTCGTATATAAGAGATCTTCTCCATTCGAGAACGCAATGAATTCGAAATATTTCTTCACTCCAGCCCGCCTCGTATCCTTTCTCAAACGCTGCTTTTGCTCTACTAATGCGTACGAGATCGCCTGCTTTGTATTTACACTTTTGTTTGCGTCCGCGATTTTTTTTTTCTTCAGCATCATCGACATTGATATTCCAACGTCGATTAATATTTTCTCGAGCGATACGCGCATTTTCCAACGTAACGACCGCGGGTTGCATTTTAATGCTAGAATGACGAGTATGATTGTAAACGTGAACAATATCCTGCAAAATATCGATATAACGACGAGTATTTTTATGCGTAAAGTAACGCCACATCCTCTCCTTAAGTGTTCTATTGAAACGCTCGACTATAGCTGCTTTAATATCCGGATTACGAACTACACGAAAACGGATGTTTTTTTCTTTTAAGAATTTTTGTACAGCGTTCGCGATAAATTCTTTACCTTTGTCGGTTTGTAGGCATACAGGTAAACGTTTTTTGTTTCTCGAGAATATGTTGTGAAAGGCCTTTATCACACACGACGAAGTTTTATCGCGTAAAGGTTCTACCCAAGCAAATTTGCTAAGTACATCGATAACCGCTAGTAGATAGGAATATCCGTCATTATAACTCTTAAGATTACGAAGATCGATCAAATCTGCTTCCCATAAATCATCGATATTTGTTACGTTATCCTCCTATCTTAAAAAGTGCATGTTAAATCGATTCTCGAAGCGTTGAAGCCTCTTTATAGTGATGCTGATTGGTTGACGCGTGTTTCGAGGTTGGAATGTAAGCGATGACGTAGTATCGACTTCGCTACGACTGTGTATTGTGAGGTTATATTTACCACGTGTGTACATTTAGTACATAATAAGTGTCAAGAGTGATCTATTTATTAAAAATTGATATAAATAAATAGAATAGAAGAAGAAGGAAAGTTAAATAGAGAAGGTATGTATAAATTATGTATAAAAAATAAATATATGTATAATATAATATTTATATATAAAAATAAATATTTTTAATTAAAATTTAGTTAAAATCCTAGATAGTACAATATTCTTTGACGATTTTATTTTATAAAAGAATATGTGTTCTTACATCAACTATATATGAGGCTAAGTTGGTTGCGTGCACTTTTTGTTCGAATATAAATTGTGCCAGAAGATTACAGTTTCTATGTTATAGTTATGACAATGCATATTGGAAATTAAAAGTTTATCAATAATTTCTTAGAAGAAATCAAAATTTAATTGTATACAATAAATGTACTTTGTACAATTTATTTTCATTTCTTGTAAAAAATTATTTTAAAGTTAATTATTTATATTAATGTTACTGGGATGTTACAGTATAATATTTAAAACATACATGTAAAAGAACATTTCTTTTTGTTAATCTAAACTAGAAACATATAAATATTATAAATTATATTTATACTATAAGTCTGCATAGAATTATCAAAAATGAAACTATGTTCTATATATTCTGAATAAGTTTAGAAAATATTCTGAATAAGATTTCTAAATTAGATTAACAAAAAGAAATGTTCTTTTACATGTATGTTCTAAATTGTACTGTAACATCCCAGTCATACTAATATAAATAATTAACTTTAAAATAATTTTTTACAAGAGATGAAAATAAATTGTACAAAGTATATTTCTTGTATACAATTAAATTTTTATTTCTTCTAAGAAATTATTGATAAACTTTTTATTTCCAATATGCATTGTCATAACTGTAATATAGAAACTGTTATCATTTGACACAATTTATATTCGAACAAAAGTGCACGCAAACTTACCTCATATATAGTTGATGTAAGAATACATATTCTTTTATATATTTTTTACTTTATTAGAATATTCACTAAAGAATATCACAGACAATACAAATCTATTCTATAAATCCTTTAGTGAATATTTTAATGAAGTGAAAAAAAGTAGTTTATAAAAAAAAGCAGTTTATAAACTACTTTTTTTCACTTCATTAAAATATTCACTGAAGGATATTTATAGAATAGATTTGTATTGTCTGTGATATTTCGTAGTGAATATTTTAATAAAGTTAAAAATATATGAAAGATTATGTGTTATTACGTCAACTATATATGAGGCTAAGTTAGTTGCGTGCAGTTTTTGTTCGAATATAAATTGTGTCAAAAGATAACAGTTTCTATGTTGTAGTTATGACAATGCATATTGGAAATTAAAAGTTTATCAATAATTTCTTAGAAGAAATCAAAATTTAATTGTATACAAGGAATGTACTTTGTACAATTTATTGTCATCTCTTGTAAAAAATTATTTTAAAGTTAATTATTTATATTAGTGTGACTGAGATGTTACAGTACAATTTGAAACATACACATAAAGAACATTTCTTTTTGTTAATCTAAGCTAGAAATATATAAATATTATAAATTATATTTATACTATAAATCTGCATAGAATATCAAAAATGAAACTATGTTCTAAATATTCTGAATAAGTTTAGAAAATATTCTGAATAAGATTTCTAGATTAGATTAACAAAAAGAAATGTTCTTTTAAATGTATGTTCTAAATTATATTGTAACATCCCAGTCACAACTAATATAAATAATTAACTTTAAAATACTTTTACAAGAGATGAAAATTACAAAGATTTTTGTATACAATTAAATTTGATTTTCTAAGAAATTATGATAAACTTTTATTTCCAATATGCATTGTCATAACTGTAATATAGAAACTGTTATTTTTTGACACAATTTATATTCGAACAAAAGTGTAACAAAAAGTAGTTTATAAAAAGTATTTTTATAAACTATTTTTTTCATTTCATTAAAATATTCACTAAAGGATATTTATACAATAGATTTGTATTATCTGTGATATTCTTTAGTGAATATTTTGACAAAGTAAAAATATATAAAAGAATATGTGTTCTTACATCAACTATATATGAGGCTAAGTTGTTTGCGTGCACTTTTTGTTCGAATATAAATTGTGTCAGAAGATAACAGTTTCTATGTTGTAATTATAACAATGCATATTGGAAATTAAAAGTTTATCAATAATTTCTTAGAAAAAATCAAAATTTAATTGTGTACAAGAAATATACTTTGTACAATTTATTTTCATCTAAAAAATTATTTTAAAGTTAATTATTTATAGGGGGGGGCGGGAAGGTTACAGTACAAATTAAAACATACATGTAAGCACTTTCTTTTTGTTAATCTAATTTAGAAATATATAAATATTATAAATTATATTTATAATATAAATCTGCATAGAATATAAAAAATGAAATTATGTTCTAAATATTTTGAATAAGTTTAGAAAATATTCTGAATAAGATTTCTAGATTAAATTAACAAAAAGAAATATTCTTTTACACGTATGTTCTAAATTGTACTATAACATCCCAGTCACACTAATATAAATAATTAACTTTAAAATAATTTTTTACAAGAGATGAAAATAAATTGTACAAAGTACATTTCTTGTATACAATTAAATTTTGATTTCTTTAAGAAATTATTGATAAACTTTTAATTTCCAATATGCATTGTCATAACTATAATATAGAAACTTATCTTCTGACACAATTTATATTCAACAAAAGTTCACGCAATTAACTTAGCCTCATATATATAATTGACGTAAGAATACATATTCTTTTATATTTTTTACTTTATTAGAATATTCATTAAAGAATATCACAGACAATACAAATCTATTCTATAAATATCCTTCATTAAAAATAGTTTATAAACTACGTTTTTTTACTTCATTGAAATATTCACTGAAGGATTTTGAATATAGTTTCATTTTTTTATTCTATGCAGATTTATAAACTTTTTTTCATTTCATTAAAATATTCACGGAAGGATATTTATAGAATAGATTTGTATTGTCTGTGATATTCTTTAGTGAATATTCTATTAAAGTAAAAAAAAAGTGTAATAAAGTAAAAAAAATTATTTCATGAATCTACATAGAATGTCAAAATAAGATCATTCTAAATATTTTGAATAAATTAATAATTGTATAAATTATGTATCTTGTATACAATTTATTTTAATTTTTAACAAATTATTGATAGATTTCTTTATTAATTTTCAGTGTGTATTATCATTGCTGTTACTATAGATAATTACTATAGAACTATCTTCCTGCAATGTATTTAAGGGGTAATACTACTCTAGCGCCCGAAAAAATAGCCTAATTTTGACAATTTTTTATGAGAATATAGTGAATGGAATATAAAATCTGTTTAAAGGTTCTTATTGTATATACTTTGGAGTGTATTCACAAATTTTTGTTCAATTTTTTTTTACAAAATGGCGGTGCCAAAATTCAGCAAAGAAAACCTCTTCTCACGGATAGTGTTCCACGGCCAAAACATACTTTAACAGATCTTCATTAATTTACTTGAAATTTTAATTGTAGCTTCAAAATTACATTATTTAGAGAAGTACGTACGGATTTTAAATTTCATTGTAAACTTTTTTTCGTTATAAACAATTTTTCATGTAATTTTTTATCTAAAAATGAAACTTTTGTTCAAACGTGCATTATTTTTACAAAAAACGGTATTTTTTAATTAGCGTACGTATTTCCTGAGTTAATTTTATATAAAATTAAAAAATTTTTGGTCTTTCGTTCTAAGTCGAAAATTGCAGGAGAAATCTTTCCGGCCACGGAACACTATCCGTGAGAAGAGATCCTTTGCTAAATTCTGATACCGCCATTTTGTAAAAAAAAAATTGAAAAAAAAATTGTGAATACACTTCAAAGTATGTACAATAAGAACTTTTAAACAGATTTTGTATTCCATTCACTATCTTCTCATAAAAAATTGTCAAAATTAGGCTGTTATTTTAGGCGCTAGAGTGGCATTACCCCTTAAGAATGCGTAGAATTAATTTTAATATGTACGTAATAAAAATAAGAACATATTTTCTTTGGTGTGTGAGTTTTAAACTACAGTTCATAACTCCAGTACATAATACTATAAACATAATATATAATATATAAACAATTAATTGTAAATCAATAAAAAAGAATTTTTTTTAACAATATTTTACGAGAGATTCTAATATTTTACGATAAGAATATTCTAAAAATAGTATTTATTTAATGTAAAATAGAAGAGTCAAAGAATATTATACTATTTTAGACATTTGTGCTATATTTATATTTTACAAAGATAACTATTATAATAATTAAATTTATCAATAATTTCAAAAGTTAAAAGAATTATATACAATATGTATGTAAAGAGTATATATATATATATATATATATATATATATATAAAACTTATATTAGAGTGGCTCTTATTTTATCGATTTCAGAATTTTTTGTTCTTTTGTTTTAAAAATTAATTATGATTGTAAAACTTATAATTTTTTATCAGGTATTTCGATAGATTAATGTACAACAGTTTTAATTATATTGATTCACGAAAATTCTCATGATTTCAATATTTTTTTATAATTATTCATAATGGAAAAATATTTATTTATTTTATAAATATAATATTATTATTATATTTATAAAATTTAAAAAATTTATTATAAATAAAATTAAAAACTTCATTGTAAATTGTTATTTTTAACACTTATATTTTTCAACACTTATATTTTTAGATACATCGATAGATGTATGTTTTACAGCAATATTAAGTATAATTTATTAACTTATATTACAGCAATATTAACTTATAAAATTCATCAACAAATGAGTCCTTTGTAATTAATTAAATTGTTGTTACATTTATTTATTAATATATGACTAAAATAATGAAACAAATTCGAAGTCAGCAAAATAAAAGATACTTTATATATATATATAATATATATATATATATATATATATACACATATACATATACAGGATGAGTCATTTTAATCAGCGTATTATTTTGGAAACAAAGCATTTTAGAGAAAAATGTTTCAGACGAAAGTTTTATGATTTCGAGGGGGCCATAAGATGGTATCATTGGTTCGACCTTGGATAGTCATTTGAAGGTCACCTCAATTTTTTTAAATGGCACCCTCTATTTTTTATACATATTCTTGTAGCTGACTTTGAGAGTTTTTCATAATCCTATATTTGAAGTCTTTTAATGCAGAACTTTCTGAGATATGAGAGATAGATGATATTTTAAATTTTATATTATGATGATATTGTTTGGTTTTAAGAAGGCTGTAAAGCGGCGTCTATAATGAGACTTTAAGATTTAAAATTTAAGAAATTGACCAATCATATTTATTATTCTTCTTTAAATTCAATTGTAATTGGTCAATTTCTAAAATCTTAAATCTTAAAGTCCTATTGTAGACGATGCATTAGATGGTACCATTGGTTTGATTTTTAAGAGCTAAAAATAAGAAGTGTCATTTAAAAATTTAAATTTTTAAATTAAAATAAATTTTTTTGATGTCACTTATTTTTAGCTCTGAAGGTCAAACTAATGGTACCATCTTATAGCCTTCTTGAAACTAGACAACTTTTGTCCGAAACATTTTTCGCTGCCGGGCTCGGTTTTCGAGATATTTGACTGATAAGAGTCATAAATATTGTAATGAAATTTAAAATATCTCAGAAAATTCTACGTTAAAAAAAGTTTAAATATATAGCGTTTTGGAAAGCTTTCGAGATAAGCTACAAGAATATATGTAATAAAAAATAGGGGATGCCATTTAAAAAAATTGAGATGACCTTTACGTGACCTTCAAGTGACCTTTCAAGATCAAACAATGGTATTATCTTATGGTCCCCTCGAAACTGGACAACTTTTATCTGAAACTTTTTTTGTAGAATGCATAGGAATAGAAATATTTGGGGTGAGACATTAAAATGACTCACCGTGTATATATAGATAGGGTGTTTGATTTTAATTTCTTCAGGCAAATATCTCGAAAAATATGGAAAATTATAAAAAAATGTTTTAGACAAAAGTTGCATGGTTTCGAGGTGGACATATGATGATGCCACTGATTTGACCTTAAATAATTGTTTGAAAGTTATATTAAGGTTATCTTTAATTCATTTAAGAACCCAATTTTAGAATATAATGCAAATAGTGGATTCTGTTTAAGAAATTAAAGGTAACCTTAATATGACTTTCAAACAACTATCCAAAGGTAAACCAATGATACCATTACATGTCCCCTTTGAAACCATACAACTTTTGTCTTGAAATGTTTTTTCATATTTTCCATATTGTTCGAAATATTTGTCTGGGGCAATTAAAATAAAACAATATATATATATATATATATATATATATATAATCATATTATATATATATTTATATTATTTATATAATAATTTATTATTATACATATTATTACATTTTAAAAAATAAATGTAAACATATTAATATTTATTATTGTTTTTGTTTCAGGAACTTCAAATATAAAAAAGAAAAAAGGAAGAAAAAGTGAAAAAAAAAATTAATCATAAATAGTATTAAGTAATTAGATTAATTAATTAAGTAATTACGTAGTAAATATTTAAATAATTAGTATTAAGTAGTTAAGTATTAAGTATGTAAAGGCCATTCTACAATGAGGTTTTAAGAAATTGGCCAATTACAGTCGAGTATTCTTTTAATACTTGACTGTGATTGGTGAATTCCTTAAGTCTTACGCCTTAAGTCTCCATAAAATCTCATTGTAGATGTTGCTTAAGTAATTAAAAGTTATTAAGTTTAAATAATTTATGTAATTTAAAGTAAATTAATTTAAAGTAATTATAATTATTATATTATGATATCTAATTATATAATTTTATTATATTTGTATTAATTACTTATTGTGTTATAATTTGGTTTCATATCTTTTCATGTATAGTTATTAATAATAAATAATATTGATAATAAGAACACTAATGATATTAATGATAAATGATGATATAAATGATATATAAATGAAGATTTTGATATTGATGATAATGAGATAATGAGAATGAATGATGACAATGATAATAAAAATAATGACAATGATAATAATAACAAAATGATGATTATATTAATTGTTTTTTTATTAATGTCTATTAATAATATTTTACGTATATATATATTTAACATAGCATATATACATATTAGTATATTAATATATCAATATATTTTTATAAAATGGGTAGGCGTAAAATTGTGCGTACTTTAGAAGAAGAAGAAGAATTTCTACAACGACGTCGAGAAAAAAGAAGGGAAAATCAACGGCGCCGTCGTAAAAATAATAAATTAGTTGAAAATTCTTCAAATATAATACCAAATCAACAAATTACTTGTATTACAGGAACATCAAATAATAATTGCACAGTAATAGAATTGAATTCGAAAACTGATGAAAATTCTTTAATTGTTAGATCAATTTAGATTATAACCATCTGCAGAATATCATTCGTTATCGATCACGACAAAAAAACAACCTCGTTTAAATAATATTAATACAATATCATTGAATGATGTAACTGAATATTATATTGGTCCTATGGATGTGTATTGTATTCATTGTAACGCAAAATATTTTACAGCTGAAAAAATTTCTAATAAAGGACATTCATTTCATGATTGTTGTACTCATGGTGCAGTATATTTACAGTCATTACCTGAATTCATTCGTTTATTTAATGGTAGTTTATTTAATGGTAGTCATGTAAAATCTAATGATTTTTTTCAACATATTCGTAGTTATAATAGTTCATTTTTATTTGCATCATTTAATGCTAATTTAATTAATTTTCAAGATAGACGACCTGGTCCATATTGTTTTAAAATACAAGGGCAGATTTATTATCAAATTAATACAGCATTATATGCTGCACAAAACGAAAGTCCTACATATGGCCAACTTTTTATTATTGATTCGAATGAAGCGATTGATTATCGTCTTAATCGAAATTCATATTTAGATTTTGAAATTGTACGAAATCTTGATCATATAATGCGAGAATCAAATGTATTTGCTCATTCTTATCAAATGATGGGTGAAGAATTAGAAAATCAACGACATTTAGAAATGGAATCTGGTGAATTATTACCGGAGTTACAATTAGTATTTACTTCAAGACCAGGTATGGATCGACGTCGATATAATACTCAAAGAATCAATGAAGTTGCTGCTGTATTCTCTGTAACAGCTGATGGAGAAATTCCAGAATCATATGTTACAATACGTAATAAAAATACTAAAACTTTACAAAAAGTTAATATTATGGATCCAAATGAATCATGGATATATAAAATAGAATAGAATCATGGATATATCCATTATTTTATCCATATGGTAGTCAAGGATGGCATCGTGATTTGAAAAAATTAAATAGTGATAGACGAATAACTAGAGGACAATATATTAAATATCGTATAGCTATTCGTGATGAATTTAATGTTTTTTTATTAGGACGTCGCTTATTTCAACAGTGGCTTGTAGACAGCTATGTAAAAATGGAAAAGTAGAATTGATTATTGTAAAAATCATCAAAAAGAATTACGCAGTGAAACATATCAAGGTTTAAGAGATTATTTACAAACTACGGCTAATAATTTAAATGGACGTATTGGGAAAATGGTTATACTTCCTTCCACATTTATTGGATCGCCACGCAATATGTTACAAAATTATCAAGATGCAATGGCAATAGTTAGTAAATTTGGTAAACCAGATCTTTTCATTACTATGACTTGTAATCCGAAATGGCGTGAAATTGAAGAAAATCTTTTACCTGGTCAACAAGCTTCGGATAGACCTGATATTTGTGCTCGTGTTTTTAATATAAAAAAAGATTATTTAATTGATTTAATCGTTAAACAAAAATTTTTTGGTGAAGTAGCAGCATTTGTATATGTTATTGAATTTCAAAAACGCGGTTTGCCACATGTTCATATGTTAATTACTTTAAAATACAATTATAAAATTACAACTCCACAAATTGTTGATAAATATATTTCTACTGAAATTCCTGATCCATGTGAGAATCGTATTCTACATGATGTAGTTATGAAACATCCATATGATTCATGGATCCTTGTAGTGATTGGTGTTTGGTAGATGGATGTTGTTCAAAACATTATCCGAAACCTTTTCTCGAAGAAACTAAAATGGATGAAGATGCTTATCCTTATTATCGTCGACGAAATAATGGAACAAATTTTGAACATCCTGGTGGATATGTAGTTGATAATCGTTATGTTGTTCCATATTGTCCTACTTTATCAATTATATTTAATAGTCATATAAATGTTGAAATAGTTTCAAGTATTAAATCAGTTAAATATTTATATAAATATATTTATAAAGGACATGATGTTGCTGCTATAACTATTGAACCAGTAACAGAAAGTGTCGTTATTGATCATGATGAGATACATAATTACATCAAAGCTCGTTATGTTGGACCTGTTGAAGCTAGCTGGCGTATTCTTAGTAAAAAACTACAAAATAAAAATCACGCTATAACACGTTTACCAGTCCATCTTCCTAATGAGCAAAATATTATAATTGAAAATGAAAACATTGATGATGCAATGACTTCTGCTTTAGATCAAGTTACTATGTTAATAGATTATTTTTCATTAAACTTACGCGATGAAGAAGCAAAACATTATTTGTATATAGAAATTCCAAGTTATTATACATTTAAAAAAGAGAAAGTTAACGGTAAAAATGTATCACGTTGGGTCAAACACAAAAATCATTATAATTGTATAGGACGAATGTATTCCGTTAGTCCAACACAAATAGAATTATTTCATTTACGATTGCTCACAATAAAAGGGGCCACCAGTTTTAATGATTTAAGAACTGTAAATGGAGAATTTTGTCAATCATTTTCAGCCGCATGTTTAGCTTTAGGTTTGATCGAAGATGAATGGAAAAAAACTATGAATGAAGCTGTTAGATGGATGATGCCACTTCGTAGATTATTTGTACGTATATTATTACATTGTCAACCATTATATCCTGAAGAATTGTGGGAAAACTTTAAAGTAGCAATGTCTGAGGATTATATTCAACATTTTGGTATATTACAAGGACAAAATAAAGCATATGTACAAATTAATAGTATGCTTCGTGCTGAAGGTAAAAGTTTTGTAGATTTTCCACAAATGAAACAATTAATAGAAAATGGCGAAGAAGAGAATTGCATGATATTTGAAGAAGCTATAGAAATAGGCACCAAACAATATAAACAATTAAATAATAAGCTGAAAGAGATCGTCGATCTTATTAAATGAATTAAACAATAATATTATTTCTAATAATTGTTTTTATATTGATGGTCCAGGTGGATCAGGTAAAACATATATATACACAACTATCTATTATTTAGCTAGAATTAGAAATAAACGTGTATGTACAATGGCATTTACTGGTATTGCAGCTACATTATTACCTTTTGGAAAAACAGTTCATAAGATATTTGGATTACCAGTTCCATTATTTGCTGATTCAACATCAACTATTAAAATCCAATCAAAAGAAGCTCAATATTTAAAAGAATTGATATTTTTATTTGGGATGAAGCACCAATGGCACCACATATGCTTTAGAAATAATGGATCGAACATTGCGTGATATTATGAATAATGATATTCCTTTCGGTGGAAAAATTGTTTTATTAGGTGGTGATTTTAGACAACTTTTGCCTATTAAAGTACATGCTACTCGAAATGAAATTGTAAATCTTTCTATTAAGTTTAGTTCTCTTTGGAAGCATTTCGTAAAATTCTCTTTAATACAAAATATGCGAGTTCTTCCAGAAGAAATTGAATTTGTAAAATTTTTATTGAATGTTGGAGATGGTACATTAAATGATCTTAATGATAATATACAAATTCCTGAATGTTATATAGCATCTATTAATGCTGATATTGTGGAAGATATATATGGTGATTTAATAAGAAAAAGAGTTTATTAAAATGTCTAAATGTGCCATACTTTCTGCAAGAAATGTTGATGTAGATGAAATTAATAAGAAAGTTGTGAAATTATTAGATATAAATGATGAACGAATTTATACAAGTGTAGACACTATCGTAAATAATGATAATGGTGACATGAGTGAAATATTGTTACCAGAATATTTAAATAGTTTATCTCCATCGTCTCTTCCTCCTCATGAATTGCGTTTAAAATCAAATAGTATTATTATGTTCATTAGAAATTTAAGTATTAATGAAGGTCTTTGTAATGACACTAGATTAATGATTATAGAGCTTACAGATCATTTATTAAAATGTAAGATTTTAACAGGTGACAAAACAAGAGACATTGTTTTTTTAAATCGTATAACGTTATATTGTGAAAATGTATTCTTTTACTCTTTCCAGAAGACAATTTCCAATAAAATTAGCTTTTGCCATGACGATTAATAAATCACAAGGACAGACGTTTGATAGAATTGGGTTAGATCTTCGCAAAGATATTTTTAATCATGGACAACTTTATGTTGCTTTTTCGCGAGTCGTTCCTGGCAAGCATTAAAAGTTTATCTTGGTAATCAACGAAATAACAAATTTGTTAAAAATTATGTATATAAAGAAATTTATATTTAATTTTTTGTTTTTTAAATGTGAAAAGAACAATTTTGTTAAAGTAATAATAATAATAATAATAATAATAATAATTTCATCAGCGAATATATAAAAATTTTTTACAAATATAAATTTTAATATTGGAAAATTTTACATTTTATTTAAAAGTTATAATTTTTACTTATAAGAAATAAATATAATACATAACCAACATCTGCTCAAAATCATTTAATTTTTTTATATGTAATAACTTTCATATAACTTTCATATAATTTCTTACAAATTAATAACTCAAATATATAAATTAATAGATATCTCATGTTATATAGTATATTACAATAAATAAAAATGGAAATCTAGACATTTCGATCTATTTCTTCTTAATAAATTAAATTGTAAGAAAAGTATTATAATACTTTTACATTTGATATGATGCAACAAAAATTTTATTGATTACGCTGTATATATAAAAATGTAATATAATAATAATAATGACAAATCTATTGATCAAGTAAGCACAATAGACACAAAAATAAAAAACCTATAAATACACTGTCATATAAAATTATAATATATGACATAGATGTAGAAAACATGATATTGTATTAAAAATTTATTATAATGAAAAAGTTGTAGAATATCAAATGAAAAATAAATTCAATATTAATACATAAAAATAACATCAAAAACTCAACTACTTTGTTTTTAATTTGAACTATGGAAAAGAAGAATGTGAAGTAAATCGAAATGTATAGAACTCTATTACTTCTATTTGAATAATTGAAATATATTTGTATTAGAACGTGTAAAAGATTTCAATTATATTTTTCATTACTTCATATAGTATTTATATACTTATTTTATATAATATAATTTACATATTATATAATTGCATATTCACTTTACACACGTTATACATATTTAAATGAAACATTTGTTAATATATAAAATCAAAATTAAATTTGTTTATTCTAGAGAATAGAATTTAATATTATTAATATTGAATTTTATTGCAATAGTTTATGATTCCTTTCTCAATAATACTATTAATATAAATTAAGTAATACAATAAGTTTTATTATATAATATTATTAAGCTTTAAAATAAAAATTATTATAATTTTCTTTAAATAAATATTATTACACATTTTTTTACAAATTTTAATAAATTATTTATAAGAATGGTATACATATTATGAAATAAACAATGCTTTATTTATCATGAAAACATATAAAAAAAATAATACCTGATAAATTTGAAGAATCCTGATAAAATTACAATCATTTAGTATATATTGTAAAAGTATTCATTTGAAAATAAATCTTTTCCAAATTAAAATCAATAAATATACAAATATATAAATATTAATTTATGTATTACATATTTATATTTTTTAAATTACAAAACTGAAAAAAATATATATAGAGTCCATCAATTTTCGACCTTAACGAAAAAATAAATAGATTGGCTCACAATAGGAAATTATCTATATTGTTTGGGATTGTCGCAATAATTATGGAAAATTAAATAAAAGCTCGGCCAATCAGTGCGAGGAAGCGGCGATTTAAATCGTCACTGGTCTCCGATACTGGGTCGCGCGGCAGTGGTCGTCGAGCACATGACACGATATTGTATCGAATACGTTTTGTAAATGACCGCGAGCAGAATGATGCGCTATCATTCACCAATACTTGCGGTAGATGGCATGGTGCTTTTATAGTGGTTGCCCCCATCTCACTCTCAATTTGAAAATTATTCAAAATGCCATTACTATAGCCGCTGAATCGACATCAAATGTAAAATTAATTGTGACAGGCTGATCCGTGATTGAAAATCTCTTCCGAGTGCTTTAATAACTGATGACGATACAGATGATAAATGCTCACATTCTTTTTCAGCTCGTGCAGTTAGCTGGACGATTGGACCATCCTGGATAGCGACGACGCAGTTCACATAATTCTTGCCAACACTGTGCTGTGGTTCTTGAGTTTCCGTTAACGCCTGGGAAATCGCCCCATAAAGGCTTCACAGTAAAGTCACAACCAGGTCCGTAGATCTGCAATAGCGCCTCACTGTTAACTTAGCCAGCGTAAACACAAGATTTTGTTACCAAGCCAGCTTTCGCAATATCACAGAATAGACTGTACGCCGGCAGCACGCAACTACAGCTGAGCGGACAACCATAGTGCGCAAGCGTCGAACTCACACGTACGCTTACACTCACATGTCCGCTCAGCTGTCAGCAGTTGCGTGCTACCGGCGTACGCAGTGATGACAGTGTGCGAGAGCTAAGACGTTTTAATAAAAATCTTGTGTTTGCGTAGTAAATTAACAGTGAAATGAGGTATATTCTGCAGGAATATACGGATATGATTGTGGCATACGGACTAGCGGGAAATACTTATCGTGCGGCCGCAATTTACATGGAATCATTTCCAGGCGTTAACGAAAATCAAGTGGCCCGTACAATTTTATGTGTTGTGCAATAATATGTGAAACTGCGTAGTGCATAATATCAGGATAATCGGTCCAGCAGTGCGCTTTCGACGAGATGAAGAAAGGATTCGTGAAGCATTTTATCATCGTATCATTATCAACGTGTGAATACATTTTATCGAAGGATTTTCAATCACGGATCAATTTTTGTAAAGGTACTGTCACCATTAATTTTTTACATTTACGATGTATTCAGCGTATAGTAATGGCATTTTGAATAATTTTCAAATTGAGAGTGGAATAGGCCTATGGGGGAAACCACTATAAAAAAAGCGCACCATGCTATCTACCGCAAGGTGGTGTGGAAAATGATAGCGCATCATTTCTCGCCGCTAAAAGGACGGGTCATTTTTCGGCGCGGTATTGCGATATATCGTATCATGTCTCGAGCGACCCGCCCACCGCTTCGCGGCGCGACTAGTATCGGATTACAGTGGGACGACTCTCGTCGCCGCGCGCTTCTATTCACGCAGATTGGCCGATCTTCTTTATTTAATTTTTCCGTAATTATTGCGACAATCCCAAACCAATATAAATAATTTCTTCTTAATTTGGGCCAATCTACTTATTTTTTTGTTGAGGTCGAAAATCGACGGACACCCTGTATATATAGGTAAACTGCCGCTGACCTTAACGAAATAGGTAGATTGGCTCAAATTAAGAACAATATATATTAGTTTGGGATTGTCGCAATATTACGGAAAAATAAATAAAGAAGATCGGTCTGGTGAAGAGTGCGCGGCAGTCGTCCCACTGTAATCCGATACTAGTCGCCGTAAGGGCGGTCGCCGAGCATTGATGCAATGAAGGCGCTTCCGCGCCGACCAGTTCGCCAGAATGAGCGCGTTATGCGCTTTCTTCAATAATATGCGTGTAGATATACATGGTGCGCTTTATAGTGGTTTCCCATAGCCTAGCTTCTCAATTTGAAAAATATTAAAATGCCATTACTACGCCGAATATTATAGCAATGTAATAGGACAATCAGCCTTACATGCTTCGGACCTTTCGTATGGTTGCACCGTTGATACTGATACGATGATGAAAGCATTTACGAATCCTTTCTTCACCATATAGAAAGCGCACGACTGGACCGATTATCCTGATATTATGACGACACGCAGTTCACATAATTATTGCACACACATAAAATTGTTAAATATTTGCTTCGTTAACGCCTGGGGAAATTATAACTAGGCCTAATGGCCGCTAGTCCGTGGCCACACACATATCCTTCCGCAGAATATACCTCATTTTCACTGAATTTACTACGCAAACACAAGATTTTAAGCGTCTTAGCTCTCGCACACTTTTATCAGACTGTGTACGCCGGCAGCACGCAACTACAGCTGAGCGGACAACCATAGTGCGCAAGCGTCGAACTCACACGTACGCTTACACTCACATGTCCGCTCAGCTGTCAGCTGTAGTTGCGTGCTGCCGGTGTACGCAGTGTGATAACAGTGTGCGAGAGCTAAGACGTTTTAATAAAAATCTTGTGTTTGCGTAGTAAATTAATAGTGAAAATGAGGTATATTCTGCAGGAATATACGGATATGATTGTGGCATACGGACTAGTGGAAATACTTATCGTGCGGCCGCAATTAGAAATCATTTCCCAGGCGTTAACGAAAACCAAGTGGTCGTACAATTTTACGTGTTGTGGCAATAATTATGTGAAACTGGGTCGTGCATAATATCGGAATAATCGTTTCAGCAGTGCGTTTTCGTGTACGAGATGAAGAAAAGATTCGTGAAGCATTTTATCATCGTATCATTATCAACGTGTGGAATACATTTTATCGAAGGATTTTCAATCACGGATCAATTTTTGTAAAGGTACTGTCACCATTAATTTTTTACATTTACGATGTATTCAGCGTATAGTAATGGCATTTTGAATAATTTTCAAATTGAGAGTGGAATAGGCCTATGGGGGAAAACCACTATAAAAAAAGCGCACCATGCTATCTACCGCAAGGTGGGTGGAAATGATAGCGCATCATTTTCTCGCCGCTAAAAGGACGGGTCATTTTTCGGCGCGGTATTGCGATATATCGTATCATGTCTCGAGCGACCCGCCCACTGCTTGCGGCGCGACTAGTATCGATTACAGTGGGACGACTCCGTCGCCGCGCGCTTCTATTCACGCAGATTGGCCGAGCTTCTTTTATTTAATTTTTCCATAATTATTGCGACAATCCCAAAACAATATAGATAATTTCTTCTTAATTTGAGCCAATCTATTTATTTTTTTCGTTAAGGTCAAAAATCGACGGACACCCTGTATAAAAATTAATATTTTTTAACAAAAATTTTTTAAAAATTATAAACTTATTAATTAATTTATTATCATACATAGATTACAATTTAAACAGCTGTTTGTTAATTTTTACATTTGATTTATTATATCATTAAAAAATTATGTGTAAATTTCAATCAATTTATATAATTTAATCGATGCTTGATAATAAATTAATAATAAATTTATTAATAAGTTATTAATTTATAAAAAATTTTTGTTAAAAAATATTAATTTTTAGATAAAGTAAAATATTTGTTAATATTTCTTATTCAATAAAGACCTTTGTAATATTATATTTTGTTATATTTTATTTGATATATCTACAAATTTTATATAAAAAAAATTTATATATATATTTTTTTTTTCTTTCAGTTTTGTAATTTTAAAAGATATAAATTTGTAGTACACAAATTTATATTTATATATTTGTATATTTATTAATCTTAATTTGGAAATGATTAAAGTATTGCAATCAAATTCAATATTACATTTTATAGAATAAATAAATTTAATTTTTGATTTTGTATATTAACAAATGTTTCATTTAAATATGTATAACGTAGTAAAGTAAATATGCATTTATAAATGCATATTATATAAATGCATAAATTATGTTATATAAAATAAGTATATAAATATTATATTAAATAATGAAAAATATAATTGAAATCATTTATATGTTCCGATACAAATTTGTTTCAATTATCAATAGAAGTAATAGAGCTCTATACATTTTGATTTACTTCACATTCTTCTCAATGATTCAAATTAAAAACAAACTAGCTGAGTTTTTGACGTTATTTTTACGTATTAATATTAAACTTATTTTTCGTTTCAGACTTTTGTCTGAAACATTTTTCTCTAAAATGCTTTGTTTCCGAAATAATTGCGTGCGTTAATTAAATGGCTCACTCTATGTATATTACGTTAGAGATATATACAAATACGTTACAGATATATATTGTTACGCTCGGAGCGAGGACTTCGATATATATCGAAGGGCGCGCGCTAAAGATATCGGCCGTCGCGGACCGCGCGAAATGAACGAACACTTTTAAAGATACACGGGAACTTTATTAAACAACACAATAACACAGAACACAGAATTATTGCACAACGGAGCGGCCCGTATGTAAAACGCGTCCGGATAGCTTGACAGCTATTTCCCGACTCAAATGACAGCCGCAACTGTCAACAACTTCTTAGCAACGCGATCTTCAGCCGAATGTCACGGGTGTCCAAGTTATCCGCAGGAAAGGAACACGGGGACGGGGACAACAATATAAATAAACATTTCTATCGTAAATATCATTTTTATATATATTTCACATATATATATATATATATATATATATATCAATTGGTAAAAAATAAATAGCGCGCGCGTAGCGCGCGCCTGTATTGTTCTAGTAATGTAAACGCGGAAATTTTCGACGTACTGGACGATGTAACGTGTATGCGTCTTGCGATTTAAGCCAGTCGACAACCTCGTTACGTGAGAAATTCGGCTTAGCCGCTCGCGATAAATTGGCCGTCGCTGAATAACCTGCGTAGTGCGAAGGATCGTAATATAATTTTTCGAGTTCCATCTTATTAGAATTTGCTCCAACCGAATAAACCTCTTGCTTTCTTTGTCGGGGAATTCTCGTCCTTACTTGCTAATGTTTTATCGGCCTCATCTTCATCGGCGGATATAAATATCGTATCACTTTCGGATACAGCCGTTTCGTTTAACCTACTGCGTGAACGTCGAGTTTTCGGGATGGAAGTAACAGGCGCTAATTCACTGCTTTTAGTACGAGCTATTTTCCCCGCTTGTAAAAAACTACGATTTCCTATGAGACTGAGAGGTATGTTTATGTCATGTAGTAATCGCGCAAACTGAACTCTTCCGATTGCTTTAACTGTTTTTCTCTCGCGTATAGCGTCATTTATGAGTTCGCTAATATTCGAACCCGTTACAATTGCCCCGTTTATAGTTACGAGTCCTTGTTTATCCCAGCCAATCTTTGACGACGGTGCATCGAGCAAATATTTAAATAGCGTGAGAGCTTTGTAGCGATAAGTTTTCGGCACACTTTCGATTATGTTTTTAATCATTTCCGCCGATTGATCGCGTTTTTTTCCGAAACTATCGGTGTCACCTCCATCTCCAGTGTTGCTGATTAAAGTATGTGAAAATTGCGAGGTATCGTCATCTTCCAAGTACATGTCCTCGTCTTGCTCAGTTTTATCATCGACGTCGTCGTTTAAAGCCCCATGCGAATCTTTACGCAAACGCTTTTTTGCATCGCGAACAAAGTAAAGATAACGTTGAAGTACTTCTTTATACATTTTCCATCTTTCACCCTCGTCGACAGGAGTCGTGAGATTGAGAATACGACACATCTCCGCATCGAGTCTCGATAAAGGAGTTCCCGGTATCCGTACAGATTTATTATCATTTTCCGTATTATTAACATTTTCCGACTGTTGATTTTGTTGCTGCTGCATTTGTTGCATTTTTTCGAGATTTTCCATAAAATTAAAACCATTTTTTTAGCTTTTTCCATTTTAATACTTTTAATACTTTTCCAAATATTATTATTATTTTTCCTCACGATGGATATAAAGAATTATATTTTTTCACTCGCCGATAATCTGTGATAATAAAGCACCGAGTATAGGTCCGATAATATAAGGTAAAAATCCTCCTCGCTGTATCAACAGTTTTCTTTTAGTCTTCAAATTTCCTCGCTTTGCTGCGACGCGACGTAAAGTCGTTTTATGCTTGGACAAGCGCTTTTTTTCGTGAGATTGGAGCGGTACGTTACCTTCGAGTATATTGAAAATGCACTCCTGAATACACTTTATAAATTTATTGTCGGCATCGTGTAAGAATGCCGCTCTTTAATTTTTTTTCAAATAGCATAAAGTTTTTAAGAGACAAAGATTCCTCTCTCCAATGCAACGTTTCGCAGCTTTTTCGCGCTATTCAATAAATTTCTCGATGTTGGCGTCACTGATATTTTGTTACGGCCCGCTTTTTTCACCATTGCGTCGTAATCGTACAACTACAACTCATGGCTGCGAATACTGTTCTTTTATACGCTTCCGGCTCTAATGACTGATTTACGTGGTATGTAGACGTAATGTAAAGTATCCTTCGGAAAGATACTCGTGCGAAATCGATATTCGTCTGGAGTCGATTGTTTCAAATCGAGCAATAAATATCCATGAGGCTTCGTGGTAGCGTCGTAGTACGCTTCTTCCATAAATTTTGGATCGTCGGGATATACCTGACGTGCTAAATGGCGAATTTGCGCGCGATCGCGCGGATTTTAAAAACCACTATATAATTTGCGTTGAGAGATATGTCGCGCTGCCCACATCCCTGATGGAAAAGATTTTGTGAAATGAGTATAACGCTGAGATTCTATGACTTCTTTTAATAAATAGATCCACAATAGCGTCGCACGAAGATGATTCCCTCATAAGATCGTCGATTATTACCAATTTCGGAGAAAGCGGATTGTTAGAATAATCCTCCGGGCGCGGTAATTCCGCGAAATTCGATTATATTTTTCCTCGATTTTACTAAAGCATTATCACAATATTTTCTCTCGCTTTTTTCTTCTTTTCTCTCATCCATGTCACAATGTAAGCAGCGATACGCATCTTGCCATTCAGCGTAATAAAATAAAATTCTTTCGAATCGGACATCGGACATATGAGATAAATGTCGAAGAAATGTCCTCACGAAAATTGTTTTACCACATCCTGTAGGGCCGCAGTCGATCGACGTTCAAGGATGTTTCCAGCGCACGTCCATTATACTAAATAATCGATTTCGTATTTAAGAACAATCTCATAAATGAAAAATAAACGACGATATTTAACAACAAATAACCTAAGTAAAAAATGCGCATGCTCCCCGAATATTATTTGCGAGAATGTAAGAAGAAAATAAGCTTATTCGCATGGGCCCCATCGCGCCGGCCGCATGCTCGCGCTAGCGTTTTGTTACGCGAGCGAGCGGAAAGCACTGCTGATTAGCCGATACTCGGTGCGCGACCGCGAGTAAGCTTATTCGCGCGAGGGTAGGCTCGTATCGTCGACTTTCGCGAGCACTAATGCTAAACGAGCTCGTAATTGGTTCTCCATATAGGTCTATAGTAAAAATAAATTCCGAAAAATATATTTTATCGTTGTATCATCTAAATTACAAAACCTGTATATACTTGCATTTTATGGATCAGCCGATAGTTCTCTCTGACAATCGCTATCCCTCGCGATAATAATGTCTAAAGATTCTTTAAAGTCTCAACAAACGTTAAAAAACCTAGAAACATCCTGTAAAATAATCTCATCTTAAGATATCCGTCAATGGTTTTTATTTTAAAATAGATCCGCTATATTTGCAATAGATTAAAAACATCTCCATATTTTCTAAAATATTCGATTATATAATCTGTCATTTATATATTTGTTCTTTAGATTATTATTTTTCAAGTTTTACAATTCTCTTTCTAAATAATTTTGGAAGATATAGAAAATATTTTCACCTTATCCTAAATCAACATATTTTTTTCTTATGCCGAAACAGCATATATATAACGTGTTGCCTAAAAAATCCGATAAGATTTCACATTTAAAAAAAAAAATTAAACATTCGCTTATACCCCTACGTGTAATATCTATAAATTTATCATTCGAATTTGCGAGTCTCTTTCTAATTATTTGTGAAGGTTAAGAAAATATTTTCATAATGAAAAAATGTTCCCTAATAAAACTTCCCTAAATATTTTTCTCGCGGTGAATCATCTAGAGATAAAGCTTAGAGAAAATTTTTAGAAATTTCTAGAAACATTTATAGAAGTTTCTCGATATTTTTCTTTGATTATTGTAAAATATTTTGTTTAAACGAACTTTTATGCTTACTTCGCGCATATTATTTCCCCACTCTTTTCGTTTAGATTTTTTTAGGAGGGAGAAGCAGTAATATAAACGCGAGGACAAACCGCATATTCATTCGATTTCTGTCGTTAACAGAAGTCTTGAGTGAAGAAGAAAAATTATACGTAAATACGCTATTGTTGTTGTGACTATTTTTTACATAGTACACACGAAAGTTAATAGTAATGGCTGAAACGACGGAAATAGCTAGTTTTGTGAAATCCTCGCATGTTTGCGATATTAAAGAGGCGGGAAATGGAAACAATAAAATCGACAACGGTGGAAGAAATCGACATTTGTTGCTATCAACAACATATGGACTTAATTCATCCTTCACTAAGAAGATACAAGTGGGATTGCAATCGACGAAGGAAGACTGCTTCGTTCCAATTGTCAAATTAACAAGCAATAATGCCGATGGGATTTGTCTCGACTCCGACACGTGGCAGCAATTTCAAGCCTGCATGGATCATATGAGACAGTATTTGAACGAGGATCAAAAAAGAACGGGAGGAATAAATCCGATTATTATTAACAATATCAACTTTACCAGTGCTTATGGCATGAGGGTTATTCTAGTGGCATACAAGGAAACCAGTGAATATTCCAATGTCGAGAAGGAAGAACAACCTCCGTCGAAGAAACGAAAAACCTATAACACCGCTATCGTAATGCAGAAAGTTACTTTCCTCGGTCTGGAAAATATTATAAAATGCGTAGATACGCATTTGACGCAATTAATTAATATCGTTGATACTGTCAATACATGTGCTAAATATATAATAAAAGAAATAAAATTAAAACTTCCCTCATCGTACATAGATTGTGAAATTATAAAACTCACAATTAAAGGAAATTATGAACAAATCGAACAAAGTGTTCGAACTCAAATTAATAATTTAACATTTTTAGATGTATATTTCAGCATTGTATTTGTAGAGATACTTTCGCTTAAATTTAATGAAATTTCTCGTGCAATTTTACAAAAACGAAAATTTTATGAAAACCAATAAATAAATGTACATCGATAAAATATAATAATAAATATCAAGCTTTTCTTTAAAAAAATTTACAGAGTATTTTTTTATTACATTTTCAATATATTTCCTAATATCTCTTTCCTAATATCTTTCTTTTTACTGCGAACACGCAACAACGGCACATGCATTATTATTAGCATTAAATGAGTATTTTTTCTCATAAAGAAACAAATAATTTTAAAAATTTATTCTACTAGTGTAATAGCTTTGGTCGACGCTAAATAAAAAAATCTTTGATAAATAATTACAAATTTTTTTTGTTATTATGTCTAGTTTTTAAGAAATCATATGCGTATATCATTACTTAATTAAAATAATTAAAAAAATGTTTAACACCAATTGCTTTTCTGGAAAAACAAAATATAATAAGAAATCAAATAGATTATTCGCGCTACGATGAAAAATATAATTGCAATACGGTATGATTACAAAAAATTTCAATCTTCTACATTTTTGAACTTCTCCGAGCGACGATAAAGGTTTGTTTGATTTTCCTTTTTCGAGTGGGGGAAAAATATATAAAATGGGCAACGTTTAACCGAACATAACCATTTTCGGGATTTTCTTCGCCCGAGGAAACTTGTACGATTTTTACTCGCGTGTTATTTTTTGTGAACAAAATGGCGTGTAATAAAAATTTAATATCGAGTTGTGTAAAGTTGGCTGCGAGTTTATCTCCAAGAATAAATTCCGCGAGCTATATTTCTAAATTATCGGAAATACGCGAACAAAATTATAGCGTGTTTTCAAGTTTTGCGTGCGATTGTTCCGATATAATGCTTGCAATTTTATACAAATTGGGACATTTCGGCGGCGACGCAAAATTGATAAATATTGCCGGCGAAATAATTAGTATGCGAAGAACATTGAGAGAAGATGAAAAATATGAAGAAGAAGAAATGTGGGCATGTAACCCACCTACTCCGAAACTACATCAGAATCCAGTCGACGGGTAATTATTTTACTTATTTTATTTATTTTTATTTTTATTTTTTATTTGTTGAAAAAATACGAAAAATCGCGATTATAAAATTAAATATTTAATTACTAATTAATCACAGGAAACAATAATCCCACGGGAATAGCGGTGGTACGACCTTCGCGTAGACGCTGTGCAGAAGAAGAACCCGAGGCAGGTCCTTCGTAAGTTTGCACATAATGAAAACGAGTGGTAATTTTTCTCAGTTAAATTGTTTGGTAGTAGTAAAAATAATAATCAATATTAATAAAAATCTTCTACATTACAGGAAGACCACGATTACTCGCGGAAAATCCTACGATTCCTGTTGTCGTTCTTGACGACGACGAGGACGACGAATACGATAACGAGGAAAACATGAACGCTGTCGACATCGCTTACGCAGTCAGTAGTCCTGATAGCGAAGTGTTCACACCAGGTAAAGACGATGATGTAAAATGATAGACTAAAACGTAAAATCCAAATATAAAAATTTTTTTAAAACTTTTTTTAAAATTTTGTTTCTATAATATTAAATATTCAAATCTTAAAATATTATTAGAATTTCCGCGAGAGATGGAGGAGCGCGAAAGAATGGAGATTGATGAAGAAGAAGTACAGAAGAGGAAGAAGTGCAAGAAGGGGAAAGGAAGAAGAAGGAGAACAGGGAAAATGTATACGCGGCTCCAAAGAAAGAAAGAGGATGTATTCAATTTATTTCTCGATATATTTTTATGCTCGAATTTAATCCAAATTCTTAATTTTTCTTTAGAAACTCGCCGCTGGGGAATTAGTTATTCCCCAGAATATTAGTAGCGGAATAAAAAACAACGATTGCTAAAAAGGTGAGGTTATTTCGTTGTATTATAACATCCGTAGTATGAAATACATTCGAGTATAAAAATATTAATATAATAAAAATAATGAAAATAGTATTTTATAATTTATAAATACGGTTTTTTAACAGTACAATATGGAGGTGGTGTTGACGGTGAACAAAATTCCGGCCTCTCCTCCAACACTGTGGAAGAAGAAGCGGAGGAAAATGAGACTGTGAGGGAAGTAGCTGAATTACCCCCCTCGGAAAATATTTCTTCCGAGACTGAGGAGGGTGAAGAGGATGTGGAGGAGGAGCACGAGTATCACCAGCAACGGCAGCAGCAACAACAACAACAACAGCAGCATCTTCAGCAACAGGTCGGAAATAATAATTTTAATTTTATAAATTTAATAACGGAAAATGCGCGGCAATTTAGAAGATTCCGGGTAATCGGTAGAGAAGTGAGTTTCGTGATACGACCGTTGACTGAAGGCGTCGATATATATCACTCGTTAGAAAACGCCTTTCGCGAAATTCACGCGTATGCGATAAATTCATGCGAACCGGGCGATTACGTAGGTTTATCGTTTGATTCGCCGAATTTATCGCATGGTCCTACGGGTATATCTTTTCGTCCGGCGCGTGATTTAAGTTATGAAGATATTTGGAGACTCGTGAGTTCATTAGCACAGAGCGCGGGTGGTCTCGATATCGCTGATCAATTTAACATACGAGTTTATAATGTCTCAATGCCTTCAGGTCGCGGTCGCGTCGCGTTAACACGCGGGGATGTTGCGAAACGTTCGATAGTCGAAGTTAATAATTTGGATAATCTGTCTTCCTCGTGCCCTCGTAGTAGCTCAAACTTATAGTGAGCGCGGTAATATCCGTACGGGTGAGCTGCATGAGAAATGGAACGCGATAAGATATTCGCATTCTTCGTTACAACGTGAATGTGCATTGCAATTAACGAAAAATGCCGGTGTCGTAATACCGGAAGAGTGTTGTGGAATGCGCGAGATCGAACGTTTCCAACATTATTTCGCCGCCGACAATATCGCTATCGTTGTGTATAATTTTAATACTTTTGGTCGCGGTGAAAAACCGTTGTATGACGGAACCGAAATACTCGCTTCTTTTGGACGCGAATCCTCGCGGCGGTTAAATATCATGTATTATGAGGATTCACAACATTATAATCCTATTTTAAATTTAAGAGCCGCCTCTGGTACTCGCGATTATTGTGTAGCGTGCAATGTAGGCTTTCGAAACGATAGGCCTAATAGTCACCGGTGCTTAAATAAATGCCCGCGATGTTTATCCGTACCTCCGTGCGATTCCACTCACGCCGAAATAAAATGCAACGCGTGCAATCGGCTATTTTACGGTGCAGGATGTTTCGAGCGTCATCGTAGCGAAAAATCGTATGACGGTAGAACACGCGCTAATGTTTGTAGCATCGTACGATTTTGCGATAGTTGCGGTCGTATCGTTAAATCGAATTTAAAACACGAATGCGGTGTTTCTTATTGTAAATTATGCCGTTCGCAACAACCGCGCAATCACTTGTGTTATATGCAACCTCTTCGTCAACGGAGCGATATTTCCTCTGCCGGGCCATCGTCGTCAACGGTAGTATCGGATGAGCCAAATGTATCTAATATGCGAGAAGAAGAAGAAGCACGGAACATAAGTGATAGCGCGGAAACAAACGAACGCGAAAAGGGACGTGTGGCTTTCGTATTTTACGATTTTGAAACGCGACAAGACGAGACAGTTAAAGGAACGGGAAATATAAAAAAACATATTCCGACATTATGCGTCGCGCAACAGATTTGCGAAGCATGCGTGGGAGAAAATAACATGTCCATGCGGTGTCGTTGGTGTGGAGTGCGAGAGTTTGTATTTCAACGCGATCCGGTTAAACAGTTTGTAGATTTTGCTACGCGTCCGGTAAAATGTTTTAAACAGATAATTTGTATAGCGCATAATGCGAAAGCGTTCGACGCGCAATTTATTTTGAAATATATCGTGGAAAATTGTAGAGATACTGAACCAAAAGTAATTTTAAATGGTACAAAAATTATTCTTTTAACCGTAGGACATACGAAATTCATCGATAGCGTTAATTATATGCCGATGCGCTTATCCGAATTACCTAAGGCTTTCGAGCTAAAAGATACTGAGGATAAGGGCATTTTTCCGCATTTATTTAATACTATCGAAAATCAAACGCATGTCGGACCGTTACCTGATGTATAATATTATTCTCCGGATAGCATGAAATCGCAAGAACGCGAACGCTTTCTCGTATGGCATAGCGAAATGAGGGAAAAAAATACCGTGTTCGACTTCCAACGCGAGATAGTACGCTATTATCATAACGATGTTAATATTCTTCGACGAGCATGCGTAGCGTTTAGAAAAATTTTCCTAGATCGCGGAAATGTATGTCCGTTCGAGGAATATACAATTGCTTCGACTTGCATGACGGTTTTCCGGAAAAACTTTTTGCAAGCCGATACGATAGGCATCATTCCTACGGGGGAATACAGATGCGCGAACAATCATTCGCGTAAAGCCTTACAATGGCTGAGCGCGAACTCGACCGACGTATAAATCATGCGGGGCTCGCGCGGGAATATCGCACGATCGAGAGTATGCTCGTCGACGGATACTACGAAACTTCTGTTGCGGGAAGGACGCAGCGTCACGTGTTGCAATTTCACGGTTGCTTTTGGCACGGATGTCCATCATGTTTCCCTATAAATCGCGATAAAGCGCTTTCATCGGGAGAAGATCGCGGAGATACATTAAATTCGCGATATGAACGAACTCTCGCAATTTCAAGGCGGCTTCGTCAGCGGGGATACATAGTGTCGGAAAAGTGGGAGTGCGCCTTTGACCAAGAAATGCGCGATAATCGCAAATGCATGCATCGTAATGCATGATTTTCTAACAAACCATCCGATGGTAGAAACACCGCCGCTTGATCCTCGCGACGCGTTTTTCGGTGGGCGTACGGGAAATATAGCAACTCAATACGAAGTCACGGGAACGGAGAAAATACGTTACCTCGACGTATGCTCTTTATACCCATTCGTATTGAAGACGGGCGCTTTTCCGATCGGTCATCCGGAAATTTACGTCGGCGATGAATGTAGCGTGTTAATCGGAAGGTCACCGAATAATTTCGACTTGGTCGAAGGCCTCATTCGCTGTAGAGTACTCCTTCCTCGTGATTTATTTCATCCTGTACTTCCGCATCGCGTGCGAGGAAAATTACTCTTCGCGTTATGTTGTAGTTGCTGCGAAACATTTTCTCAGACACCGTGCGCACATAATAATAGCGAGCGTGAATTCGAGAGTACCTGTGAATTACGCAAGGCCGTCCAGAAAGGTTATCTCGTAACGTCGGTAAGCGAAATTTGGCAATATAGAGTTAGCCAATACGATCGTCACGGCAGGGTGGATTGTTCGCCGAATATATTAATACATTTTTACAGCTTAAACAGGAAGCCAGTGGTTGGCCGAGCGAATGCGGGGAAAATGACGATGAGGCAAAAGAGCGATATTTGAGGGAATATGAAAAAACCGAAGGTATCACACTTAATAAGCGAAACATCGCGCGGAATCCCGGTTTACGCTCGGTTGCGAAACTGTGCTTAAATTCATTTTGGGGAAAATTCGGCCAACGATCCAATTTGCCGACTACGGAAATTGTAAAAACGCAACAACGTTTCGCGACATTATTAACGAGCGCCGAATACGAAATAATCGATATATTGCCTGTGAATGACGAGGTGATGTATGTTTCGTGGCGACTGCGACAAGAGGCTCTCGTACCCTCGCCAATAACAAACGTCGTGATAGCTGCGTATACGACTGCACTAGCGCGTTTAAAATTGTACGAGTACCTAGAACGTTTAGATCGCTGCGTGTTATATTACGATACAGATTCGTGTATTTTTATAAGCACCGGTGATTTGAACGAATACATGCCGCCTACGGGAAATTTTCTAGGCGACATGACGGACGAACTCGAAAGCTACGGACACGGTAGCTATATCAAGGCGTTCGTATCCGGGGGCCCGAAATTTTACGCTTACATCGTGCGAACACCAGAGGATAATACTCACGAAACTTGTAAAAATTAAGGGTATTACTCTCAATTATTATGAGCTCACGACGAATTAATTTTAATACTATAAAAAATACTATTAACAAAAAAAAAAGAAACACAAGAAAACGAAGAAGAAAAAAATAGCGAAACTTCGGTAAATCTACGCTTTATTATGATTCAACGCACGGCGTTTCACGAAATCATTACACGAAGTGAAATAAAAATATGCACGCCTGTATTAGTAAAACGTAGATTTATCAATAGCAGATATTCGCTACCTTATGGATATACAACGGCATAACAATATTCTTATTACTTGTGCGTCTTTTTCTTTTTTTAAAATAAGAGTCGCGCATTTTCCGATTTTAAAAATAGAATTATAAATATTGTAAGCATAAGAAAAATATAAAATTTATAACAATATAAATATAATTCCTCTTTGTATATATTTTTGTATATTAATAATAAGCAAAAAATTTTATAAAAATTCCTGATTTTTTGAAAAATATTAATAAATGTGAAAATTTTTTATCTTAATTCATGTTTAATACTTTTAGCATTTCCTTTCTTCCTTTATAACATCTCGCCTCGCGTTCGATCATCTGCACGTTCATCTTTTTAATTTTCCAAATCCACTGTAAATAACAATGTAGTCTAATTACAATTATTGACTCGTGCTGAAACTTTGTCTTTTCCGATAAAAAAAGCGCGTCAAAATCGCTCGAGCGGAGGGGCTTGTTTCGATATTCCATAGCGGGCCCCGAGACAGAGCGGGAGGTAAGGATTGTTTCCTCGAGACATATACCGACTACTTCGAAAGTCGGTAAACGGGGGTTCGTTCTGCCAAGTCGTAGCGTCTAAGGGTCAGGTAACGAGAAAATTTAGCTTGGAGCCCTATACAGGTGGACCGGAGCTGGAGTGGGAGGAGGATTGCTTCTTCGAGTCTAGTACGTGGAAGTAGGGAAATAAAAATTTGCTAAAATCGTCAACATAGGCGGCGTCGACCAATCGCAGCTCTGGACCACTATTGTACGTGCCAATCAAAATCGAGACTTCCGAAAGTGGGGTATTGTTTCTTCAGGTATTTAACACCTAAACAATCTTATCAATATCCTAGTCCACCAATCAGAACACCTCCCTCCACTTCACCTAGCCACGCCCACGTCGCCAAAGGCCGAGTGGTGGGGGTTTGTTTTGACGCATCATAGTGACCCATATCTACTGTAAACTGTAATTTTTAGATAGATTATTAAAAAAATTATTATGATATGTATACGATTTTGATTTGATCTGACATTCAATCTTTCCAATAAATAATATTAAATCTACAGTATCTTAGGAAAGTATTTAAGTTAAAAGAAATAAGAAAATAAATACTTCTCATTTTTTAAATAAAAAATCTCAGAATTTTTTCTTTATAACGATTAATAATTTATTCAAATAAATTTGCAATTCTCGAAATTCATATAATTATATTCATATAATTATAAATAAAAATATAAATCTTAAATAAAACTTTATCGTAAAATTAATTTTATATTATTTCAGAAGAAAACTATGGACATAATCTATAAATTGACAAACCTTGTTTATTTTGACCAGATACGCGAAGATGTAAGATAAATTTTCTAGCCTAAAATCTTTCGATTTTAAACAGCTTTTATTAATCATTTTTAAATAACAAATATTATAATGCAGATTTGCCAGTTTATTTTTCAATTGTTACTTCAGCCGTTAAAATTCGATGGAATGGGTTTGTTTTGCTTTGGATACAAATTCATTTTTAAGGTTAGTTTTTAATATTATTCATATTTATACAAGCAAAATGTAGTTTAGAAATTAGGCTTATGTACAAAAATATATAATAGCGATAATTATATATTATTTGATACTTACTTTCAGTTTATCATAGGAATTCTTAGTATTATACTTTTTATAGTTGGAATGGATTCTTCTGCTTTATCTCGGGATTTAATTTCTTACGAGAATAATTTAACATGTTTCGAGTAAATGAAAAAATATATAATTCTAAAGAGTACTATATATAATATCTCAGCTTTATATCTGCTTAATATACATTTATAACACATACATATATAATTCTAAACAGTACTATATATAATATCTCAGCTTAGTATACATTTTAATTATTAGAGTGTTAGTTGTAAACGATTATCGTTCATAATTATATCCACGTTATTATATTACTATATTAGTTATGCATTGTTATATTTATCGATTTATCTTATTAATTTATATTATTTGATGTTTTTTTATATATATGTTTTAAACAAAAATTTTTTTAAATATTTATAAACTACATTTTTTTATTAATTATGTAATATAAGAAAAATCGGTTTTAAGAATTTTATTTAACAAATAAATTTGTGTATATACTGGTTATGCGAAAACATAACCTTTTCTATATTGTTTTCAATTAATTAAAGATTGTTACTTGTTCAACTATCACAATTCTACTATCAAGTCAAATATTGACTAACGACTATCTTAAGCTATAAGTTGTGTATCAATAATTGGCGCTAATATTGATATAATAATATAGTTAACAATAATCAATCAATTACTTAATTATCTATTTGTATATGTTTATGCAATTGAATGATGTATAATGTTAATTGTTAATAGTTAATAATTCATAATAGTTAATAGTTAATAATTAGTTTTACTAATTATTAGTTATTAACTAAATATTAATTATTAACTATTATTCTGTCGTCTTGATAAACTTTTTTTAAAAAAAGGTAAAAAAAGGGAGCACCAAGTTTAGTACTAATTGCATCTAACTGTTGTCTTGTTTACAAAAATAGTGATACATAAAAATTGCGTCAATTAAAGCGTTACAGAGTGACATGTAGATGGATCGAAAGATGATCCGAAACATTCATTTTTATTGTATGTAATGTAATATTTATTTTGAAATAAATGAGTAATTATAAAGAAAAAAGTGTTGTTTCTTTCTTGCCAGAGCCATCTTAACTGCGTGTGCGAAGTGTATATTGCACATGACCGGCAGGATATAAAGGGCGACAAATTTTGCATAGATACAAATACAAGTGAATGATCCTCCTCAAAGAGTATGATATTGATGTGATAGAACTTGATAATCAGAAATGTTTCGGTTTTTTTTAAGATAAACTTAATGCTTTCGATTTGCATTTGGAATTGTTAATTGCAAATTCCATATTTTTTCTTGAAAACAACTGTATGTTTTCTTTACATCAATTGATTCCTCTATTATTTTGTACATAAAAGTATTAAAGTAAGATAATTAAAAAATGAATATTTTACTAGATATTTTATGATTTATGTAAAATTAAGAAATTATTTCAAGTCTCATAACTTGAAAAGTGCATGAAGAAATACTTTATTATAGTGTTTTGGAAAGTTCTCGACATAAGCTATAAGAATATGCAATAAAAAATAGGTTCCATTTAAGAAATTAAAGGTGTCCTTGACCTGACCTTAACAATGCCATCCAAGGTCAAACCAATGACATCATCTTATGTTCCCCTCAAAACTATACAATTTTTGTCGAAAATGTTTTTCTCTAAAATGCTTAGTTTTTGAAAGAAAAGGGATGTACGGGGTGTGTATACAGGGTGTCCTAGGTATCGTCCGTGAAAAAAAATTATAAATAGAGTTCGCTAAATTGAATTAAAGTCCTATACCATTTTGCATAAGATCACGTAAAATTTCGAGGTATTAATTAAAGAAGATCGGCCAATAATTGCGCGATCCACGTGATTAGATAGTCGGCTGTTCCAATGAGAATGATCCATCATCCGTCCGAAACATGCGATTGCTCGTGAATATCAGGTGGCAGAACGAAAATCAAAGTAAAAATACTTCTCATAAATTTGTAAACAACATATCTAAAAATTTAGAAGTTTTTTTTCGAGTTCTTAACGTTCTTTTGAATAGTTTTAGAATTCTATGTAAACATTTGAAATAATTTTGATGATTAAATACAAAAAAATCGAATTCGAAAATATGGTGCTTTAAAGTTCACGCATCGCACCAAATCATGTAAAATCAATTATTCTTCGGAGTTGTAGTTTATTTTACAAAAGTTCTGCAGTTTTGTGCTAGCAGTAATTATTGAATAAAGTTGTGCCAATAAGCACCGACCTTTAGCTTCCTTATCGAAATTTTCTTTAAAGAAATGCTTTTGACGGACGAAATATGATTTTTAATGCAAAATAAAGTTCTTCGCATTATTACAACGCAGAAAGTCCTTTGCACAATGCTAGGAAACAGGCAATAAGAACAGAAATAGTATCTATTCTCTGCTCCTAATAGCTAATATTTTTTATTCCGCGTATGTATTGATGAATAGTTTCTATTCTTTATTTATATTTCTTGTTGCTTAGCACTGTGTAAGAAGCTTAAGAATATTACACGATAGCGGCATAACATAGCATCGTAGCGGCGGAGTACTCACGCATACTACCAGGCGCGTGGCTCACTGACGTGCGCCTGTCTAAAAGTGGGTGCTTATTGGAGCAATTTTACTTAATAATTACCGTTTTATTAAGCATTATAGAAAAAAATGATTCAGGACTTTTCGACTCGATTTTTAATTAGGAATAACGCTTGCTCCGTAGGCGCTTTTTCAGTTACACCTTGTATATATATTTTTATGAAATAAAATATAAAAGAATATATATAATAAATACATATAATAAATATATTTAAAATAATATAATAAATATAAAATTGTACATATGTAAGATTGAGAGAGTGTGTAGTCAGAGCGCGTAAGAGTATGAAGAGCTGAATGTGAATTTATTATATATATATTCTTTTATTAAATATAACCGTTGACTTACACTCCCAATGTGTCTCGTAACTTTATCCCACATATAATTTGAGGGTTCGTCCGGGATAAAGCTAGCCATTTCGAGATAATGCCGATGTGTCACAGTAAAACGAGTTGTGCGAAATCGAGAGAAGTGATGGCTATCTCGAGAAACGTGGTCGTGAGAGAGTCCACAGTGAGAATCAATGATGTAAGAGGCGTCAGTTAACTAACGTGTGAATTAACTATAATATTTGCGAGAGATTTGTGAGGGACAGCATGAGTGCTAAAACGGCCTAATACTAGGAGAGCTGAAAGAAGAATTGAGAAAGCTGGGACTGTCAATCTCTGGAAATAAAAGTGAGTTGATAATCCGTTTAAACAGAGCAGAAGAGAAAGCTTCCAGAAGAAGAAGAGACTGAAAGTGCAAAAGCTACTATGACGATAAATGAAGAAAATATCTCTCGGATGCAAGCATAATTGGAAAAGTATTTTCAGGATAGACATACATATACTCGAGGAGAAATTGAATACGTTGAGACGAGAGCTTCAATCATTAAGAGCAGGATCACGAGTGACAGCTCGTATAGGAGTATTCATTGAAGAAGAGTCCGATCAAACACAATCGAAAATCAGTATGAACGCTATAGCTGAATTGCTTGCTATTTTCGACGGTACAATGAGCAATTTTGAAACATGGGAAAGGCAGTTGTAACTATTGAGACGGACATACCGATTAAATGATGAGTATGTAAAATTATTAATTGATATGCGACTGAAGGGAAAAGTGTTGGAATGGCTATATTTAAAACCCGAGTTTCTTGAAATATCAGTGGAGGCGTTACTCTGTGAGCTGAATAGTATGTTTGATCATCGGTCCAGCAGAGTGAGGCTACGCAAGGACAGGCCTTTGAAGAGCGCGAATGGAAGAAAGATGAAACATTCAGCTATTATGTGCATCAAAAAATCATATTCGGAAATCGTGTTCCGATTGATGAAGATGAGATTGCTGAATGCATCATCGATGGAATACCCGCATGTCGAGGGCACGTGTTAGCGGCTTTAAAACTAAAGCAATATTGTTAGAAGCATTTGAGCGAGTCACCCTAAAGGATAAAAAATACCATATAACGAAATTCAATGAAGAAAAGGTACAGGCAGACAAAAGCGATGGAAAGAATGAGCAGAAAACATCGAAGAGCGAAAAGAACTGCTTCAACTGCGGGTTAGCTAGCCATCTTAGCAAGGACTGTCCGATAAAAGAAAGCGGTCCTAAATGTTTCAAGTGTAGCGAGAGGGGTCATATTGCAGCGAAATGTAGAAAAAGCAGAGGTAAAAAATATTTATGTTGCGACGAAGATAATTCAAACAAAATGTCGTAAAGAGGTTGCGACATTAGCGCTTTAATTGATATAGGAAGTGATTTATAATATGTCTCATGCGCGCAGATCAATACATTGAGTTAGGATCTCCTCGATTAGAGAATAAAGAAACGTGATTTCGTGGCGTGGGATCAAATGAAAACGTAACGCTAGGAGAATTTTGTGCGGAATTAACAGTCGATGGACGTTTTTATCTTATTCTTATTCGATTTGTATCTAATGGTAAGATAACTTATAAATTTCTTATTGGCATCGAGTTTATAAATACGGTTGAATTACGCGTAAAAAACGGAAAGATATCGATTATTCCTCTGGAAGAGATAATAAAAAATAAATAGGAAGACTTGCCTGAAATATTTCAAATAAATTTAGAATGCGAGAAAACCGAAGTGAACATGACACATATTATGGATGATAAACCAGATTTAGGCTCTTGAGAATGCTGTGCGTAACTACCACCATCTTAAAGTTAAAGAAACGAATGTTAAGATGTCTATTATTTTAAAAGATGAAGAACCGTTGTATCAAAGAGCTCGACGGTTATCATCATTAGAGAAGGAAAAAGTAAACTAACATATCAGCATGGATTCGAGACGGCATCGCACAACCTTCTCTTTCTGATTATGCGAGTCCCGTTTAGTTTTGGTAAAAAAGAAGGACGGAAACACTAGATTGTGTGTCGATTACCGACAACTTAATAAAAAAATTGTACGCGATATCCATTTTCACTCATAAAAGACAATTAGATTTTTTATAAAACGCGAGATATTTTAGTATAATACTTACATAGATTTGAAAAATGGTTTTTTTCATGTTCCAGTAGATAAAGAGAGTCAAAAATATACAGCTATTATAATCCCTGATGGACATTATGAATTTCTGAAAGTGCCCTTTGGTCTTTGCTATTCACTATCAATTTTCCAACGAGTTATAAATGATGACTTTTAAAGATGTAATATGCGATAAAATAGTGTTGATTTATTTAGATGATTTGATAATCCCTTTCGCAGACAGGGATACAGGAATAAAAAATTTGGAAATTGTGTTAAAAATCACGAGCGAGGCAAGACTAATAATAAATTGGAAAAAGTGTGTTGCTTTTTATTACAAAGCAGAATAGAATTTCTTGGTCATATAGGAAAAAGGTCGAATATCTCCAGCCACTCATAAAATCGAAGCAGTACATAAATTTCCAGAGTCAACTGATGTAAAATAGATGCAGTTTCTTCGGATTGAGCGGTTACTTTAGAAAATTTATACCAAAATATTCAATCGTAGCGCGTCTTTTAACTAATTTATTGAGATCAAATGCGAAATTTCGATTTAGAGAAGAGGAGAAATAGATGTTTAATTATTTGAAAGAAATTTTATGCGATAGACCCGTGTTGCGTCTATATAAAATAGATGCGAAAACAGAATTACATACCGATGTGTCGATCGATAGATACGGTGCGATTCTATTACAAAAAGATAATGAAGATAATAATAAGTTCCATCCTATTTATTATTCAAACGGCAAAACATCTCCTGCAAAACGACAATGTGCACGCAAATAATTAAACAAGCACACGATAGAGGACATTTCTCAATTGCGAAAACAGAAACGTTATTATTAAGAGACTATTGGATGCCGAATATAAAAGCGAAAATTGTAAAAGTAATAAAAAATTATGTAGCTTGCATTTTGCTGAGAAAAAACAAGATAAACAAGAAGGATACTTGAATGCAATTGAAAAAGGCGAATTACCGTTAGATTAGAATTGCCGTACGTATTATATTGATCACATGGAACCGTTACCTTCTACGAGAAAAAATTATAAATATATCTTTGCTGTAATAAATGCGTTCACTAAATTTGTATGATAATATGCCACTAAGACTACAAATGCGACCGAAGTTGTCAATAAGCTAAGTCAGAAAGCAATCACTTATATTTGGAAATCCACAACGAATAATCTCCGATTACGGTGCGGCTTTTACATCTAGAGAATTTATCGATTATTGTATGGCAGAAAATATAATTCACGTTTTAACTACAACTAAAATTCCCCGTGCGAATGGATAAATAGAGCGCGTAAATAAAAAAAGAGATTTAATATCATTATTAACTAAGCTATCAGATCCTAAGTGTGAAAAATGGTTTAAATATCTTGATTCGGTTCAATTATATTTAAATTCTACATTACATAGGAATATAAATACGACATCATCTCATTTGTTATTTGGAACTCATGTGCGTATTGGAGAAGATCTCAAATCCAAGAGTTGTTAGAAAAGGAATGAGTCGACGATTTTCAAAACAGTCGTAATAACTTACGTAGACAAGCGAAAGAATATATTGCGAAAATCCAATGTAAAAACCGACCTACTTTTGATAAAAAGCGAAAAGCGGCTACGAAATATAAAGAAAATGATTTAGTAGCAATAAAATATACAATAATAACAATATTATAATATACAAAAATTAGGATTTAATTTAAAAAATATTTTATGAATTATTTATATTTATGCATTATATTAAATGTATACATATTTATATACATATTTATAAATACTAATTATGTTGAATTAAAAAGTAATAATATATATATATATATATGTAATACAAAACAAAATTAATGTCATGTATAAAACATTGCTATAAAAATAAATTTTATATTAATATTGTAATTCTTGCACATTATTTTTTTTTCCTAATTATTTTTTATCTTAAGAATAAAAAATTTCTGACTTTTTGATTAGAGTTCTATGACATTTTACGAATTCTAAAAATATCGTTTAATACTCGAACTGCTACATCTATATATTTTAAAAGAATTATTAAAAAATATTACGATTTTTTGCGTATGATGTTTCGGAAATATGTATCTTGCATATGATTGTAAAAGAATTAACTAACGTTGCTAACGATTAGAAAGATTATAAAAACTCTTTCGAAAATGAAAGAATTCTTCAGAAAGAGACATTAATTTTGCTCACAAAAAGTTACCTTCACAAATTATAAATATAACAAATAATCTCTCTTCTCTCTCTCCTCTCCCCTCTCCCCCTCCTCCTCTCTATCTTTCTCCTTAGCTTCAAGAATTATATATAAAATAATTTTAAGTATTATATAATACTATATTATATAATTAATAATATCAATTATATTTAGCAGTAAATTGATCTTTGATATTCGTTAATTTTTTTAAATAATTAATTGTTGCATGTATGTATAAAATTTAACAATATGATTCTTTTCAAGAATTTATAAAACATTAAGATGTTTCAAAAATATAAACTTTGCAAATATTTTAAATACTTCTTCCTTTATATAAAATATGCTTTCGAATTTCACTAATTATTATATAGAATGAAAGCTCTTAAATAATTTGACAACTGTTGAAGAGGATGGAAAATGTTTTATTACACTATATTTTTTGCTAAAGAGCAATAAATGTTTAATTTTTGAAACATTTTATAGGTTTCTGTTGAGTATATTGCGCCTTCTGACAAGTGCTGAGCATCACTGATTCTTAGAATATGTAATTCTTAGAATATACGTTTCTTAGAAGTCGCGCTGGCCGGCTTATCTCTTAGCCAAGGACATCTACACCGGATGCAGTTCGAAGAATCGCCCACTCGTTCGGAAAATCGCCCGAACGACTACACACGGCACGGGAGTAGGAGAAGATAAAAGGCCGACCGAGAGACGGACCGTCGGAGCGGTCGGAGAAGCATACGAGTGGTCAACATGAACGGAGCATAATGACATGCTCGAATCTTCTACTACTTCGGACGTTCGCTAGCAAGATATAATATTGAGACATAACGTTAAGCATTCCCCGAGAAACCACTCCGAGAACACAACAATCCAATGACTCCCACAACAATTGGACGTCACAACAGTTTCATAAACACGTTGCATCACAGAATTAGTATAAAGTGAATAATAATGAAATTGCAAGAATTCTCAGTCGTGTTATTTAGGCTGTCGAAACGTCATTTTTGATGTCTTATAGGTGTTTTGCAGCGTGAAGCGCTGTATGCAAATTTTTGATTTGTAATTATTTGTTATTGATTTTTGCATATCAGGTGATATTTAATGCATAGCTAATTTTATTTTATTTTATAATAATAGATTAACTTTACAAATATTTCTTTGATTAAAAAAAATATATTTTTGATAAAAACCATTAGATATTAAGTTAAAGAATATATTGAAAAAGATACAACGGTAACTGCATCAACTGATTACAGCTTTTAATATTGACTTATTCATTGTTTCAGTTACCAACAGAATATATTCATACTGCCAAGTATAAATAATTTTTCTGATATAGTCCTTAAAATTATATGAAAGGAACTTAAGAATATTGTTTTAATAATTAACGATAAAGTTTCAATGAGATATTTTAAATATTACTTTAAAATATAAATATATCATCGATTAACAGAGATATTTAATATTATGGATTGTGATAATAGATGGTTCGGCAAAAAACATATATTTCTTTTTGGAGATTTATTGAAACTTTCACCTGTACATGAGTATCCATCTTTTATTAAATTATCAAAATTAGAAGTTGAGAAATATATTGGTGCAATGAATTCTATAAATTAATGGTCTTTATCTTTTTTTCGGTTAAGATGATTTAATATGCAACTACAAGGAGATAATTTTTATCGAGATATATTAACGAAATTTCGAATTGGAATGATAACAGACTTAAATGTATCTATTTTTTAGCAACAGGAATGTAAATTTTAGAAGAATTAATTGTGACGGCTTATTACAAGAATTATGTAATTATTTGCAAAGCTTACCAATAAATACAGTTTGTTTATTTCTAACTTATGCATTATATAATATTTTGAATATTGCAATGTTAAATCATATTTCTTCAAATGAGATAAAACTTGTTGCTTAGGATCTGGCAGAATGTGTACCATATTTAAAGAAAAAAGTTATGAAGATATTAAATAAAGATGATGAAGATAATTTTCAAACAGTTGGAATTAACAAGAATCATAACTATATAATTAACAGCACATATAATGATTAAAAGAAATATCGATATTTAGGTCTTGTAAATGATACGATTGTTACAATTGCAATAAAAAAAATATTACTGCTTAACTTTTATTTATTACACAAATTTAATATTAAATATTTAAAAAATTATAACTCTGTCAATAAAATAAAAGCTGCTTAGCAATTATTCTAACTAATATTATTTTATTATCCAATGATATCGATTGACTATGTTGTTTTTTATTATATTTACGAGAGATAATAAGAGAGAAAATAAATAATGCATGCTAGTAATGCAGTAATTCAAATATGTATATATTATGCTATTTTAATGAAGTGCTATTTGATGAATTTTGAGTAAATATTGGAAAATAATCGGAAAATAAAGACAGATGTGCTATCAATTAATTTAAAAAATTGCAACAATATGATTATTACTTTTTCTTTATTTTGGTTTCTCTTTTTCTTCTATTTTTTTCAAATGAAATTGCGTCATTTGAAGGTTACAATAATTTAAATACTAAAAAGAACGTTGCAAAAATTTTTTCAAAGATTCTAAATTATTTACACCATTTTATTTAGGATTGTTAATAATTATTTGTAATAACTTTAATGTTATTTGTAATTGCTTACAAATTATGTTATATTAATAATAACGTATTATATGAATGTTTATACGGATACATTTTGTATCTAATAAGGAGATATAAAAAATAGAGAGAAAATACAGAAATTAAAAATAATAATTGCAGTATTGATTATCTTAATAATTTACATCTACGTTGTTGTTTAATATTTTAACGCTGTTGAAATAACGGTCTAATCAAATGTCGTCTTATTATATTATTAATGTATGTACATGTAACGTTAGCACGCTATATCATCTTCAACTTGGGATCTATATAATAATTAATGTATAGAATTGTCACAGTTTGCGATCATGGTCGACATAGAAAACGTTTTAAAACTTTTTTTTTTAATTTTTTGTTTCCTTGGTTTTGAAATTTTTAGGAATAGCTCGAGTTACTTAAGATTTTGCTTGAACATCTTTTAATTTTTTGTTTCCTTGGTTTTGGAATTTTTAGGAATAGCTCGAGTTACTTAAGATTTTGTTTGAACATCTTTTCTATACTAATTCCGTGGAGTGTTTATGCCTATGCCTTTTCTTATGCAACAAATGCTTCAGTAAGAGATTTTTTGCACGTTTTCTAATTTATTTGTGATGATAATCTACAATCATCACCATTTGCAAACGTGAGGTACATATTTTTTCTTTGTGAATGTCTTATTATACCTTACTGTAATATTTACAGTGAAGTAAATAACACGAAATATGATTTCTCTAAATTCAACATTATTTTTATTTGTTATCTTCACAGAGGGAAATATTTTTTTGGATTTAACAAATTTTGCCGAAGTCAAATAAATTTAATTATTGAAATAGTCCAATCAAATTAATATTCGATTTAACATACGATTATTTGACTTTCAAATAACGTATATGTTTATATTAAATAAAATTTTATCTTGAAGAATTTTACTTTTTCTTTGACTTTAACCTTTAACAATTAACTCACACGATGCTGTGTGGGCATTATGCTGTCTAAAAGTTTTTTTCTGTCTGATTTCAAATAATCTGTTTAATATTCTAAATCCCAACAAGGAATCCAGATTATTAAATAAATTACTTTAAATTAAACTGATAAACAGTGATATGTCAGAAAGAGGATGCTCAAAGTGCACATGATCAGAGAACCTGCATGTGAGTAGCATTCTCTTTCTCGCACTAGTGCTAAAGAGGAAAAAATATATTTTAGATTTTACTGTTTAATACTTCTAGTCCTTTATACAAGGTGTTTCATAAGTGATGGGCAAAATTTCAGGAATGGATTCTTTATGCTTAGAGAAGAAAAAAAGTTAATCAATATTCCGAAATGATTAGTTTTTGAGTTATTAAAATTTTGGACAATTAGAGGAAATGTTCAATATGTCCACCTCTTGTTATAATACAAGCCTGTCAATCGTTGTTGTGAGACGTGTTAGATGATATTAAACTTGAAAAATGTTTCAGCGTTCTTAACACACATACGACAAAGTATTCGTATATACATGAAAAAAGTATGGAATTGTAAACAAGAATAAGAATAATACATCGCACTAACGTAAACATAGGCCGCCGAACTTGACAAACATTGTTGATGCCTGTAAAAGGACTTCTAAGATGAGAAATGAGACAAAATTTTGTATTACAAAACTCTTAATAACTCAAAAACTAATTATTTCCGGATCTATATTGATTAACATTTTTTTTCTCTAAGCATGAAGAATCCACTCCTGAAATTTTGCTCACTATTTATGAAACACCCTGTATACATTTCATGATAAATATTGAATACGAGAAAAGTTAAGACTCGTACGCCACGTAACAGCAAGTAAAGAAACATGTGCCGCATACTATTGGCTGTTCCAAATAATAAATTAATTCAAATAAACAACACTCGTATTTAAATCAGTATTATTTCAAATAATTGTCATTTTTCTGTTAAATAATATAAATTAATGCAACGAAACAATCAAATTTTTATTTAAACAAATAATATTTGTATAAAATAATTTTTTCTTTAGTGAGACAAATATAAGTCAAACAAATAGATATGCTAAATGTAAAAAAACTTTCCTCTATGTCGTTATTAGTTATCTAATAAAATCAAATTAAATTATATTTGATTAAAATTCAATTTGATTAAATATGAATTAAATAATCTGTTTTTTTATTTATATAATGTGTATAATATGTATAATGTATAATGTGTATAAAATATCTTGTTTCTAAAATACAATTTTACTTTCATTCATTGGATCATTAGAAAAATCAAAATTACATATATTTAATTAATAAATTTTGTTTTGTATATATCTTATATATTTCATATAAATAAATATAATATATATTTAATGAGATTTTTATGACACACATACACACACAATATACACACATAACGCACATATATCATATATCATATTATATCATATTATATTATATTATATAGTATTATATTACTAAATATATTAATATATATTTTATGCACATATCAAGAAACACATTTATAATATATATATTTTCTTCTTATTGCTATTCTTAGGAATTCTATATGTATGTGAGAAATCTCGGTCTCGTAGATGATACGTTGGAACTGCTTAAAACATCAAAGGAATATTGTAAAATTCGATAAAATGGATATTGATTATATGGGTTATGATACTTTGCATTGTATGGATATCTGATTCTTTTTGGAACATGAAAAACTTTCAAGATACAAGAATCACAGTTATCTCTTGCATTATAGATTATGCTTTCCATCTCAATTCATTGATGGATATAATGATTATATTTCTTTTAAGGTTTGTAGTTGTTCAAATTGTTCCTTTTTTTTGAAATTATATAAGCATTATTGAAAATTTGAATAATTTACTTTTACTAATTTTTAAATGTATATATATTGTGTGTAGAAATGCTATTGTAAAAATGCAAAAGATGTTATTTTTATAAAATAATATAATGTGAATTTAATAAGAATTGAAACATGCTCTTAATTTGTGATATAAATATAAATAAAACAGTTCAATAAGCATTTCATATTCTTGAATGTTTCTTTATTTCTTTAAATTACAGATATATTGGTACTAGAATCGATAAAATCAATGGTTGTATTGAACAATTGTCAGAGACAGAAAAATGGATTGAGATGCACTTGAAAAAATCTCCTATTAATCATTATGTCCAAAGCAGTAAAAATCGCGAACATATTATGGATTTCAATGTAAATTGATATATCGTAAAATAAAAATGGGTAAAATTGGAGGAATTTTAAAAAATAAAGAGGATAATTTTATTAATCTATGAATGTATTATATAATCTATAAATGTATTATAAATGTATTTATTAATCTATAAATATGTTGCATCTTATTGTATTATACAATTTATTAACAATTTATTATTATACAATTTTATTAACACAATTTCTATTTAATTTATGGTAATTTTGTGTATCTATTTAAAAAAATCTGTTGTTTTCTTAAACTTTAAATAATTCCAAATTTTCATTTTTTTTACTTAATGTAAGAATAAACATTTATTTTACTGAGCTTTAATTATGACAAAATGATTATTTCAATATAAGCAGTAAATGTGTGTAAATATTTAATAATCTCTGTGATTATATATCTCTGATCGTACTTAATTTTAAATAAATAAACATTGTATGCATGTACTTCTTAGAAGTGCACTTCTTAGAAGAAATAGATAATTGATTATATTTTTTTGACGTTTTTTAAATATATTTATCTAATAATATAATATCTTTTAGGCATCTTCATTTGGAACATTGCCGAATAGCTCGCCATATAAATGATTTTTTCGGAACACAAATGACCCTACAGATGATATTCCATTTTGTTTTTTTTGACCGCAATAATTTATTTTCAATATTGTATATTATTATGCTTTACTATAGTTCATAAAGACAATGAAAAAAGTAAAGTAATATTTTTAATTAATACCATAATTTGCAGCATACATTTAATAAAGTTAGTAACATTGAATTATATTTGCGTTAGCATCAAGGTAAGCTGTTATGTAATTTTTAGATAGATTATTTAAAATTTTATTTATTATAATATGTGTGTGTATACGATTTTTTGACTTGGTCTGATATTCAATTTCTCCAATAAATAATATTAAATCTACAGTAAAGTATTTAAGTTAAAAAAAAATAAGAAAATAAATACTTTTCATTTTTTAAATAAAAATCGAAGAATTTTTTCTTCAAAATAATTAATAATTTATTCAAATAAATTTGCAATTCTCGAAATTCATATAATTATTATGAATAAAAATATAAATCTTAAATAAAACCAACTTTATCGTAAAATTAATTTTATATTATTTAAGGCGAAGAAAACTATGGACATAATCTATAAATTGAAAAACCTTGTTTATTTTGACAGATACACGAAGATGTAAGATAAATCTACTAGCCTAAGATCTTTTGATTTAAACAACTTTTATTAATCATTTTTAAATAATAAATATAATGCAGATTTGCCAGTTCATTTTTCAAATATTACTTCAGCCATTAAAGTTTGATGGAATGGGTTTGTTTTGGTTTGGGTACAAATTTATTTTTAAGAAAACACGTAATTAAAATCGATCACACTGGCAATTTTGGTTTGATGGTAAAGAATCACAACATTTCGACCATAGGTTTTGGTCCTTTTCAAGTGAACTACAAAAAATTATTTCAATATTACAAACAAAAATGAATTACATTGATTTTGAAATAAAAAATATAAGCAACAAGTTATATACATACAGTAATTTAGTTAACTAATATATCGTGAGAAATAAGGAAATCACTCGTCAAGATTACCCTGCCGGCCCCCCCCTCAACAAACAGAGAAAAGAAAGGAAAACTTTATTAATCTATCGTAAATATTGTTTAAATTTTCACCTTTTTTAAGTTAATCGTGTTGTCAAACTTTATTATAAAAAATATTTCGGCAATTTCTCTTTTTCTCACATGTTTTTCGTTGTGTAAAATATCCGGTAACGACCAATCGAAGTCATGATTAAATTCAACTTTATGTTTGCTGATAACAGAAAAATTGCTTTCGTGCATTTTTATGTTGTTGCGATGTTCTTTTACACGGGTGCCTACATGTCTTTTTGTTTGGCCAATATATATGACATATTACAATTTTTGCAATCTAATTTGTAAACAACTTCCGTCCTGTTAGGCAACCGATCTTTATCACGTTTAATCAATGCATTTAGTTTTTTAGGTACATTGTACACGACATTTTCTTGTCGTTTGTGGAGGGCTTGAGTAGCGAAATTAGTCGCGTTTTTAAAAATATAGGTCTTAATGTCGTGTTTGACACGATTAACTTACAAAACGACACTGAAAATTTAAATAACATTTACGATTTTAAGATTAATAAAGGTTGTCTAGTTTTTTCTATGTGTTGATGGAGAGGCTGACATGATAATTTTGACGAAGTGATTTCCTTTCTCACGATATATTAGTTAACTAAATTACTGTATGTATATAACTTGTTGCTTATATTTTTTATTTCAAAATCAATGTAATTCATTTCTGTTTGTAATATTGAAATAATTTTTTGTAGTTCACTTGAAAAGGACCAAAACTTATGGTCGAAACGTTGTAATTCTTTACCATCAATATTGCCAGTGCGGTCGATTTTAATTATGTGTTTTATTTTATCTACTGGCGAATCTCAAGAATTTAATTATTTTATTTTTAAGGTTAGTTTTTAATATTCATATTTATACAAGTAAAATGTTGTTTAGAAGTTAGGCTTATGTGCAAAAACATATAATAGCGATAATTATATATTATTTAATATTTACTTTCAGTTCATCACGAATTATTAGTATTATACTTTTTATGGTTCGAATGGATGCTTCTCCTTTATCCCGGAATTTAATTTCTTACGAGAATAATTTAACATGTTTCGAGTAAATGAAAAAATATATAATTTTAAAGAATAGTATATATAATATCTCAGCTTCATATATACTATATATATCTTAAGAAATAAATATAATGCAGGCGGATGTTTGGAGAAAAGAAATGCTCGAATCGTGGCAAGAGAGTATTCTCAACGCTCCGGTGTCAACTTTCATGACACTTTTGCACTGGTGGCAAGACTTAGTTCGTAGAGATTATTAATTGCCCTGTCGGTTCAACGTAGAATGTCGTTATCGCAATTGGACATTGCATCGGCATACTTGCATGGAAGTTATAAACGTTGATGTATACATGGAAGCGCGGGAACTTCTGGAAGAAATACTTATAAGAATACTTTCAAAGAATGAATCTGCAAAAAATATAAGGAAATACAAGGTTATGAGCTGATACATTTTCGTCAGAGTCGTCAAATTTGCCTATTGAAGAAGGCGCTATATGAACTATCAAGCCGGATGACAATGACATTCCAAGCTGAAAGAATCACTCGAAAATATTGGACTCACCCCCCACAAATGCTGATTCTTGCGTCTACGCGAACTGAGAGAAGATAATCTTCCTGTTCGTCTATGTAGATGACTTTTAATCGCAACCAACTTTTACAAGAGCAAAGAAAAAATCATAAATGCCCTAAGGAAAAAATTCACCAAGGATCTTGGAGAGGCGAAATATTGTCTTGGCATGGAAATTAGGACTAAAGAAAGGATATTTCTCTCTTAGGGAGGTTACATTCGGAGCTTATTGGACAAATTCGGAATAACTGACTACAAGAAGTCATCCATTCCATTAACTATAGCGGCTTCAAGTTAACAACAGATGATCAAGAAAACAAGGATGAAACTGTATCGTATAGGAAATTAATAGGGAGTTTTAATGTATCTAGTCATGGCCACCCGACCCGACATAGCTTATGCGTGTTGCGTGAGCGCGTTGAGTCAATTTAATAATTGTCACAACAAAAGGCTTTGGACAGAAACAAAACATATACTTAGATATCTTAAAGGTACATCTAATTTAGCCCTATGTTTTAGACTGACCAAAGAAAATCTTGGTTTTGTTGATGCAGACTGAGGTAATTGCACAATTACTTGTATGCACCCGATTATAGATACATGATATATGTATAATAGATAACTGCTATGATATATACATGATATATGTATAATAGATAACTGCTATGAGAAAATAATTTGCTCGCATAATAAATATAGTTATTATTATTATTATTATTTACTTATATTTATTAATATTATTAGTAAGTTATAAAACAAATACATTTAAATCATTGAATTTTCTAGTTATATAATTACCAAAACACTTAAAACGAATATTTGAGAGAAAACATATATTAATTTAAAACAAATAAATTTAATTACTTTTGTATCCATTGAAATTAATTCAATCTTAAAGTCATAATTTTTTATTTTAGTAAGAACGTTATAAATCATATTTCTTCTTTTGTAAAACATAAATAAATTTAAAGGCAAAAAGAATAATGTTTAGGACTTTGTTTACTTATAATATACTAATATATGTTAATATGTAATACTAATTTATAATATAATAATGTAATAACTAATTTGTAATAAAGAAAATTTTAATATATATTAAGTATGAAGTATTATAAGAAAATTTACAAATTGAGTAATTGAAATCTTCTGTTTTTTTCTGTTTTGATTTTCGTTAATGTTATTTACATTACATATATAAAACAAATATTTATTTAATTATAAATATTTAATATTAACGGCTATAAGGAGCCATACACGGATGTTGGTGCGTTGATTCCAACGAAAATTAAGTTTCCGTTGGAATTAAATATTGTGCACAGGGCACAAATTTTACTTGGTATATATGCCAAGACTTATTAACGAGAAATAATCTCAATTTGAGATTTTAATTCCTCTATTTCCCTCTAATTCCCATACAGAAATACAGGCGAGAAAAATATAGATCCGAAAGTCGCTGAAGCGGGAATCGAACCCGCATCTTTCGCTTGCCTGCTCTTATCATTGAGAAATCAACGCACCAACATCCGCATATGACTTCTTATAGCCGTTAATATTAATATTTATATTTAATATTAGAAGCGTTTAATAATTTGTATAATTAATTATAATTATTGTA
>JAPIVC010000648.1:0-34277 GCA_030586385.1 Camponotus fellah | reverse complement strand
TTAGCTTTATTTTTATATATATATATATATTTCTTTGAGCGGAATAATTGATAATAAAAACTGAGTAAGAAAACTGAGTAAAAACTGTGTGTCCGCGCTTTCGTGAAATTTAAAGTTTTTGCTCCTCCTCCCTTCTGGATGGTGGAAATCTTTCTTGATCAATCAAATAATTTCTAATACTCCCTTCTTAGGGTCAGGGAGTTCGATTTTTTAGTAAGAGAGGAGTGTCCTAAGATTTTAATAGGTTGAGCCCTTTGGCTCGAGACTTAGCTCCATCCGGTAGAGAGTGGGAGTGAGCTGATTATTTTATTGCTTGACGATTTGGGGAGCGCTTGAGGGTGGCCTATCGAACGAGCGCACGTGCAGTATTGATTTCATAAGATTTATTTTTCTTTTCGTCAATTTCTCGACGACTACAGGATCTTTGTTTATCCAGATAAGCTGGTTTCAATTGATACGGATGGTTCGAGTTTCATATATTTCCGAATCTCATAATTTAAAAGTTTATTTAAATTTTCTTTAGCGCTATCTCGACTGGCCACTCTGGTTATTTACGCGGGTTAAGTTTCGTTTTCTTATGCGCTGAAAGATTGCGTACTTTTAAAATCAGAACCGATTTTTATTAGTTTCTATGATATCGTTCCGAAGAAAGAAAAGAATCATGGAGTCCACCGGACGTAACACTTTCATGCAATTTTATATTGTTAAAATGTTCTTTGACACGAGTTCCTAAATGTCTTTTCGTTTGGCCTATATATGAATTATTACAATTTTTGCAGTCTAATTTATATACGACTTCGGTCCTGTTGTTAGTAGACAATCTATCTTTTCCGCGTTTAATCAAAACGTTAAGTTTTCGGTACATTATAGACGATATTAAGACCTATATTATTAAAGACGTGGCTAATCTCATCACTAAAGCCATCCACAAACGGTAAAGAAATATAACAAGTGTAGCCGCATTATCACTCTCAGAATTTGTATTTTCAGTGTCACGATGTTTTAAAAAATCAAGTCTTCTTTTAACGTAACGATTAATAATTTGATCTGGAAAACAATTGTTGGAAAGAATCTGTTTGACAATGTCGATATTCTTAAAATGAAATCGAACGTCTGATAATAAAATAGCGCGATCAACAAGATTATAAATTGTGTTCATTTTATATTTAAACGGATGCTTAGAATGAAAATTAATGTATCTGTTAGAACAAGTAGGTTTTCTGTACCAATCGGTCAAAAGCCGACCGTCAGAACGAATAACCATGAAACCAAAAAACTAATGCAAAAATCAGACTCAGTCGTATGTAAATGTCAAACGTTGATGATAAGCATTAAAAGTTGATACAATCTCGTCAATCTTTGAGCGTGGAACAATAGTAAAAATGTCATCGACATATCTATAATACAACGAAACATTAAAACTTAACTGATCAAACAATGTGTTTCCAAATCATCCATAACGATGTCAGCCAAAATAAGAAACATGGGGGATCCCATAGGACTACCGAAAATCTGTTCATAAAACTGTCCATTAAACGAAAAACTAGTGGAATCCAAAACCGTTTCTATCGCGTACAAAAACTGAGATAAATTAAATTTAGTGTTAGAAGCAATGTAATTCCAACGTTTAGTGACAACATTCAACACCAAATCTTTAGGAATATTAGTAAATAATGCGACAACATCCAGCGAAATCATTACATCGTCATCATTAATATATTTATCTTTCAAAATCTTAGCAAAGGTTTTTAACCTTAATTATTTACGTGTTAATGTTGAAAGGATCGAGAGAAAACTCAGTGAAAGTTTACCACGAGATTTATTACTCAGGTTTTTTAAGTTTAACGAATCGAAATTCGTAAGAATTAATAACAGAATGAAAGCTAATTTAAATAAAAAAATTTAATAATTTGACCGTTAATAATAACTCAGTTTTGAATCCTTTCAGCAATATTGACAAAACGCGGTGGCTGGTTAACATTAGTAGTAAGAATATTCCTGACAGGGTTTCTGAACTTTTGAGTCTTGGTGACAATTTTGGATTACCGGTACTTCAGTCTTGTAAGAATGACCGCGTGAGTGTCCTTCTTGGGACTTTAAAGAACTTTGAAATTAATTATAATCGTATCTCCCGTGAAGCCGTCGAAATGACCAGAATTTCGGTCGCTAATTCTCTCCAAAGGTTTCTTTGTGAGAGCAAACATATTAATTTTGTAGATAGATACATTCTCAGAGGATTTTCTCTCTGCAGACGGTTTTTGTGTGAGAATGATGATTTGTTTGTCACCAGAGCTGATAAGGGTCAGGTCACTGTTGTTATGGACAAAATTGATTATGTTAATAAAATGGAAGCTCTTTTAAATGATCAATCCACTTATAAAAAATTGAACAGGGATCCGATCAGGAAAATAACTAATAAAATTAATGCCATTATTAAATCTTGGCGAAGTAACGATTTAATCAATGAATCTACATATAAAAAATTAAATTCTACTAATGGTAACTTGCCACGCTGTTACGGTTTGCCTAAGATTCACAAAACGGGTTTTCCACTGCGGATTATTGTATCATCACTGGGTAGTCCTTTATACAATGTCGCGCAATACATCCACGATATACTATAGATTTCGATTTTGGAACCTAAATCTCATATTAAGGATGGTTGGACCTTTGCTAAGATTTTGAAAGATAAATATATTAATGATGACAATGTAATGATTTCGCTGGATGTTGCCGCATTATTTACTAATATTCCTAAAGATTTGGTATTGAATGTTGTCACTAAACGTTGGAATTACATTGCTTCTAACACTAAATTTAATTTATCTCAGTTTTTGTACGCGATAGAAACGGTTTTGGATTCCACTAGTTTTTCGTTTAATGGACAGTTTTATGAACAGATTTTCGGTAGTCCTATGGGGTCCCCCCTGTCTCCTATTTTGTCTACATTTTTACTATTGTTCCACGCTCAAAGATTGACGAGATTGTATCGACTTTTAATGCTTCATCAACGTTTGACATTTACATACGACTGAGTCTGATTTTTGCATTAGTTTTTTGGATACCATGGTTATTCGTTCTGACGGTCGGCTTTTGACCGATTGGTACAGAAAACCTACTTGTTCTAACAGATACATTAATTTTCATTCCAAGCATCCGTTTAAATATAAAATGAACACAATTTATAATCTTGTTGATCGCGCTATTTTATTATCAGACGTTCGATTTCATTTTAAGAAAGAATATCGACATTGTCAAACAGATTCTTTCCAACAATTGTTTTCCAGATCAAATTATTAATCGTTACGTTAAAAGAAGACTTGATTTTTTAAAACATCGTGACAATGAAAATACAAATTCTGAGAGTGATAATGCGGCTACACCTTGTTATATTTCTTTACCGTTTGTGGATGGCTTTAGTGATGAGATTAGCCACGTCTTTAATAATATAGGTCTTAATATCGTCTATAATGTACCGAAAAAACTTAACGTTTTAAACGCGGAAAAGATAGATTGCCTACTAACAACAGGACCGAAGTCGTATATAAATTAGACTGCAAAAATTGTAATAATTCATATATAGGCCAAACGAAAAGACATTTAGGCACTCGTGTCAAAGAACATTTTAACAATATAAAATTGCATGAAAGCAATCTATCTGTGATTAGTAAACATTAGAATTTAAATTAGAATTCAACCATGACTTCGATTGGTCAATACCGATTATTTTACACAACGAAAGACACGTGAGAAAGAGAGAAATTGCTGAAATGTTTTTTATAAAAAAGTTTGACAACACAATTAACTTGCAGACACTGAGAGTCTGAACAGTATTTATACTAATAAACTAATAAACTAATAAAAATAAAACTAATAAAAGCTGTTTAGTCTCTCTCCTTGTTTGTGAGCGGTAGGCTGACTTGACGATCTTGACAAGTGATTTCTCTTTTCTCATTACTTATTGGTTAACTAAGATTTTGTACGTATGTATTAATTTTTTCCTTTTTTTCTCCTTTTTTATTCACTTCATATTGTTTTTATAATATTGTAAACTTTTGTTCACTTGAGAAGGACCAAAACCAATGGTCGAAACGTTGTGATTTTCTATCAACCAATAAAGTGCCAGTGTGGTCGATTTAAATTACGTTATCATATTTTATCTACTGGCGACATTCAAGAATTTAATATTAAAATATTTTTTATTTATTACAAAATAAATTTATTTTATTGTTTTTATATATTAATTATTTTTTTAGGTTTTTAATATGTTTATTTATTTTGTGTATATGTATATGTATTTTTTTGTATTTTAATAACCAATCTTTTGTAAGTAATTTTATATACTTTATATTGTGTGTATATTTTATGTATTTTATATTATGCGTATGTGTAAACACATACGTATATATATATATATATATATATATATATATATATATATATAAATATATATATATATATTATATATATATATTAAATTCTTTCACTCCTCGGAAGCATAGGGCCTCTACGAAGCTTTTTCAGCGCGTTCTATTAGCCGTTAGATATTTGATTTGTTTCCAACATTTGTTGTTATCTTTTGCCTCCATGTTCCTAGCCTTGTCCGATGTTTCATATCAAATGTCGTCAAGCTTGAATCCGCCCGGCTTTTTTCGCATTGGTTCCAATAATATTAGAATTAAAGGTGAACGAGTTATTAGCCCATTGCACCCGATCTCACTGGCGGTGCTGCCACCTTAAAGCTGGTGAGAGCAGGTTTTTCTGTTGGGGGTTTTCCTTCTCTTAGTCGAAAGAGTCCTGTTTTATGGCGACGGACATTCGCCATCACTCTCCTCCACAGCCAGGCTGTACCCAGGGGACACGCGACTATCACTAGTTAGAATGTGAAGTCTTCGTGGACGTGGAGGTAGGATTTGCTGGTAATGTCAGAAGTTTCCGACGTGCTCTAGATTTATTAAGATTACATATTTAACATCTGCAACCTTGTAGAGACCCTAATACCAGCCTTGACCTCCCATACGCATATATACGCAGATAAAAATGTGTTGACTCGGAATAATTTTCGAAGAGAACATTTTTTCGGGCGACCAGCGGCACACTTTTTTATCTGTATTAGATATTTCATTGAGGCTGCATTCGCTGCGCATGCGCGAAAAACCTGACCCGTCTGGCATCACTGGGGCAATGCCTCTTTGAGGTTGCCGTACTCGAGTTCCACCATGCCGGCACGCAAACGGAGCCAACCCCCCATGCAGGCCACTGGGATCCAGACGGATACCCTCCCGTCTGCAGTAGTTGCCGTGCCGCTGGTCTCCACCTGGCAAGGAAGGGAACGCAGCATTTTGCCCCCAATGACCCTAAGGCATCCGGGCACGAAGGGAGAAAACAGCCCTCCATCGACGACAACATCTCCGGGGGATCGCGTCGTCCTCCCCAGGAGGGGATTCTTCCCGTCTGCCGAGGGAGTATTCATGACAGCTAAGCCGCCCACGAGAGGGTCCAACGTATACTGGAATTGCCGCTCAATCGACCACCGCTACTCCACCTGTTCATGACCAAAAGACCGGCAATACTGTTACGGATGTGGCCGGGACGGAGTTATCCTCCGTACCTGCCCCAAATGTCGGGATAAGTGGAAGGACCTCGGGCTCTATCACCCCGACAGATCCATCTGGGACACTATTAGTTGCCGCTAAAACCACATCAACTAATTTTTATAACATATTTTTTTTGTGCTTTTTTTCGTGTATTTTCTTTGAACCGGATCCTCTCCGAAAAGGAATAAAAAAAGGATTGAAGGACCGTAACATTGCCTTAATCAACTTTTTAATTTCCTACTCCTTTCCCATTATCGCACTTCGTTAGGTTAAGGAATTCGTTTCGCTTTGATTACATTTGTCTTTTGGTTTTGGTGATTGTATTTTATGTGGATTATGAGGCATGCTCGTCTAGATGAAAATGACCAGAGGCGCAACCCACCATGGAAGAGAGCGGATTAATCTTGATATTTGAGTTTAGGATTTAGAGTTATTAGAGAGCGGACGGCTGTCGACGTTAGTCGGTAGCCGAGACCTCTTCGGTCCTCTCCTAGGAGAGGGGAGTTGTGACGTGCGCTTGGCAGTCCGTCACAAGGATCGCGAGATCCGACCGGGAATACTTTTGGGCCCTCGTTCTTCCCTGATTTAGGGAGAGAGAGAGAGAGAGCGAATATTGGAGGCGGGGATAGACTCGCCTCCTTTGCGTAGAATTGTTTATTTGCGAAATACTAAGAATAGGATTAAGCGAATGTGAGGAAGAACACTAACAGAATCTTATCCCGACGCAGAAGACCAGGCTAAAAGGAGTTCGGGACGAGCGGAGGCGCTGATTAGGAAAAGAACGCCGAGCTAAGTATCCATATCCGCTTTTATAAATTGAAATATCGATCTAAGATTACCGCTGCCGCCCCTGTAAATCTCCATGACCAGCAGGTACGAGGATCAATAGCGGAGATCCCGAAAACGGAGCCAGCTCGGCCGAATTCAGCGCTACCAAGAAACCATAAAAATAACGGCGAGCAGCTACTGGAAAGAAATCTCATCGGGCGGCATTTGAAAAACTGAAGAAATTTCGAGAGGAAACAGAGTGCGACAGGCGCAAATACGGCCGTAAAGGCTGCAGAAATAATTGAGACCCTCGACGATCCTGAGCGTTGCGGAAGCGCCACAAATGGTCTAGTTACGAATTAATTGCCGGCACGATCTGACGGGCCTTCCGCTCCCTGTTCGGCGGACCAGTGTAAGAGCACGACGGCCCAAAATTATCGATTCCGTTTGTGAATACCGAAAGCGCCTAGGATTTCTAGGAGTCATTGGTGAGACGAGCGTCGACCTCCTCAGCCCGATTTATCATTGTGTATCAGGTAGAATTAACTCGAACAGAGTCCGTGCCGAATTGCTGTCGTCTTGAAATCCTTTATTCGCGTTTTCGATAATTGCGCAGTAGAATGCGACGGCCGGCCGACATACTTTGTTCGAGCTACAATAATATTAAGTGCCCTCTCTTCCGGTCAAGCGCCGACAATCAAATTTATTGTAATTTTTGTTACGATTATTGTTGTTATTTAGAAATTCTGTATTAAGTAAATTTTCGATTAGCGAACTCACACACTAAGACGATTGCGATATTCGATAGCCGACGATTGCGATACGGCATCGACTCGCGTATCTCTGCGCCGTGAATCGTTCGATACTTTATTAGAGTCTATTGTTTGTGTTTCCGATATTTTAATACTGTTAATTGTTCGCGTTTATGTCCGATCATTTATATTGTGTCATTATTTAGCCAGTTATGCTTGTATTATCGATCTAAATTTACATTTATCTAATCGACTCACGTTAATAATCGATTTTATTAATCTCGCGCTTGGCAAATTTATCTACCATCTTTATTTAATATTTTTGGCTTATACTAGACGGATGTCAATAATAGAACTATCATCGCGGTATTCCTTATTAATAATTCAATCTGAATTTGTGGCTATGATGTTTTGTTTAGCACAAGATTCTAAGAATTTTTACGTTGCTTTTTCTACCGAGTAACACGTGATATCGCGGTGATCGCGTTCGAAGACCGGCCCGTCGCCGGTGAAATATTATTATACTAAAATCAATTATAACATCTGATCATATAAACGTGAATCTGTCTTATATCGAACATTATCTATCTGTTAAATATATTCATCTTTGTTATACTAACATCCTGTTTTAATTGCAGCCACCTTGTATTCTCGACTCTTCCTTGTTCGTTATTAAAACGGACCGCCCCTTTACCATTTCCGAAACGGGGCTAGCCGAACGTCTGCGATATATTTGAGAGCTTGCAGATTTTTACGTGTACGGTTAATATCGAGAATTGTCTTAGAGTGGTGCGATTTATTGCATCTGACACCCAAAACTTTTGGAGATACATTTTAGTAAGAATCGCGCTGAAGGTGTGCCGTGGGCAAACTACATCAGTCATAACTAATTTCTTGTCCATTATAAAAATTAACGGTCACAATATAATTACGTGATATTTTTATTAGTTTCAAATATGTTGCTCTTCATTTACATTAGTTCAATTTACATTTTAGTTTCACAGTCTTATAAAAATTTAATATAAATTATTTTTATTGCACTTTATCAGTGCATCAGTCACTAGAGTAAATTCGTGAAAAAATTATAAAAAAATCAATCCATTTGTATGTTTGTATTTTCACAAAGATTTTTATATTGTATAAGATATTGCATTATATTTACTATCTCTCTTTTTCTCAGCAACTCAAATGCAGCACAATATTTGAGTTTTGCAAGTGTAAGATGTAATGCATCGTGAACATACAAAAAATCGGCCATCCATACCTGATATACTGGCATCGTTATACAGGGTTTATCAAAAGTGTGGAAACCCTTAAATAACTTTTGTAAAAATGAAAATATCAAAAAATGGTAAAACACGTATTTTGATATTTTAAAAAAGCTATTCTATGACATGGATACCGATCATCCCTCACCCTCTGATATGCGGGGGTAAGAGGGGTTGAAAATTTTAAATTGGACTAGGAGTCGAGTGGGGCTCATTGGGGAAAGGTCTTTTCATAATAAACACACACTTAAAATTTTAAGTCGCTACGACCCGCCCATTAAAAATGGCGGCCGTTCTAATTTCGAAATTTCGTGCACTTAGTATTATCCAAGATCAACTGTGTGGAAGTGGAATGAATTTGATCCCTTGTGTGTGTGTGTGTGTGTGTGTGTGTGTGTGTGTGTGCACGCGCGCGCGTGTGGCTAAACAAGTATGAATGTCTACATTGTGGTGATAGATTGCAGAACAGACTTGAAAACTGTTATTTCTCTTTAATGATTTAAAACCTTTTATTCCGTGTTTTAAAATAAATTTTACTCAGTGTGTTAAAGTAAATGTTGAAAGTGGTTGCCATTTACTTCCTGACAATACGCCAATCTTTGATAGAATGCAGAAATGGCTCTACGATTTGTATCAAAAGGTATCATATCTATTTCATCCCTTATTCGCTGTATCAATTTTTGGATGCTTTCAGGTTTTATTTTGTACACCTTACTTTTCAGGTATCCCCATAGATAATCAAGAGGAGTTAGATCTGGTGACCGAGGTGGCCAATCCTCTCTTCCCTCATTTCTGTTCCTTCTTCCTATCCATCGTAATGGAAAAATCTCATTTAAAATTTGACGTGGCCCTAAACCAAAATGAGCAGGAGCTCATTGATTTTTATGAAAGAATGATGGCACTAATAGATGTCGCGGATGTCGCGCACGCTCATTAGCGATTGGTCGCGGGAAGCGAGGAGGGGCACAGACCCCAGCGAAGATCGTATAAATTAGACGCACGATCGATGATGCAATCAATAAGCCAGCGATTATCAGCGATTATCAATAAGCGCGAAGAACATATGGCAGCGTACACAAGTCAAGAATATTATGACATGCTGATGGCACTTGACGAGTGTCACGGGCAGCAAAACCTTGTTGCAAGAAGATACGCCGAATTACATCCAAATCGAAGACATCCATCGAGTCACGTAATACTTGGAGCAGCTCAAAGATTGTATGATACTGGCAGTGTCCTACCGAACAAACACGACACTGGGAGAAATCGCGAAGTTAGAAATGTACGGAACACGGAAGGAGTTATACGTACTTTCGAGGATAATCCCGAAACAAGTATTCGAGTAGTTGCTCGAGAACGTAATTTATCCTACACAACCGTACAAAGAATATTAAAAGAAGAAAAGTTGCACGCGTTTCATTATACACGCGTGCAGCATTTACGACCAGCAGATTACCTTGCAAGACGAACGTTTTGCGAAAATTTTCTGCGAAACGTCGATCGAGATCCCAGATATTCCTCTCGTGTGATATTCAGCGATGAATCGCTATTCACACAAGAAGGCATTTTTAATGTGCATAATATGCACTTTTGGAGCGAAGAAAATCCCAGGGTGACGCGATTACGAAATTTTCAAACTCGTTGGAAGATTAATGTATGGGCTGGAATAATGGGCACTGAGATACTTGGTCCAATTATTCTTCCAGATATTTTAACTGGAAGAACCTACGTCGATTTATTAACAGAAAATCTACCACATTTCTTAGAAGATGTGCCATTATTTGACGGAAATGATATTATCTTCCAACAAGACGGTGCTGGGCCACACAACGCCAGGATCGTTACCAATTATTTAAACGAGAATTTTCCCGGACGCTGGATGGGTCGGTACGGCCCGATACCTGCAAGATCTCCGGATCTGAATCCTCTAGATTTTTTCTTATGGAGATACTGCAAGGAAGTAATTTATAAAACGCTTCCCGAAGACATTGAAGATCTGGAGACAAGATTACGATTCGCTATTTGGAATATTGACGAAGAAATAATGGAAAACGTCGAAAGAAATTTATTAAAACGCATGAGAGCTTGCATTAGAATGGATGACGGGCATTTTGAGCATCTTCTTTAAAATTCTTTTTTAATCAATCCGCTCTTTTCAGAGCGACCAATACATTTTCACATTTTGGAACATTTTATTGTGAGCAGAATAAAAATAAATTTTTCCAAATGTAATTTTAATTACATTATTCTTGCGATTGCTTAAATCTTCGCATCGTGAATGCAATAGTTTCGAAAACGTAATAACGTATGCTTTTTAAAATAATAATTATTTATTATAATTAGAAATAATTATTATTTATAATAAATAATTAATTTTTTTAAGTACGTCATTATACGTTTTATGTTTTCTACCGCATTCGCAATGCGAAGGTTTTAGCCGATCGTGTCGATTCGTCTTATCTCGCGTCAATCACGCGCCACGCGCAAGTCGTTTGTTAGATGTCGCGCATTTCTGACAACAATGTGGTCGCGCAATCTCCGCGGTCCGTCGCTTCGCGTGGAGTCGTGTGCTGTTTCTTTTAAAATAATTTTTGGTATCGATAAATCGACGCGTTAGTGAACAGTAAACTTGTTATCGCGTAATCTGTGTGAGTGACTATTAAGCGAAAGTTTCGCGAGAATGTGTCGCGCATCTCTCATAACCGTGCAGCAGCAGTAATAACAATACATAACATGAAGATTCGCTACGCTGCTACAAGGTGAGTGAGCAAGTGAGTAAGCAGGTGAGTGAGAGAGTGAGTGAGAGACTGAATGAGAGAGTGTATGAGTGTTGTGTAAAAGAGAGAAAGAGAGCGAGAAAAAAAGTGCGTGCGTGTGTATGAATGTCTGTCCTCCTACCCTCCCTCCCCCCTCCCTCTCTCTCCCTCCCTCCCTCTCTCTCTCTCTCTCTCTCTCTCTCTCTCTCTTTCTCTCTCACGCACACACACATCGCGTATAGCAATCAGCTGATTGCCGCGTCGAACGGCGGGCGATCCGGAACAATTTTTCATTATTAAAATAACGTCATTTTAAGGAACACGTATTTCTGACACGTAATTCTAAGACATTTTCTTCTTTACCAAAATTTTATTTAAAGCATAATTTTATGTTATAAGATAAAATAATTAGCGAATCATGCGGTGGTAATCACCCGTCCGGCGATCAGCTGCGCCCGCGCTCGCGGCGCGTCGCGCCGCTCCTGCCTGCCTTCTGTACCCGACGCGTGATTTACTAACTATTTTTGCTCATAATTCAAAAACGCTTCAAATCAAATTTTGATAAAGGAAAAATTGTCTTGAATACGTCATTTTACAGACGGAAGGTTGTTCGGGATCGCCCTGTATATATATATATATATATATAGGATTTACATACATATAATCATTCAATCGTATAGTAGATGTGCGAGCATATGTATGTGTGCATCTGCGCAGTAAATATAGTATACTATTAATATATATTAAATATTAATAAATATTTTACTAATAAATATGATTATATGAAAAAGATTTAAAAATATTAAAAATGATTAAACTTTAAAAGGGCAGAGGTTTACTCATGACTTTTTTCAAATTTGTGCCTCATGACAGTTTTCAGTTTAGAATATATAAAATTTTCATAAAACAATATTTTTGTAAAATCACTGTTTATATTAAGTAATAAATATAAAGATATTTTACGTGAAATACTATTATAAAAATATATTAAAACTATATCAAAGTTTTTTATTTTATTAATATTTATTATATTTATTTTTATATATATTAAATTTAGTTTATCATAAATATAATAATATAATAATATAATATAATAATATAATATAATATAATATAATAATATAATAATATAATTAAATATATAATATAATAAATTTAATATATTTATAAAATAAATAAATATAATATTTTATATAAATATTTTTATGATATCAAAATATCATTATTAAAATTACTTTTTCTTAATAAATATTCATAATGATAAAATTTTGGTTCATTTTCAGGCATATTCTTAAGAATTCAAATTATTAAAGTATTCTTTTTATACATTAAGTATATTTTTCAATACATACAATTATAGCATTTGATAGAATTATTTAGGAGTGTCATTACGTTTTTTCTCGAGACTAACCCTGTATTATAGGAGTTAGTTATTTTTTAAACGTTCATAATATCACTTCTTATCACAAATTTTTTCGAATTATTAAATTATTATAACAACTTCATTGAATTGTTTTCGAATCTTCTACTTAATGACACTAGAACCAGGTCAATTCAAAATTAAATTTTCTGTAATAATCCTGTGCACTTGAAAACACATTACTTTGGCTACTAGAATCTATGCGTTCGGGAATTTTCTCGGACATTTTAAAGAAGAATGAAGGAATTTTCTCTTTTCTACATGAGTCTCAAGCCTTTTATACAATTTTGATCCAAATTTTATTAAATTTTTTTTTATTTGCAGAATTTTATTTTTTTACAAAATAAACATTTGCTTGCGATTTATTCACGCAAAGCTCTTTTTTTTAAACAATATTTAAAATTTCAATTTGTTCAAGAACTTTAATTATTATTTCAAATGAAAATTCAAACGAGAGTAAACTCCGTAAAAATTTTTACTTTTTGACTAAATATGTAAAAGAATCAATGTCTTGAGTAGCTTTCTTTATCAAAATAAATTTATCAATAGCAGTTGTGTAATTTTCATAAATAGATTTTAAAATTTTAATGATTTTAATGATTTTATTCATATAGTCTATCTGAAATATTAAATACATTATTTTATTTTCTTAAGAAATTTTAAATTTTATAAATGTTTATTTTTGAATCTGAGATCTAACATTTGTTTTTGAAATGTACTAGAACAATACAGGCGCGCGCTATTTATTTCTTACAATTGATACAGCATATATATATATATATATATGTGTGTGAAATATATATATAAAAATGATATTTACGATAAAAAATAGAAATGTTTATTTATATATATCTGTAACGTATATATCTCTAACGTAATATATACAGGGTGAGTAATATATACATTTACATATATACGTAATATATACATTTTAATTAACGCACGCAATTATTTCGGAAACAAAGCATTTTAGAGAAAAATGTTTCAGACAAAAGTTTTATGGTTTCGAGGGGGCCATAAGATGGTATCATTGGTTTGACACTGAAGAGTCATTTGAAGGTCACGTGAAGGCCACCTCAATTTTTTTTTAAATTGCACCCCTTATTTTTTATTACATATTCTTGTAGCTGACCTCGAGAGCTTTCCGAAACACTATAATTAAATGTTTTTCCAGTGCTTAAAAAACATAGTTGTTTCGAAGAAGAAATATGTAATTTGCAATTAACAATTCCATATTTTTTCTTAGAAACAACTGTATGTTTTCTTTATACCAATTGATTCCTCTCATTATTTTGTACAAAAAAGTATTAAGGTAAGATAATCGAAAAATGAATATTTTACGGTTTATGTAAAATTAAGAAATGATTTCAAGCCTCATAACTCGAAAAGCACTTAATGGAAAAACATTTAATTATAGTGTTTTGGAAAGCTCTCGAAGCCAGCTACAAGAATATGTAATAAAATATAGGGGGTGCCATTTAAAAAAATTGATGTGGCCTTCACGTGACCTTCAAATGACTCTTCAAACCAATGATACCATCTTATGGCCCCCTTAAAATCATAAAACTTTTGTCTGAAACATTTTTCTCTAAAATGCTTTGTTTCCAAAATAATTGCGTGTGTTAATTAAAATGGCTCACCCTGTATAATATTTCATTTGTATATAAATTTACAACGTAAAAAGAATAAATAATAACTTAATACTTGTTATAAATCGCCAGTAAAATGATGAGGATTTTACTTTAAACGACCAAACTGGTGGCAGATAAGGCTTCATTTATTGAAAGTTAGACAACGTTTTGACCTTAGGTTTAGGTCCTTTTCAAGTCTTAATTAACGTATAACGGAAGAATGTTATAAATATGACAGTCACATTACATGTCAATGACTGTTAGTTAGCGGTAAAAACAATATCACTATTTATGGATATTAAATTAATTGTAAAATAGAACAACTTGATTCAAAATAAAATAATGATAATTAATGGCCCACGGGCTAGGCGTTCGACACCCCTGCCATAGATGTAGCTAGATTTACGTTTTGGGATGAATAAAAATATTTCTATATCTTTGATAAAACGAGAGAACCTCTATATAATACAAATTATTACAATTACATTGCAAAGAACAAATCCACAAATTGCCAACACAGTTGCAAAATAACATAAATATTTTAGAAAAATTTTTAAATTAAATTTCTACAATTATATATTTTTAAAATAAAATATATAGGAAATATGCAAACTATTGTTTCTTAAATGTGAAAAGAACAATTTTCTTAAAGTAATAATAATAATAATAATAATAATAATAATAATAATTTGTTCAGCGAATATATAAAAATTTTTTACAAATATAAATTTTAATATTGGAAAATTTTACATTTTATTTAAAAGTTATAATTTTTACTTATAAGAAATAAATTTAATACATAACCAACATCTGCTCAAAATCATTTAATTTTTTTATATGTAATAACTTTCATATAACATATAATTTTTTACAAATTAATAACTCAAATATATAAATTAATAGATACCTCGTGTTATATAGTATATTACAATAAATAAAAATGGAAATCTAAACATTTCGATTTATTTCTTCTTAATAAATTAAATTGTAAGAAAAGTATTATAATACTTTTACATTTGATATAATGCAACAAAAATATTGATTACGCTGTTTATATAATTGTGTAACATAATAATAATAATGAAAAATCTATTAGTATGATTAAGTAAGTACAATAAACACAAAAATAAAAAAACTATAAATACACTGTCGTATAAAATTATAATATGTGACATAGATGTACAAAACATATTGTATTAAAAATTTATTATAATGAAAAAGTTGTAGAACACTAAACGAAAAATAACTTTAATATTAATACGTAAAAATAACTTTAAAAACTCAGCTAGTTTGTTTTTAATTTGAATCATTGAGAAGAATGTGAAGTAAATCAAAATGTATAGAGCTCTATTACTTCTATTTGAATAATTGAAACAAATTTGTATCAGAACATGTAAATGATTTCAATTATACTTTTCATTATTTAATATAATATTTATATACTTATTTTATATAACATAATTTACATATTATATAAATGCATATTTACACACGTTATACATATTTAAATGAAACATTTGTTAATATATAAAATCAACATTAAATTTATTTATTCTATAAAATGTAATATTGAATTTGATTGCAATACTTTAATCATTTCCAAATTAAGATTAATAAATATACAAATATATAAATATAAATTTGTGTACTACAAATTTATATCTTTTAAAATTACAAACCTGAAAGAAAAAAAAAATATATATATATATATATATAAATTTTTGTAATATAAAATTTGTACATATATCAAATAAAATATAACAAAATATAATATTACAAAGGTCTTTATTGAATAAGAAATATTAACAAATATTTTACCTTATATAAAAATTAATATTTTTTAACAAAAATTTTTTATAAATTAATAACTTATTAATTAATTTATTATTAATTTATTATCAAGTATCGATTAAATTATGTAAATTGATTGAAATTTACACATAATTTTTTAATGATATAATAAATCAAATGTAAAAATTAACAAACAGCTGTTTAAATTGTAATCTATGTATGATAATAAGTTAATTAATAAGTTTATAATTTTTAAAAAATTTTTGTTAAAAAATATTAATTTTTATATACAAGAAAATATTTTTTGATTGATTTTTATTTAAATGAAGATCTTTATAATATTATATTTTATTATATTTTATTTGATACATATACAAATTTTATATAAAAAAAATTATATATATATATATCTATATATATTTCTTTTCAGTTTTGTAATTTTAAAAGATATAAATATGTAATACATAAATTAATATTTATATATTTGTATATTTATTGATTTTAATTTGGAAAAGATTTATTTTCAAATGAATACTTTTACAATATGTACTAATTACAATGGCATCCCCTATTTTTTATTACATATATTCTTGTAGCTTATCTCGAAAACGCTATATTTAAACTTTTTTTAACGTAGAATTTCCTGAGATATTTTAAATTTCATAACAATATTTATGACTCTTGTCAGTCAAATATCTCGAAAACCGAGCCCAGCAGCGAAAAATGTTTCGGACAAAAGTTGTTTAGTTTCAAAAAGGCTATAAGATGGTACCATTAGTTTGACCTTCAGAGCTAAAAATAAGTGACATTAAAAAAATTTATTTTAATTTAAAAATTTAAATGACACTTCTGATTTTTAACTCTTAAAAATCAAACCAATGGTACCATCTAATGCATCGTCTACAATAGGACTTTAAGACTTAAGATTTTAGAAATTGACCAATTACAATTGAATTTAAAGAAAAATAATAAATATGATTGGTCAATTTCTTAAATTTTAAGTCTTAAAGTCTCATTATAGACGCCGCTTTATAGCCTTCTTAAAACCAAACAATATTATCATAATATAAAATTTAAAATATCATCTATCTCTCATATCTCAGAAAGTTCTGTATTAAAAGACTTCAAATATAAGGTTATGAAAAGCTCTCAAAGTCAGCTACAAGAATATGTATAAAAAATAGAGGGTGCCATTTAAAAAAATTGAGGTGACCTTCAAATGACTATCCAAGTTCGAACCAATGATACTATCTTATGGCCCCCTCGAAATCATAAAACTTTCGTCTGAAACATTTTTCTCTAAAATGCTTTGTTTCCAAAATAATTGCATTGATTGAAATGACTCATCCTGTATATGTATATGTTTATATATATATATATATTTATATATATAAAGTATCTTTTATTTTCCTGACTTCGAATTTGTTTCATTATTTTAGTCATATATTAATAAATAAATGTAACAACAATTTAATTAATTACAAAGGACTCATTTGTTGATGAATTTTATAAGTTAATATTGCTGTAATATAAGTTAATAAATTATACTTAATATTGCTGTAAAACATACATTAATCTATCGATGTATCTAATAAAAAATATAAGTGTTAAAAATAACAATTTATAATGAAGTTTTTAATTTTATTTATAATAAATTTTTTAAATTTTATAAATATAATATTATTATATTTATAAAATTTTTTTAATTTTATAAATTTAATAATAATATTAATTTATAAAATAAATAAATATTTTTCCATTATGAATAATTATAAAAAAATATTGAAAGAGAATTTTCGTGAATCAATATAGTTAAAACTGTTGTACATTAATCTATCGAAATACCTGATAAAAAATTATAAGTTTTACAATTCATAATTAATTTTTAAAACAAAAGAACAAAAAATTCTGAAAATAAAATAAGAGCCACTCTAATATAAGTTTTATATATATATATATATATATATATATATATATATACTCTTTACATACATATTGTATATAATTCTTTTAACTCTTGAAATTATTGATAAATTTAATTATTATAATAGTTATCTTTGTAAAATATAAATATAGCACAAATGTCTAAAATAGTATAATATTCTTTGACTCTTCTATTTTACATTAAATAAATATTATTTTTAGAATATTCTTATCGTAAAATATTAGAATCTCTCGTAAAATATTGTTAAAAAAAATTCTTTTTTATTAATTTACAATTAATTGTTTATATTATAGTATTATGTACTGGAGTTATGAACTGTAGTTTAAAACTCATAACCAAAGAAAATATGTTCTTATTTTTATTACGTACATATTAAAATTAATTCTACGCATTCTTAAACATACTTTAACAGATCTTCATTAATTTACTTGAAATTTTAATTGTAGCTTCAAAAGTATATTATTTAGAGAAGTACGTACGGATTTTAAATTTCATTGTAAACTTTTTTCGTTATAAACAATTTTTCATGTAATTTTTTATCTAAAAATGAAACTTTTTTCAAACATGCATTATTTTTACAAAAAACGATATTTTTTAATTAGCGTACGTATTTCCTGAATTAATTTTATATAAAATTTAAAAATTTTTGGTCTTTCGTTCTAAATCGAAAATTGCAGGAGAAATCTTTCCGACCATGGAACATTATCCGTGAGAAGAGGCTTTCTTTGCTGAATTTTAGCACCGCCATTTTGTAAAAAAAAATTGAACAAAAATTTGTGAATACACTCCAAAGTATATACAATAAGAACCTTTAAACAGATTTTATATTCCATTCACTATATTCTCATAAAAAATTGTCAAAATTAGGCTGTTTTTTTCGGGCGTAGTATTACCCCTTAAATACATTGCAGGAAGATAGTTCTATAGTAACTATCTATAGTAACAATGATAATAAACACTGAAAATTAATAAAAAAATCTATCAATAATTTGTTAAAAATTAAAATAAATTGTATACAAGATACATAATTTATACAATTATTAATTTATTCAAAATATTTAGAATGATCTTATTTCGACATTCTATGTAGATTCATGAAATATTTTTTTTTTTACTTTATTATACTTTTTTTTACTTTAATAGAATATTCACTAAAGAATATCACAGACAATACAAATCTATTCTATAAATATCCTTCCGTGAATATTTTAATGAAATGAAAAAAAGTTTATAAATCTGCATAGAATACAAAAAATGAAACTATATTCAAAATCCTTCAGTGAATATTTTAATGAAGTGAAAAAAACGTAGTTTATAAACTATTTTTAATGAAGGATATTTATAGAATAGATTTGTATTGTCTGTGACATTCTTTAATGAATATTCCAATAAAGTAAAAAATATAAAGGAATATGTGTTCTTACGTCAATTATATATATGAGGCTAAGTTGATTGCATGAACTTTTGTTGAATATAAATTGTGTCAGAAGATAAGTTTCTATATTATAGTTATGACAATGCATATTGGAAATTAAAAGTTTATCAATAATTTCTTAGAAATCAAAATTTAATTGTATACAAGAAATGTACTTTGTACAATTTATTGTCATCTCTTGTAAAAAATTATTTTAAAGTTAATTATTTATATTAGTGTGACTGGGATGTTATAGTACAATTTAGAACATACGTGTAAAAGAATATTTCTTTTTGTTAATTTAATCTAGAAATCTTATTGAGAATATTTTCTAAACTTATACAGAATATTTAGAACATAGTTTCATTTTTTATATTCTATGCAGATTTATATTATAAATATAATTTATAATATTTATATATTTCTAAATTAGATTAACAAAAAGAAATGTTCTTTTACATGTTCTAAATTGTACTGTAACATCCCAGTCACACTAATATAAATAAGTAACTTTAAAATAATTTTTTACAAGAGATGAAAATAAATTGTACAAAGTATATTTCTTGTATACAATTAAATTTTGACTTCTTCTAAGAAATTATTGATAAACTTTTAATTTCCAATATGCATTGTCATAACTATAATATAGAAATTGTTATCTTCTTACACAATTTATATTCAAACAAAAAGTGCACGCAACCAACTTAGCCTCATATATAGTTGATGTAAGAACACATATTCTTTCATATATTTTTTACTTTGTTAGAATATTCACTAAAGAATATCACAGATAATACAAATCTATTGTATAAATATCCTTTAGTTTATTTTAATGAAAAAATGGAAAAAAGTAGTTTATAAAAAAAGCAGTTTATAAACTACTTTTTTTCACTTCATTAAAATATTCACTGAAGGATATTTATAGAATAGATTTGTATTGTCTGTGATATTCTTTAGAAAATATTTTAATAAAGTAAAAAATATATAAAAGATTATGTGTTGTTACGTCAACTATATATGAGGCTAAGTTGGTTGCGTGCACTTTTTGTTCGAATATAAATTGTGTCAGAAGATAACAGTTTCTATATTATAGTTATGACAATGCATATTGGAAATTAAAAGTTTATCAATAATTTCTTAGAAGAAGTCAAAATTTAATTGTATACAAGAAATATACTTTGTACAATTTATTTTCATCTCTTGTAAAAAATTATTTTAAAGTTAATTATTTATATTAGTGTGACTGGGATGTTACAGTACAATTTAGAACATACATGTAAAAGAACATTTCTTTTTGTTAATCTAATTTAGAAATATATAAATATTATAAATTATATTTACAATATAAATCTGCATAGAATATAAAAAATGAAACTATGTTCTAAATATTCTGAATAAGTTTAGAGAATATTCTGAATAAGATTTCTAGATTAGATTAATAAAAAGAAATGTTCTTTTACATGTATGTTCTAAATTGTACTGTAACATCCCAGTAACACTAATATAAATAATTAACATTCATTTAAATTTTTTACAAGAAAGAAAATAAATGTACAAAGTACATTTATTGTATAATGACAATTAAATTTTGATTTCTTCTAAGAAATTATTGATAACTTTTAATTTTCAATATGCATTGTCATTATATAATATATAATATAGAATTATATAATATAGAAACTGTTATCTTCTGACACAATTTATTATTCGAACAAAAAGTGCACGCAATCCACTTAACCTCATATATAGTTGACGTAAGAACACATATTCTTTTATATATAAAATAAAATTGTCAAAGAATATTGTACTATCTAGGATTTTAACTAAATTTTAATTAAAAATATTTATTTTTATAAATAAATATTATATTATACATATATTTATTTTTTATACATAATTTATACATACCTTCTCTATTTAACTTTCCTTTTTCTTCCCATTTATTTATATCAATTTCTAATAAATAGATATCACTCTTGACACTTATTATGTAACTAAATGTACACACGTGGTAAATATAACCTCACAATACACAGTCGTAGCGAAGTCGATACTACGTTATCGCTTACATTCCAACCTCGAAACGCGCGTCAACCAATCAGCATCATTATAAAGAGACTTCAACGCTTCGAGAATCGATTTAACATGCACTTTTTAAGATAGGAGGATTTCTTAAATAATATATTAATAATATATTCATATTATTTAAATTGAAAACTATAAAGTATCGTTAGCATCGTTTATCTTATTTCAGAATTTTTCAATGTAGACAGAATATGCCATACGTCATAAGACACTCTTGTTTTTTCATAAAATTGCATTGCCTTAATTAAATTGCATTTTATTTTCTAGGCTGTACTACGTAAATGGCGCAAACTACGTCTTTCAAATATTCTAAGAAAAGTACTTTCGATGATTATAATATTGCCTTTGTTACCACCAGATATGTTTCAAGAAGCTTTATTTATAATACAAACCGAAGCTGATCAACTTTCTAATGAACATCCAGATATTTTACAATTTATGTCATATCTGAGGCTTACCTGGTCAAACATGGTCAAAAATTAGTACTTATCGTTGTCCTATGCGTACTAACAACATAGTAGAAAGTTTTCATAACATTGCGGCACAGAAATTAGGAACGAGGAATATTAATGTTTGGACATTTTTAGGTAATTTTTATATTTCAAAGTATTTTCTTTTAAATATAAAATTCTTCAATATGCGACTATATTTATGCGAATATGTATTACATGAAATTACAGCAGGAATGATGTCCGTCGACAATTTCAGGAGCACATGCATACACATAAAGTTAGTACATACGCATACGTAAAATTGTATGCGTATAAAGCTAAAGTTTCGACGGACACCTTTCCTGCCGGTACCCGTACATGATGTATCATTTACATATGTGATATTGATTTAAAGTATTTTTACTATAAAATAATACATATATGACACGTTATATATTAAGTACACGTTATTATTTTAAGTAAAAACGTGAGTTTAATGTGAAAATTGATGTAGCATTTTTCCACATTGTGCATTACTTTAAATCCAATTTTTAAGTAAATAAATATATTTGTTTTTAGAAAATAAGTCAAAACCAGAAATTTTTTGTTTGGAGCGATCACTCTTATTCTCCACTTCATTTTATACATTCTCTTCTTATGTTGCTGTGCTCGCTATTTTATACATTGTTTTATCTCTTTTCCAGATAAATTACAACATCTAATTATTGATCAAGAATTAGATTTACGTCGATTAAACAATGGTGTTAGATCTCGACGACTTCACACAAGGGCAAGAAGAGAATTAGATTCTAAAATTATAAATGCACAAGAGGATTTAGTTAATCAAAGGTATCATTTTATTATTTTTTAATAATTTGAGTATCAAATTAATTAATGAATAATTATATATATATATATATATATATGTGTATGTATATATATTAAACTTCAATTTTTTTCAGATTGTCACTAAGGGAATATTTATTAATGTTCTCCACCAACAATAATATATTTCTAATGGAACAAATGGTATCACTAGAAGTATATACACTATGGTTATATTTATGATCATGTAATTATACATAGATACATGTCACAATTTGTATGATATTTAAAAATAAAATTATAGTGTTAATTTATTACTGCATAAATTTATTCTGAAAATACTTTTATATTTTATATTTGTTTCTTATCAGACGCTAAATTAACAAATGATGAACAAATAGACATGGAATTGTTCTTGGATGATTTGGACAAAATTTTTCGACAACAAACAAGTAAATCTCACTGCTTTAACTATCTTCTTCACATCAGAATATTTTTCAAAAAAGTAATTAGTTCTTGATATAGTATACTTCCTTATTTTATTTTCTTGTTTCAGGAAGACAAAATAGAAGAAAATCTCTACGCGTACATAAAAATGTAAGCAGTCAAAGAGAGGGAATACAGAATATATTTAGAAATAACGACGAAGACAATTTTTCGCATATACAGACAATAATATATGAGCATCCTAGAATAATTTATGATGCAGAAGATGAGATTTCTGTAATACAAGATAAATTTTACAGATCAAGATATTTTTAAAGAAAATTTATATTATAAAATTTTTATTATAAATCTATACGAAAATGCTTGTTTTTTTTTGCAGATGCTGAGGTAACAAGTAATGAATCAATAAACATGGAATTGTTTTCTAGTCAAAGAGAACAATTACAAAGTACATTGAGAGATAATCATTCAAAGAAAATTCTTCAAATACACAGGCAGTAAGACATGAGCATCCTAACATGAAATTGTCTTCTAATCAAAGGGAACAATTACAAAGTACATTGAGGGATAATCATGAAGAAAATTCTATGTATACAGTAAGATATGAGCATCCTGAAACAAATACTTCTGAACAATACTTCTGAAAACATATTATTATTATATTCTGATATTGAAATAATTGAAGATAATTACTTTATATTACTCCAACTATTTTAAGGGTCATTAACATTAATCTTCAATGCGCACAAATATATATAATATTATTAAATGTTTATATTTCTTTTCTTTTATTTTCAGACAATGAATGGATTTACGAGGTGCTGGATGACTATTCATATTTAAATGATGATGATAGAGCTAATTCAAATCTTTCGTTTCATCCTATAAATTGGAACTTGGAAAATCATGACGAAACTGCTTCTGTTCAAAATTGAGACGTTGAATTTATTCGATCAAGTTCAACGGCGAAAATTACAAAATCATAAACACATGAACGAGAATAAACAATGACGACCAAGTTGATCGACACGCGTTATCGCGTGAATCTCGAAATGAGACATTAATCACCATCCGCGTTCAAGATCTCCGATCGTTTCAGAACGCTTTTCGTCGCTCGCTCCTAAAATCTTTAATAAAATTATTTTAAAAACAATACGTAAACGTTTTGCAATTTTTCTCATCCTCCAGCGAATCTAGGATTAGCGCTACACACCGCTTCTAGCTCAAATCTGAGCTTTAGACTGATCGTTGCGACCTATCGTTGCGATAGGTCGCAACGAGAACGAATCCCGAACATTTTGGTCCTTCGAGCCGGATAGAAACGTGTGTGGAGGATAAATTCGCGAGTGAGTGATATTCTAACACGATGTCAGAGCACTTCGTGCTCAACAGCAACTTCAACGGTCGATAGAACGTTACCTCGAGAACTTCAAAAAAATCGGCAAGAACAATCTAACTCCAGCTAAAGTACGTTCGAGGATCTCAACTCTTAAGGAACTATGGAGCCAGTTCTTCAACAGACATACGGATTTGTCGCAAAGGATCCCAGAATCCCGGTCGTCCTTTATCTACTTCAAGGACAATCATTTCGACTCGACTTCCGCAGCCTATCAAAACGCTCTGGATTATATAGCGGAAATCTTGGAACCGGTCGTGAGTCCGAATCACTCCTTTTCGTCATCAAAGCTTCCCGGAAATGTCCGCTTTCTCTTTATCACATCTTCCACCCATTAAATTATCACCGTTTGACGGTAATTTTGACGATTGGGAACAATTTCGCGATCGATTTACAACGTTAATCCGCAACAACCCCGATCTGACTGATTTTGCACGTATGCATTTTTTATCATCGTGTCTGAAAAGTAGTGCGCTGGAATGTATCGCGAATATTTCTATAACCGCCGCGAATTTTGAAATAGCTTGGAAAGCATTGACATCGCGGTACGAAGACAAATAACGGTCGATTAATAAACATATCTCGACCTTGCTAAACTTAACGTCCATTACGCGCGAATCTGCTACCGAGATGCAGACGTTATGCGATAAAGTTAATATTGCGATAGCATCATTAAAAGCTCTCGGTCGCCAGTCGGGAGTACTCTGGGAAGATGTTCTTGTTTACGTTATTGTACAAAGATTAGATCCGGTAACACGCAAGGCTTGGAATGTAAGCATCAGCAATATGGAAACACCACCGTCCTTCGATACGTTTGATGCGATTTCTTCAATCTCGCACTCGTGCGTTAGCATTCGCTCCCGCATTCGCTTCTAAAAGCGGTGTAAAACCAGAAGCAGCCTCTCGAGTTCACGCCGTCACAGCGTCCGACAGCACACAATCGCAGTGTCCGTTGTACCCAGTTCGACACTTTATAAATGTATGTCCCGCGTTCGTGAGCAAAAACGCGAGTCAACGTCGTGATATAGTAAAGCAACACAAACGTTGTTTCAATTGCTTGAGCGTGAAGCATTCCGCTCAGGAAAGCAAAAGTAAATATTCATGTCGGGTGTGTCACAAAAAGCACCATTCAATGCTCCATGATGCTTGACTCGGATTCTAGCTCAAATGCGTCGAAAACTGCGCAGTCTGATAACTCGATTCCTCAAAACTTGGGAATGACTCCGGAGGTAAATTCGTTAAATGCCTCAACCGTAGCACGAAAACAATCACTCGTCTTCTTAGCGACGGCGTGGGTAACGGTTTGTAGCTCGTCGGGTCGTACTGCAATTGTCCGAGCTCTCTTAGATCAGGGCTCTGAAATGACCTTTATATCTGAGAGTCTAGCTCAAACATTGCGAGTTAAGAGGATGCCGGAGTGGCCTGTAATATCGACAAAAACACCATAATTTTCGGAAGTATGCCATTTTTTATTGCCTGTATAGAATTAAAAATCCTTCTCCAGAATTGAAGTATACATGCAAACGGACACGGGAAAACTCTATATAGTACGAAATTTTATATTGAGAAAGAAAATAAGTATAAAATAACATTCTTATTTATCGACATGTTAAAGCAACATGGCGTCAGAGCTGTCAACTTGTACAAATATTAGCTTCTTATAAAAGTTTTATAGCTTTTATGCATAAAACAGTAGTTTTCCCAATTGTATACTGCACCGTAGAACATTGTAGAATTATAAAAACTGAATTTAGTTGCCTAATTAATAAATGGCATTCTTCCAAAAATTTCAGTCCACAAGTGCTCGAGATGTCGGTAAAATAAAGTGGAAAAAACAGCAAAATTAGTTCACAAGCATCACGATAGAGAGTGCTGGAATTTTTTTATTAGACGAGAAGGGAAAATCGGAATGCATCAGGAAGAGATCATGCAATGATTTGTATGTTCATGCATAGGTGCGTGTATGTATATGTGTACGTGGGTGCGTTGGTGCATACGTGCGTGCGTGCGTGCGTGTGTGTGTGTGTGTGTGTGTGTGTGTGTGTGAACACGATATAAAAAAAACACGATATAAGTGGCATAAATTTATAATAGTTATAATAGTTATAATAGTTAAATATATAATTATAAAACTTGTATTATCAGAATAATTAAAAATTATCCAATTTACGCCGTGTTTGATATCATTTTAATCACAATAATCTCATAAATTCATTGAAATTATTTTCAAACCGATGGAATTAAAAATAAAGGTTTTAATTTTTATTTTATAAAATGTTTACATTTTCGTGAATTGTAAATGGATAGAGGAAGCGAAGAAACCGATTGTAAGAGACTTCGGAACTCTTTGATGATAGGTCATCTCACTCGCTTTCTAATCATGATCTTGCTTTCTCCGTCACACTTGACAATTGTGATAAACAGCTCGAAAAGATAAGCGTACCCAAGAATCGAGGGCGAGCGAGACAGTAATATATGCGAGCGAGAGAAATATTATAATGAGAAAAGAAGATCCGATTCATGAGCTCGACTCCTCGTTACTCATGCTATTTCTATCTCATTCGCTCTTATTGTTATTTCGCTCGTTTTTATTATCTCGCTTCCTTATGTAACTCCTGCATCACTTTCATACATATATACGTCCATATATACACACACACACACACATACACACGCAACACAGACAACACACACACATTTATATGTACACACTGTCGTAACCCGACGAAATAATAATTTAATTAAAGTTAAATAAGCAAACCTTGAAATAAGCTGAAGTAAGCAAGAACAGCAAAAGACAGTAAATTCAGAATTACATAAGAGATATTAAAATATAGAAATAAAACGTGACGAAAAGAAAGCAAGTCACGGCCAAAGCTGATTAAGCATAATGAAATCCAACACGGAGCACGAACCGCGCTCCGACTCAGGGACACCTCATCCTCCTTCCGCCAAATTAAATATATATAAACCGATCGCGAGATCACCACGGCGGACTATCGTTTGATAAAATTATCGAATTGTCATTTGAGTGAACTTGTCGAACTATCGGACCAACGAGTCACGATTAACATATCAAGCTATTATAAAATACCGCTAACGCGTATAAGATAATTGAAAGTAGCATAGGAACAGTGTACAAAGAATGACCGAAATATATTCCTTTACTAACTAGTACAGAGTGTCTTATTTGTTGCGTGGATTCCAATCCTTTGGGCGTATAATCCCGAAAAGCCTATCCTCTACGGTTCGGGCACAACAACACACACACACACACACACACCACACATGTGTACACACATGTGTGTGTGTGTGTGTGTGTGTGTGTATATATCATTAAGATATACAATAATTTTTAAAAATACAAGGAGATATAATCTCTTCTATATTTAAACTAAATGCTCATTAAAATGTTAATTATTTGAAAAAAGATTTATATATATGCTATTATTTCACTGTTACTCCATTCTATTGCTTAGTTTTTACATAAAAAAAATTAATTGAAAAGTACTTAATGTAATTCCAAAAATACCAAAACTTAAAATATACATACTTCCTGCAGACACTATCGAATATTTCTTTTGGTGGTAAAGATGTAAGTAGTAAAGCTAGGCCGGTTCTAACCCAGGTCCTCTCAGTGGCGGGGGGGTGAAGCGCGAGGGAAACCGTGGTGCGGGGGGAGTGACGTCACGCGCGGGGAAGGAGGAACTGCGGCGTTCGGTGGATGACGTCACCCGCGGGGAAGGGGGATCCGGCGCGAACAATGGGCGAGGAAGTCCGCAATGTGAAAGGGGATCCGCGAGTGAACGATGGGCGAGGGGGTCCGCGCGGTAAAGGGGGATCCGCGGAAAGAAGACGGTGGTGTGAGAAGAACAGTGCTACGTGTGGGAAAAGGACAGTGCTATGTATGCGACAAGGATGGCATCAACGCGTGACAAGGATGGCATCATCGTGGGACAAGGACGATGCATAGGTGTGAGAAGGACGCAAAGGTAAGTGGGCAACGAGTATGTGAAAGAGAGAGAACGATAATATTACGAACAACGCGTGCGAGAGAGAACGATAGCGCGAAGACAACACGTGCGAGAGAGAACGATAATACCGCGAGACTTATAATTAATGCGAGTGAGAGAGCGCAACGATGATATCGCGATACTTATGACTAGTGCAAGAGAGACGCAGGGAGAGGCATGCGAATAATTAGATTTTTTTTTTAATTAAAAATATATAAAAATTTATTTTAAAATGTGTGCGTGTAATTTTTACAATTGTGTGTGTGTGTGTGTGTACTTAAAATTATGAATATAATATTAGGGGGACCGGAAAGTAATGTCGTTTCTGCGCATATCGATATTCGTTTGTCATTTATCAGCTTGTGTACTTCAGGGTCGTGCCAAAGACATTTTAAGGTTAGAGTGACTTGTTTACTCGTAAATAATTTAATCTTAAATTTTTTTTTTCAATTTATGTGAAATGACCAGCCAAATACCAGAAGAGGTACATATCCGGCATTGTATGCTTTTTGAGTTTCACAAGGATAGTAACGCAACAGTTGCTACCAAAAACATTTGCGATGTTTATCCAAGTGCATTAGACGTTCGTAAATGCCAAAGATGGTTTTCTAAGTTCAAATCCGGTAATTTTGATCTTTCCGACTCGTATCGATCAGGAAGACCAACAACTTTAGACAATGACATGTTAAGGGCGGAAGTGGAAGCAAATCCGTGTCAGACAATCGAGGAACTGTCAAACACTCTTAATTAACCTTGGTCGATCATCCAAGAACATTTGCGGCAAATTGATAAAGTAAGCAGAGCAGGTGTTTGGGTCCCGCATAATCTGTCCAAAGGAAACAAAGCTAACCGGTCGACCACATGCAACTTATTGCTTCAGCGGCACAATACAGAAGTGTTTTTTGATCGCTTGATCACTGGAGATGAAAAATGGGTCCTCTATGATAATCCAAAACGCAAAAGGCAGTGGCTCTCTCCGAATGAATCGTCACGAAGTACAGGTAAGCCAGGTTTACACCCCAAAAAAGACGCTTTTGTGTGTTTGGTGGAGTATTCGCGGGGTCGTTCATTTTTGAAGTGCTTAAACCTGGACAAACTGTGAATGCAGACCTTTACTGTGAACAATTGGATCGAGTAAATCAATCTTTAATTGAAAAGTGCCCAGCGATTGTCAACAGAAAAGGTATTCTGCAACATAATGCAAGACCGCACTACGCAAGACGAACCCTGGAAAAAATTAATGAATTGGGGTGGAAGGTATTGCCTTACTCACCATACTCCTCCGATATTGCGCCATCGGATTTCCATTTATTCCGATCATTACAACATTTTCTAAGTGGCCAAAAATTTGAAAATTTGGATGATGTCCAAAATGCCATCTCCAGATATTTTGCTCAAAAACCAATTGATTTTTATCGATCCGGCATTGAAAATTTACACATTAGATGGCAAAAGGGTTGTTGATAACGAGGATGATTACATCATTGATTAAAAATAAAAACTCGTTAAAAATTTATCTGTTTGAATTTAATGTAAAAAAACGACATTACTTTCCGGTCCTCCTAATAATAAAATTATATAATATAATATAAAATATAAAAATATATAATTAAATGAGGAGGGGGATACGCCGGACCAGGGGGAGACCGCTTCTGCAACAAAAAAGGAGGAAAGATGTATTAATAAAAACCTAATCACAATAAAATTTATAGAATGGAAAAAAATACATCTATCAATTCATTTCTCTTCTCTTTCCTCATTATTCTGTTCTTCCTCTTCCTCCTCTTCTTTTTTTGCTCCTGCTTCTCCTCTTCCTCATCCTCCTGCTCCTCCTCTTCTCTTTCCTCCAGTTCCTGCTTCTCCTCTTCATCATCCTCGCCGAAGAGCCGCCGCGAAAATATCTTCGATCTGGCGACTTTCCGGGGTGTTGCCCCACATATAGAAGAAGTAGCTTCTCCTTGCCCGTCGCATCATCCGCACCCACTGACGGTGGTGTATATTGACAAAGCTCGGTATCCGGACTTTGTCCTGGAACTAGAAAATAAAAAAAATTTATTAAAAAAAAACTTTTTTTTTCACAAAATATTGGCAAAAACAATACTTACATTCCATGTAAATGTCATGTTTAGCACAACGATGCAAAATATATCTAGTAATTTTGTCTTCCAGCCCTTGTAGAACGATACTAGATGATCCATTCTTTTAATTTGGTATACTCGCACACTGTTCGTAACTTTCTGATGCAGCAACGAGGTCCCGGCACAAGGTTTTATAGTAGAGATGTAGCATTATCACCATATCAAAAACGCGTCATAAGACAAAAAGTACGGTCCCACGCAACTCAGCATAGTATAATATAATATTAATATCATATCGCGACTTTGCGAGAAGATAATCGTATCTACGAAACTTTAGGAACGTATCATTATTGCTTTACTAAAAACGCGTCGTAAGAAAAAAGTATGCATGTTCCCACGCAACTAGCACGATATAATATAATGCGTCAACCCTGATCAAACGGTAATCGAACGGAAAGGGGGGGGGGGGGGGCGGGGGGGGGGGGGGGGGCGGGGGGGGGGGGGGGGGGGGGGGGGGGGGCCGGGGGGGGGGGGGGCCCCCGGGGGGGGGGGGGGGGTAAACGCTCGTCGAACGGAAACGAATGGGTATTGAACGGTAATTGAACGGTCATCGAACGGAAACGAACGCTCATCGAACGGAAACGAACAATCATCAAACGCTCGTTGAACGGAAACGAACGGAAATTGAACGGCCATCGAATGGTCATCCAACGGAAACGAATGTAAATCAACACCCGTTAAACGAAAATCAAACTATATTCAATTATCGAACAAATATTTAAATATACCACAATGTAGTATCAAAATACAATATATGTGGCAGCTGTGTCACGTACGGAAACACGATACACGATACTGCGCACGTACATAGATAGGGATGAAGAAAGAATGAGGAGAATAAAAAAGACGATAAAAGTATATCGCAACATCAATTTATTATAATTATAAATATGGATTCGAAGAATTATTATCATGATATTTCAGCCACCAATTATAAATCTTAAATACATTTTGTAGAGCGCAATTTCTTACATGATTTTCGCAACGCATAGTATTCTTAACATCTAATTTATTTAAAGAAGCTATATCCTCATAGTCTGCATCCAAAGTTTCGATAATCACATCGTTTCTCGCATTGTCCAGTATATCAGCCAGCCATTGCCGTTTTACGTGCCCTTTAACGTACACGAGAGGTGACGCATCATCCTCCTCTGTTGCACCCATCACCGCCGTCGTAATTAAACGTTTCGATTTCCAATATGAAACGTGTCCATCGTTCCATGACAACCCATGGTGATTTTTAATCAGCCATAAAACCTGACATCTCTCAGATTTTGTGAGCGTGTGCCATGGTACCGGACATGTAAAAATATAATGAGAAAGTACGGATTCTTTTCTCAAAACCGCAGCTTCCTTCACGACAAAATTTTTTCCAACGATAAATCCTTGCAGATCCACAAACGTTGGCGTAGATGACAAGATCCGATCGCAAACTGATGTCGATCGTCAAACATCTCAATCTTTTATATTTTTCTTCGTATGCAATGGAGGGGATATTTGCTGATCTATGTAATTTTGCGGACTACATTGGTCAATGGATTATATTCGACAACCCGATCGTGCAGGATGAGACAATAGGCGGTAGTATTCGCCGGTATATTTTCCCTGCATTCAAACTCTATTCTCACGTCCACGATAGCAGTTTTGTCAGACTCGTTTTGTCTCGAGCAATCAATGACCGCGAGAGGACCGCAATGTAGAAACTTTGGAATAGTTAATAGCGCGGTGCTATTATCGCATCCGTAATAAGATTTGTGAAAACGAGAGTACATGTCGAATAGGACGGCGAATCTGTTTTTTTCAAAATCTAAATTTAAATTATCGTAGGGATATAATTCCGAGTTTAAATAGAGTTTAAGGTTGGTTAATTTGCAGTCATCGAATAATGTAACATCTTATGACACTGAATTCTTTTTACCAGTTTGCAGCCCAAAGATGACATATCGCGGTTTCTCTAGCTGAGAGGCGGCTTTCACGGTCCATGAATGCTTAGTCGTGCTATGTAGCAGAGGATTCGTATAGATCCCAAGATCGGAAACTCATATTCAAGTATCGTCCGCTTTCCAACATTCACAACATTGATAATTTATTCATCTCGTTCAATATTACATGAGGCATACGCCACTGTATCTTGAGTAATTCAATCTCAGCTTCCGACGACGGATGTCCGAATAGACAATTATTATCGTTGCGCGAACGTATCAAAATCAATTCGTGACGAGCGTTAATCACAACGCGTTTATAATCTTCGCAAAATCCCAGCAACATGTTGAGCGGCACGCAATAGTTGAAATAATTTTTGTCACCGTTGCACGTCAAATCCCACGCAGCGTTCTTCAAATTTATACTTTTCTGGTGCGTTAGAGAGACATAATTTTTGAGCGTTGATGTTATTCCAACATTTCTGTTGCGATCAATCTCTACTCCGTCCAGTTCGTATCGAAGCTCATCAAACATGAATGTGACGCAATTGTTTCCCAATACAACCTTCATTTCGTCATTCGCTTTACGAACATTAAATCTTTCCTCGATGTAAAGGAAGCTTTCGCACGGTAACGTGTACAAATCCTGATGTTGTATAGGTATTCGTATCTCATCGCTGTATCCAAGCGTCGTATTGGCGTACGGATTGTACGTATGAGTCTCAATCTTGACGATGCGATCGTCAAAGACTGGCTCGCCTCCAATATTCAAAATATTAATCATTCTTTTCGTACGATGAATCCCAATGATTTCAAAAATTTACGATTTAACGCGCTCAGCCTCTTCTTAACGGCTATCTTATTATTGTCACCCGATACCGCTCGCCTTACAGCAATAGTATTGTCCCTCGTAAAAATATTGTCTCTCGCGTGCTTCGTTTCGTTCAGCACGAGCATACTATGTTTGTCGCCGCCGTATATGCAATCTTACGGTAATTTCCTCTCCTCGAAAATCGAGCAATCGACCTCTTTGATCCTCAATACGTATCGTTAAATCCGTAATGCTCCGTACGATGATCGGCAGATAAATGATCTGTGCCGGCGTTTCCGATATCTTATATCCTGGTGGTACGCTTGGTGAAAATTCATGTATCGTGTGTACGCGCATGCCATTGCAGTACGCACCAATAGTCACGTTACATTCTATACGAATAATATTTACGTTTATAATTGTTCGAAAATCATATTTAAAATTAAAATTAAAATTAAAACTCGAGTCATTGCACTCGATAATAAAAAAAGGGGAGAGTCGAGGGCCCCGACCGTTCACTGAGCGCTCCTGGGCCGGTAACGATGTATCGCGTTGTCAATCCAAATTCAAAAGAGCGGGTCCTTCTCGAAAGATCCCATAACAAAACATCACACATTAGACCGACAAATTTGAACATTGTAACATTAACGTTGAACTCTTGAGAGATCTGGATCTTTCGAGGAAGGGCTCAGTATAAATTGACGCGAATATCGAGCTCGGCGCCTTTTTCGCGAAAAGTTACAGAAACGTTGATATCGATCTCCGGCAAGTCAAAACTCTCGTCGAGGCTCGCAGTATATACGTATATACATATACATACTGTTATCTCCGCTGCTTGCGGATTCGGGAAATTTTGCTCAAGTTTTT
>JAPIVC010000647.1:0-24856 GCA_030586385.1 Camponotus fellah | reverse complement strand
CACCGTGTAAATAGATGCTGTATATAACCTTAGGCTAAGGCGCGACCGTAGATCCGGGGTGCGATTCTCCCTGTATATAGCGAATTACGATTACCCTGTGCATAACCGTGTATTTTCACCACTATTTATGTCCGCGACTTTATGTAACCTGTCTATCAAATAAAGAATCTATTTGAACCCGAACAGTGTGGTTTTCCTCGCGAGTCTGAGCCTCCCCTTTCTCCCGAACCCTGACTCTGGCGAGGCCGATCCGCGGTGTCGGGAAAGGTGCTCCGTTACACCTCGTACGGCTCCGGCGCTCTGGGAGTGGAATGGCTAATGAAAGCGGTTATAAGTCTTGGGTATTGTTAATATATAACGGTTCTCGGATCGAGTGATGGGTAGGGGGGCCCATGATATCCATCGAGATTTTATCAAACGCGGCGTCGGGGGTATCGGTAAGTACCATTGGTTGTTTTGTTTTTTGAGCGTACTAATTTCTTTAATTGACAGGGTATACCAAATAAAAAATTCTGATCGCTCGTTTTCATTTTTGTCCAATGGTAGCTTTTTTTTTTGCCGCTTTGTATGTCTTGCGGTGATGCCCCTTCAATGTCCACCTATGGCTGAGACGTGGTTCTCAGAGATGAGCTGTGTTCTATCTTTTTCAGGGGGTGCGATTATTTCATTCGCGCACATGAAGATTTGTACTTGCGCGTCGTTAAGTATTCGCAAGAGGAGGGAACGCACAGTTTCCCTGGGGGACGTTGTCGCACGCGCTACTGACTATGGAGATGGATCGTAGATCGAGAGTTCGGTGATAACGTCTAAGAGAGTCGAATAGCCTCTTTAATGATTTCCTTTCGGTAACAGCGGATATTCTATCCTTTATTGCTAGTATTATAATTCGACGGCTTCTCTTCAGGTTTTACCCGTGTTCTTCCGAGGGAAATGTCTCTGACAATGGGCAATAAAACCTGCTTCCCCGGCGAGTGTCCGTGCTCCGGAGTCGATTGGTACACCTTGTTGGGTAGTGAAAATGACGAGGTTATCTCTGGCGGGTTAGGAGGTTGTCAGGGATTTGTATGATCCTAAAAGGTTTTGATCGCTTGCCTCGTGAGGACGTCGGGATCGCCGGGTAGTCCCCAGAGCTATCTGAATCTGAATTATCATCTGTTGTCGTGCTTTCGTGAGTGCTATCTTCATGTGTTGGGTAATCTTCAATGTCACTTTCGCTCGCTTCCCTTGATTCGTGCTGGTTAATGTCGTCAGCGGGGATGGAGGTGCGGTTCGGCTCTGTTTCGGCCTTTCTTCGCCTCGTGTTGTACGGTGGGATCGGTGGAGATTGGGTGGTGTGGTGCGTCGGGTCACGGGGAGAATTTGCATGTCCCCGTGTGCTGGTTTCTCCACGTCAGTTCTACAGGGTTTCTCGAGATCATCTGCGCGTTGACGTTGGTCTTACCCGCCTTCAGTATATGACTTCGTATTCATTCGGCTAGTTTTAGGCGCCTGTACTAGTCGAGACGAATTCTTTAAACGGAATGCAGCCACACCAAGGATTTGTGGATCTGTGACGAGGGAGAATTTTCTGCCGTAGAGATATGGGCGGAAGTGGTTCACGCAGTACACTATTGCCAGGGAGCTCCTTCTCTATCGTGGGAGTTCTTTTTCCGCATCGTTTAATAGGCGGGACGTGTATGCAATGGGGGCGTCCTTTCCGGATTGGTCCTTGGCTTAATATGCCGCCAATTGCGTAGCTAAGCGTCAGTTGTTACTATCATCGACTTAGTGAAGTCCGGTATTGCAAGACTGTTTTCCCCGGTGCAGAACGCGTTTCGTAGCTGGGTGAAAAGCTTGCTCTTTTTCCTTCCAGCTGAATTCTTCGTCTTCTTAAGGAGGTGAGAGGGCGTGCTATCTTCGAGAAGTTCAAGATGAACCTTCGTTAGTATCCCGCAAGTCTTAAAATTGTTTTATGTTTTTGCGCACATGGTCGGGAAAAACTCCTTTACTGCGCGTACCTTGGAAGGATCCGGTTTACTCCATCTCTTCCGATGATGTGTCCCAGGTATCCGACTTCCTTTCTCAAGGAATTCGCACTTGTCCGGTTGTAATTTGGGGTTAAAGCCGGGGCGAATCGCTCGGCTAGCTTACGAACTTAATTGTGTGTTTCTGTTTAACGCGATAGCGTTTGGGGACGATGAGTTAATTATACAAAAGTTTTGTTCCTTGTAATCCCATCAGTGCCTGGTCCATCAGCTCTGAAATGTGGGGGGGCGTTTTTTAATCGTGAAGGGCATTCGGGTGAACCGTGGTGGCCCTGGGGAGAATGCGGTTTTCTGTGCATGCCCCTCGTCCATGTGGTATCTGGGGAATCCTGATGCGGGTCAAATATCATTAAAATATTTGGGCGCTGCTTAACTGGTCTAATATCTCAGTGATATTAGGTAGTGGGATAGAGCTCCGACGGTCTTCTAGTTCAATGCCCGATAGTCTATAACCATACGCCATCTCTTGTTGCCTCTAGAGTCCGCCTTCTTAAGTACTATCCACAACGGGGAATTATACGGAGATTTTGATGGGCGTATCACGTCGTTGTTTAGAAATTCCTTTATTTGTTTATCTATTTCCTCCTTGTGGTTTGGGGAAAACGGTACTGCTTGGTATGGATCGGTTGCTCCGTCCACCGTGGTGATTCGGTGGGCAATGGCGGGGTGTGACCCAGCTTATCGCCTGGCAGTTGAAACAGGTCGTCGTGTTTACTAATGATAAGGTGACGTTTTCGGTTTCTTTCTGGGTTTAGGTGTTCCAGGCGGAGTAACTTTGTGATTTCCTTGACTCTGGCTTCATTCTCGATATGTTTCATCTCTTTACCACTCGTCGTGGTTAACGTTAGGACTTCATGGGTAGTTGTTGATATCTGCTCGATTTCCTCCAATTCTAATGTTGGCACTACTAATTCATGATCGACGTCATTAGTGTTGATGACCTGTAAATACGCGGTGCCTTTTCTATTCTCGACCACCGCGTCTCCCAGGTACACTCCTTTTGCTGCCCTGAGGCGGGGAATATATCCGACCTGTACTTCTGGGTTTTTACCCTGATATAGAATGTTGACCGCGAGCGGACAGGATATAACTACGGTATCCCTTGAGGAGAAGGGTATCCGTATTCCTTGCCAATATACAGCCTTGTTCTCTAAGTCAATCATGGAGGCATCGTCCAGGAAATCGCTGCCCAGTATTCCTTCTTGTGTTATTGGGAAATTGTCCGGTACTACTTGTAAATCCAACGGGTGACCCATATAGGAAGTTCTGATACTACCGAGGATCTTGATCCTTTCTTTCGTAATGCCACTAAGATACACGTTTTCGTCCACTATCGTTGCTTCGGGGTGGACACTTCGTTGTTTAATTAGGTTGGGAGCCGCGCCAGTGTCTATCATAAAGTTAGTGTCTTGGAGGAGATTATCGGCAAATAGAGTGACTGTAGGCGCACGGGAACGCCCTCGTCGGCTTAATGCGATTCTGTATTCTCGTTTTCTTGGGGACTGGTTTCTATCACGTTTATTGCTCTGGGTGGGCGAGATGGTGGAGTCTGGGGCCCCTAGGCGGCCTCGCCTAATCCGATTCTCGGGGCCCGTGGCGTTTCCCGCCTGTGAGTTCTTCAGGAATTATTATACCCCCTTTTCTACACTCGTTAATGTTGTGGCCGATGTTTTTTGCAGTATCTGCATATTTTGCGTGCCGTGTCTTCTCGCGAGAGGTGAGGCGGTCGCCTATTGAATTGCCCGGACGCTCCTCGCGACTTGGTAGAGGATTAGGTCGTGGGCAATCGTTTCGCTACGTGACTTGATTTCGCTCCCGGTTTTCGTTTTGGTATCGCGTGCGTGGTGGTGGGACATAGACACGAGTGTTCCGAATCCCTCGTAATCGGGTAAGTGTCTGGTCTACGGACCGGTCTGTCTGTTCGCGATTCCTGGTGTTCGTCCTTTCCGTGACGAAGTTTATCTAATTCCTGCCTTTTTGCAATGGCTTTGGCTTTAGCGAAGGCTTCGGATGGCGTGGTATGCAGGCTTTGGTCCATTTGAAGTCGATAATCCAGGGGTAGGCCGTCGCAAAAGGATCTAGCTGTTAATTCATCGATTTCTATTAGGGTCCTTTCGGTCAAATATCCCGTTTCGCGACGTTCGGCGTCCAAGATTGCAGTGCGTAGATCCTTGACGCGGGATATAATCTAAGATGTGCTCCTTCGGCCTTAGGTAAATGGTGCTAAGTTCGCCTCGATTCTGGTCGATAGTTTTAGGTGAACCAAAAGGCTGCGTTCAAGAGGTCAATCAGTTGGGTGACGTTTTCGCAAGGTTCGTCTTTTTACGGCGGAGTATGCTCTCCCGCGCAACTTGTTTATCAATAATTTAGTTAAGTTGCGCTCGGAGGCGAGGGAACTTTCTCGCGTCTACATGCACGAGAGCGAATTGACTCAAGGAGATGTTATATCCATCGAAATTCGGTACAGATTCAGTAGCTTCGCGAAATGTTACTTTGGGGACGGTGTCGGAGGGTTCGTTGGTTGCGGGGGTCCCGGAGACGTGGCCTCGGCTGGCACGGGGCGCGACGTTATTGATTTTATTTATTTCCTCGCGTAAATGTTCTATTTCGCCTATTATTCCGGTCCCGAGGAGCTGGACGTCGCCATCGCGTTCTATCCTGCGCTTTTGTTCTTCTAGTTCTTTCTCCGTCAGCTGCGAGAATTCGTCGAATACCCGTACATTCTCTGCGTGCTTCTGGCCGAGCTTCTTCTAGCTCTTTGGCTTGTCGGGCCAATGCTTCCTCCTTGGATTTCAGTTTGTATTGCATGGCTCTCAATTCTTGCTCACTCAAGGGAGTGCCCTCGTCGGGAGGTGCAGTCGCTTTCTTCGAGCGGGTTTCCATCGTGTCGGGTTTTTCTCGCATCCCACCGCTGTCACCAATTTTATGTTACGTCCCGGCAGGACCGCGGCTCTGATGAGTGCTCGGGCCTTGTGCCGGTCTGGTCACCTTTTTCAGGGGCTAGACCCTGGGGATACGCCTGCGACCAGCTACCTGAACGACGGACCCCCTTCGGTGTGGGCGGGCAAACCGAACAGAGAGCAGGTATTACCGATAGCCAGTGAGTTACCGGCAATCGCGGTATCGGTAAAGAATCCGTTTTATCGACCGTTGGGCTTCCCTAGAGGATAATGGAAGGGAGTTTACCGATGCACTTGTTATGGCGGTTAGGGAAGTCTCGAACAGTAAAGCTGGCGGGGATCGTACCTCCGACGAAGACCTTAATGGGATCGGGTAAAGAACAGTAATTAATGCCCTGTTGTCGCAATTCTCTAGCAAATCTGATATATGCGGCGATGCACTGGTCGCAATCGAACGGGAAAAAAGGTTGCGAGATTGCGTGAGCAGGCGGTACAATAAACCCCGGCGTAGGTACTACTCTATAGCCAAGTGGGCGTTAAAGTGTGCGTATGAATCTTTATTGATATTGTTAGAATTGACGAAGCAGTAGGTGCAGTAGGGTATCAGATGTATCCTGTGAGCGAACCCGGAGACGTAAGTGCAACGTATATTCGCGAGTCGGTCGTATATTTCGTCGTGTGATCGTTCTGAATTTGTGTGGACGCAGGTTATTCGAATTTAGGTAAAGGAACAAATGAGACAAACAAATTCGCAATAATTCGATTATTTATTCAACTATTTTAGGTCAGTCGTCATAAAGAAAGATATCTTCTCGCAGGTTTGCTTCGGGAACTAGTATCGGTCATAAAAGTGAAACTCCAGAAGGGTCGGGGCAATAAAACCCAGGTAAAGGGTTAGCCGGCCTGGGCGACCCTTGCCCCTTCCGTGAGCAAATAAAAGTGAAACGCGCAAGTGTTCCTGGTTTCAGAGATCGTATTTCAGCGCGTTCTGCTGAATTCGGAATGTACAAATTAATCTAATATTATCGGTTGGTCCGCGGAGCCCCAATGATCGGGAGTACTGGCGCCGTATTCAGTATGGAGGACTTCCGCGCGGATCTCGAGGTAGCGCTTCTTCCGGGGGTCTCCGGGCGCGTAATTTAAAGGCGGCAATGATGGGTTGTTGTCCACGGTTAACAGGTCACGTGGCCACCGGAAGTATTCGATTGTTTTTATACGAATATCCTTCCTTGGTGGGTTAGGTTTCTTTGATTGGGACCGTGAGTCAAAGTATGCTTCGTATTCCGCGTCGAGGTAGTTGCGTTCTGTCTCTAGGTATTCGCTGTCGGCTTCGGTCGCGGGGGGCGTACTTGAATTTATAATACAGGCTACGCGCGCAAAATTTGTGTCCGCCTCTCCTTGTTTTGGGCATCTACAGAAAAGATCGAATTAACAAGTGCCTGGGTTCGACTATGAAGAGCGGTAGGAATAGTCGGAAATAACGTGCAGATTGTTAGCACCGGAATACCGACCTTTGGGATGGGAGTACCGAGTGTGCAGAGTATTAGCACCAAACGGCGGGGTTTATAGGCGGTAATAACCGTGCCGCGTAACAGACACCGTATTATCACTGTCGCCAGGTGGTCGAAACCAGGTTTATAATGAAGTCGCAGAGTGCCAATGAAAGGAGATGCGTAAGGGGTGGGGTATTCAGTCTCAACACTACGTATTACGTTTTAAAGGTATATTTTAGTCTACTTACAGTGATGGGTTTACAAATACAGGTCGTTCGAGAGCTATCGGTGCGGACACAGGTAGTGTGAAGTGATAATCGCAATAGCAACGCAGCCGGCAAGGGTAACGCAGTCGGGTGTCGTTGGAAATAGTAGGTGTGATCGGAGATAGCAACGCACAGAAATAGTAGCACTGCTAAGGAATAGGATTAGTGTCGCGGGTCAAGGAGCACTTCTGGAAGAGAAGTGGCTCGATTGACGTCTGAGATAGAAGTGCTGATTTTTGGGACTGCCTCGGGGTCCCTCGGTTTGCGTAGGTCAGGAAGGGGTTGAGCTGATGGGGATGTTTCTAGAGTAGGGGTGTCCAGAGTGGGGGTGGTTTTGGCCGTCTGGCGGAGTATTCGGGAGTCAGGTCAGTAAGAGAGGTAGTTTTTTGGTTGGGTGTCGATAAGGTAGTAGCTCGCTGTGTCGGGAGTTGGTATTGCTTATTGCTGGTGGGTAGACAGTTAGCCTAAGGGAAAAAAATTGCGCGGGGGACGTAACACTATCAATTTTGAATAGATGGGGCATAAGAAGGTGCCATTGGTTTGACTTTGAATAATCATTTGTAGATGACGAAGGTCACCTTAAATTTTTTAAATTGGACACCCTATTTTTTATTGCATATTCTTGTAGCTTACCTCGAGAGCTTTCCAAAACACTATTATATAATTAAATATATAATTAAATAATGGGAGGAATCAATTGGTGTAAAGAAAAAACATAGTTGTTTCGAAGAAGAAATATGTAATTTGCAATTAACAATTCCATATTTTTTTTAGAAACAACTGTATGTTTTCTTTACACCAATTGATTCCTCTCATTATTTTGTGCGAAAGTATTAAGGCAAGATAATCGAAAAATGAATATTTTACAAGATATTTTATGGTTTATGTAAAATTAAGAAATGATTTCAAGCCTCATAACTCGAAAAGCACTTAATGGAAAAACATTTAGTTAAAGTGTTTTGTAAAGCTCTCGAGGTAAGCTACAAAAATATGCAATAAAAAATAGGGTGTCCAATTTAAAAAATTTAAGGTGACCTTTGCGCCATCTACAAATGATCATTCAAAGTCAAAACAATGGCATCATCTTATGTCCCCCTCGAAATCAAACAACTTTTGTCTGAAACATTTTTCCCTCCCGGGCTTAGTTTTCGAGATATTTGACTGGATTATTGAAAATGGGACACCCTGTATATATATATATATATATATATACATATATATATATATATATATACAGGGTGATTCAAAATAACCCTTGTGTCCCTGAAATGACATATTAGTGAGACAATTCTAAGACGATTTTTCCTTTTGCAAAATTTCGTCCGAAGCTTAGTTTTCGAATTATTAAAGAAAGTAGTTGACGCATGACGGGTCGAGTACAAGAGGCAGGCAGGGGCGGTGCGATTCAATAAGTGTTTTTAAATAAATATTTTATAAACACTTATTTAATCTAATTAATTTTTAAATAGATATCATACGATGTATGGATATCACACACATTCACAATAATAATAATATTAATATGTTAAATGTTTATTATGTCTACCACGCATTCTTCAATCGAACACATGATCGCGTTCGATAGCCAGTAGTACCTTAACCTACCGCAACCTATCATGACAAAAAACTGCTTGCCGTCGCATTGTCGTCGCGTCGTCGCGTCGCAAGTAACATGTCACGCGCGTTTCTTTCATCGAGTGATTTTAATCGCCAACAGTTATTATTCGACAGTGATTAGTGATAGAGTCATCAGTAAATTTCTCATCTCATCGAGTGAGTAAATAAATGTGATTACGTTAAAGTTTATAAAAGAATGCAGTTCATGAAAGAAGAAAAACTTTCATTTAATAATTTAGTGTGGATTTCTGCCTTGTGCAACGTGATATCTACGTTAATTTGAGAACGTGCGATCTATCGGAAAATTAATTTCTCCTTCAAGCAATTACAGCAATACATCAAAAGTCATCGAACAAGGTAATAATAACTATTTTTTGACGTTATGTGAAAACAGATCTCGGGAAACACAGAGGGACAGTATGTCAAAGAAAATTCATAAAAAGAGAGGGGTTTTTAGTGGGTAGGGAGTACCGAGTTGGTAATTCGACTTGGTACTCGAGTCCCACATAACTCACTGGATCGACCGGTGAGTATGCATAAAATGCATTTTCCCATCTCTCGAAAAAAAAAAAAAAATTACAGATGAGTGAGCGAATGAAAGAGAGAGAGAGAGAGGACAGACAGACAGACAGAGAATGTATGTGTTCGCATGTGTGTCTGTGCATGTGCAGCGATCAGCTGATCGCAGCAGGCGCCCCGCATAAGCGCCCTGACGATGAATCGCGCCGCCCCTGCCTGCCTCTTGTACCCGACCCGTAATGCGTCAACTACTTTCTTTAATAATTCGAAAACTAAGCTTCGGACGAAATTTTGCAAACGGAAAAATCGTCTTAGAATTGTCTCACTAATATGTCATTTCAGGGACACAGGGGTTATTTTGAATCACCCTGTATATATATATATATAATGACACGAAATGATGTGTTATATGTTCGCTATAAAAATAAGTTATCGATATTTTTAAAAATTACTATTTGTAAGAAAGTTCAAATTTTAAACGAGAGCAATGTTATATATAGTTAAAGCGTGATATACAAAAATGTGATAATCGTTAATTTGCCTTGCTTATTTCTAGTTAAAAAAAACGATTAGCCATGTTGGACCTTTTAATAGCCGCATCTCAAGAAAATTCTTTAACTGATTTGGACATAAGAGAGGAAGTCGATACTTTCATGTTTGAAGTACGTATATGTAATATTTTTTTTTAATTTCTTGTACTTATTATCTCAGCATATAGAACAATGTGATCTGATAACGATCTGATTGTAGGGACATGATACTACAGCAGCGGATATAATGTTTGCTTTATTATTATTAACTGAACACAAAGATATCCAGGTACATTTCAATATTTTATGACATATTATTTAAATTGCGATTTTTATTCAAAATATAATACAAATGTTTCAGCAAAAGTAATACAAATGTCAAGTTTTTCTTTACAGTATATTTTTCTAAAAGTAAATCAATATATAAAAATTCCAAAAAAATTAAAACATCTTAAAACAAATATGAACAATATATTTTGATTTATTATGAATTTATTTATATTTATGCATATTAAAAAATTGAAAAATATATTTTAATTATTGCTATCTATGACATAGGAACGTGTGAAGGTTGAAGTTAATACTGTGATGCAAGAGAACGGAGGGAAACTTACCATGAAATCGTTACAAAATTTCTCATATTTAGATAGATGATTAAGAGAAGCATTACGTTTGTATCCCAGCGTGTGCACGAATCATATATTATCGAATGTAAAATTTAATATATTATATTACATTTTAAAAATACATTATTGTGTACATTTTATTTTTCTCATAAAAATTCTTTTTTTTTAATTCAAATTTTTTGTTATAACTTTTGAAATTTTGTAATACTTTTCAGACTCATATGTCGTACCTGCTGGAACGATCTTACTTCTTAATATTTACAGTGCTTACAGAGATCCTAATTTTTGGCCAAATCCAGGAGTATTTGATCCTGATAGATTCTTGCCCGAAAACATACAGAATCGTCATCCTTATTCTTACCTACCATTCAGGGCAGGACCAAGAAATTGCATATTAAATTGGTTGTGATTTTCATTTCTCTTCATGCTGCTAGTTTTTGAGAGACTTGGAATTTTGTATACTATTAGGTCAACGATTCGGTCTGTTGGAATTGAAGGCTATGATAGCTCCTGTGGTGCACAATTTTTATTTGGAGTCTGTTGAATATTTAAAGGACATTCAATTGAAGCTCGATGTAATACTTCGTCCTTCTCATCCGGTTCATATGAGATTCATTCCCATCACATGCAAATAGCCATTTAAAACTAACACAAATACTACAAGAGTGTAAGATGTGCAAATTGCGAGAAAATCGTTATACATATTATATATGTAATTATAAACAAAATGCACATTGTATATGAACATTATATTTAATTGTAAAAATATGAAGATAAATATTGTTTGCTAACAAAAATATACAAAATTTTTAACATTTTAAAAATTTAAAAATCAATATGGTTTTCATTTAAAAAATAATTATTTGACGAGAAAGTGATCTCTGCAAGAAGTAGGAGTTACATGCGTCGATTTAACTTCGTTTGCCTTGATGCGCCATATTTTTTTTCAGAATTAAAATAGTTTTTTGTAGGGTTTTCGAAGCCAGTTGTATTTTATTAGATTGCCAATAGGGATGTCTCATATACGTATGTTGCGGTCGTTACATGGACGTTTATAATTACTAGTCCGCAGTATATAGTAAGTACAGAAAGAGCCAACGCTGCTCTGCAGAATTACATTAAAGCTGAGAAACCGCGTCATCATAAAATATCGACATTTAAGGTAAGATTGTTGAATATTAAAATAATGGATTAACAGATTTTGTTTTATCTTGTAGGATTGTAGAATAATATGACAGTAAAATAATGAATTGATAGATTTTGTTTCAGCTTATATTGCAATTTGCCAGACTCTATCAAATATCTTAGAAATATCAAGGAAGACTTCAAGAGCATTAACTTTTTGTGTCGATTCCTTTATGGATTTGACTAACCAATTTATGTACTAAGCAGTGTATATAATTATATATATTATATATAATTTATATTTATATATATTATATATTATATAATATATAGAATGAGAGAAAATGAAAATATTGGGAAAGAATAAAACGAAATATGAGAATATGGGAAAGAAGCAGAGAACATTGTATAGAATAAGAAAATAAAAAAGAGGGAAAAGACGTGTAAAAATCAAAATGATTGAAAAAAAAATGAAGGAAAATAAATTAAATTTAATTACAGGAAGATTAGTCAATTTTAAAGTATTAATTAATTAATTTTAATATTATGTTATTAATTTTAATAATTATATAAATAATAATAATGGCCGTTCTTCCGAAAACGTGCTCCGATTTTAATCAAATTTTGTAAATAGGTTCCTTTTAGGTATAAAAGAAGTATACGAGAAGGATTTTTGGCGACTCGAAAATTAAGGCACTTTTTAAATCCTTTTTTTGTAAAAGTGAATATTACCTTTAGACAGCTTGTTCGAAATGGTAAATATCTGAAAAAACGGCAATGACCTTGACCTTGATATATGTAATCAAGATCATGACTCTGAGTAACCTCCAAGTTTTAATTGGTGAAGTTTTACTAATTTCACAAATGTATGTGTACACACACACACACACACACACACACCCCCACACACACACACACACACACACACACACACACGCATACATGATCGTTTTCGGAAGAATAGCCATCATTACAAACAAAAGACAATTGATAACCATTTATAACCATTGACGCATCGATAAAATAGTTATTTGATCCCTGAATGATTAAACAATCGCTCATGTTTTGTGAACGTTGCTAATGGATTTTTACAATCGTAAATCATAATGTTGCGATTTTTATTAGAGATAAAAATCGCTTTGCATATGTGCTTGCAAGAGTATGTGTGTAAATGTTGAAAAATATCACAACTGGTACAGGCTTATCATACTTCAGAATTGATTGCACTAATTTTATTTCAAAAGTCCAACAAAAATTGCATCAATATTATATTACAAAATGCTATTAAATTTTTGATTGTGACTTTAGTTTCTGAGATATTTTAATCGGAAGTTTATTTATAAAAAATCCCGAATAAATTACTTGATAATGAAAATCTCGATATATCGAAAATAATGACTCTCAACGGTCAGATTCAGTTCATTTATTGTTACGTATTTGACATCACGATACTACTACCGCATTGATTAGTTTCTATGATTTTTACATATATCTTTATTATATAACATTTTTAATATTTCAAAACATGATAAATCAAGAATATAATATACTTTGTAATTCTTGTATTTCTAATAAACGTAATTTTCAAAAGTTATATAATTATTTTTATAGAAAGAAGCAGACTTAAACAATATATACACTTATATACATGCTTATATATATGCACTATAAATACTTCATCAAAAGCCAAAACACTTTTCTAGCGTGGAAGTGACATATTGTTTTATTATCATGTTGTTTTTAATATCAATATTCTTTAATGACATGAACTAATCGATACACATACGCGCGCGCGCGCACGTGTGCGCTGTGTGTGTGTGTATGTGTGAGTGTGTATGTGTCTTTAATCTATTCAGACTCTATGTACACAATTATGCACAAAAACATAATATTACCAGAAAAAAATTTAGGTCTGAATGGCTTAAGCAATGGAATTATTCAACCGTCGATATGTCAAGGCATACAATTCTGATTATTAATATGCTCATGAGCTGATGAACGGCTATAAGTATAAGTCTGAGATTTACATTATTAGTTCGAGAAGATTTGTTTTACTGACATATGTATCTGCTTGGAGAGATTTGCAATTGCATTTTAAACATTTCGATTGTTTTATTTGATCGTTTTATTCGAAAATTTATCAGGTAATATATAAAATAAAATTTTATAATATCTATTATAAAATCCCAACAATGGTTAATGTTAATATAATTATTTTAAGAGCATGATTTTTATATAAATATTTAATATAAATTTTTGAAATATCACAAACTGTCGGTTTTGTACGATTTTTTTGTTACAATTTTATTAAATATATATTATAACAGAAGTATTTTTAGAGAATATGTTTAAAAATTAGATACACAACAAAACGATAGAACAAACAATTATAAGAAATCACAATAATTATACAATTTGTATATTATATGAAAACACATTATAATAGAATAATTTTGTTAAACAGTCAAATAAAAATTAATAAAATATTTCTTTGTTTATTGATACAATTTGCGAATACTTAATTAAATAGTTTTGATTTATTACAAAAAAACTCTGTTTATAAAACTATAAAAGTATATTTATAGATCTAAGATACTTTTGAACAAAGATTTGCACAGAAATGAATTTTAAGTGGACATTGTGATGTAATCGCTCAAGAATTTTATACATTTATACGGTTATAGACTAAATAAAATTATAATTAAAGTGATAATACTAAAAACAATTTTTATGTTAAATATTTGCGACAAGACTTGATATAAAAATTGATATAAGAGTAATACTAATTCTATTTATGATACTATTAATGATTTTACAATAAATTCACGAAATTCAACAACATTTACAATTCTCACGAAATTTTATCTTTTACAATAAAAAGCAATTGCAAGTAATGGTCGAAAAGTTAAAAATATTTTTATTGGATTCATATATTTTTTATTAACATAACTAATATTTTTTTTCCATTTACAAGTTTATCATATTTTTTCATGAATTTTTAAAGTAAATCATAAATAAAAATTGACTTTAAAAAATATACGATTAACGCATTTCAGTGATCATTTTATTATTCTCTCTCTCTTTAAGTCTCTTTCTATTTAGGATTAACATTTAGAATAACAAGATAATTATCAATTTTGTCGGAGAATTATTATCATTTATTTTGTGATACATGTGAAGAATCAAAGAAACACTAAACAGAATAAGCTTAACTTGACAGTTAAGAATATCAACGTTAAGGAACGATGTTTATAAATATATCGTTATTGTTCATATTTATTTTATCGATATATTATTATTACGTACATTATGGAAAAAAAGGACGACTTCTTCATCTTATACCGGGACCTCCAAGCGTTCCGATTTTTGGCAATATATTCCTAATCCCAGTTTCAGCAGGCAAGTACAAACTATCTACTCTATTTAATTGACAAATAATTCAGGCATACATATATAAGCAAAAATATTAAATTCATAAATCTTTTGCTCTGAAACGTATACGTATCAAGATTATACATGCAGATTACATATCTGAGAATTTCTCTTTGGAATAATCATATGTAATTAGTTTTTTCAATTTGTCTATTTCCAAGATAAAGATACACTAATATTGAAAATAACAATAAAATTAGTTGTACTAAAATTGTTCGAAAATTAAAGATTAAATCAAAATTGACAAGTTAGAGACACAACACAGTAATTAACATGGGCGCAAGAAAGAAACAATATTTCTTTCCTTCTGATTACTCGTATACTTTAAATTAAATATAATTGTATTAACGAAAATGAACGTATCGGATGATCTTTTGATCTTTCTTCAGTGCAACGTTAATAATATGCGTTAGAAAGTGTTGCGCATGACACATCAAATTACAAAGTCCTTGATTCGTAGATTAATAGAATGCATGTTAGATTGTATCTCGCAGATATCTGGTAAACATATGTTTCAAATAATTCTTCAAATTATTGTAATATGCCAATGTATTAAATCTAATAAGTCAAGTAAAATTATGAATATAGGAAATATTACGAAATATGTCTAATATACGTAATATATTAATAAGAAGTAATTAATTCTTCATATTTCAATTACTAGTCAGAAACATGACTCATCAGATTCTGAGCTTCCTTTTTTTCTTTCCTCTTTTTTTTTTTAGACCCTACATTCTTATATATCAACAATGATTTTCGGAACAATTTAAACGAATTCTTAGCGATTATGACACGGGATTATCTTATTTCGATCTAGATAAATTTCGTAGTTTTGCCATAAAAACATAATACCAAAAGATCCATGCAGCAATATAAAGTCTCATGCAATGATTGCGAAGCATCATATATCGGTTAGATTAGTAGACAATTAAAAAAACAAATTTCGAGACACAGAAATATCCAGAGTAATAACTTCGCAATTTTCATAACCAATCATAGACTCGAATTTGGTCATGATTTTAATTGAGAAAAATCTGAAATTTTGGACAGTGAGTTCTGATTTGACAAAAGATTCGTCTCTGATAATACTGTTCATCAAACGACAAAAAATAGCTTGAATTTACAGAGTGATATAAAGGACTTGCATCATGCATTTACGACGATAATCAATAATTTATTGAAAATAAGAGATGTTTGTTCACATATTTATACATATTTATATTTGTTATTATCAAGTCAATCGAGTTTGTCCTCGATTGAGTCTATATTACTTTCTAACAATCGGAGACATATTTATACATTACGTCATCGAATCTTCATCCAACTTCAAAGATACATGATGGTATAGTTAAACAGTTAATTAACATTACAATTGTCAACAATATATTGTAACACGTATCTTCAAGCGTATTTGATTTTGAGCCACCATATTGATTTTTTAAGAAGATAATTCATATTATCATCTAAAAGCAGCCTTCTAGATAATATTATTAACGCTGATACAAATTTTAACAAAAAAGTTTACAGATCCTGGATTTAACACATTGGCACATGACAGTACAATAATTTGAAAAATTATTTGAAATAATGTACAATATGCTGCCAGATATCTGCGAAATATAATTTAATGTTATCTACACTACGTTATTCTAACGTTATCTAACGAAGACAGATATTTATATAATTTAATTTATATAATTATGTGTCATCGTATAACACTTTGTAACTCATATTATTAAAGTTGAACTGAAGGGGATCAAAAGATCATCCAATATGTTTGCTTTTGTTAGTGTAATCATATTTAATTTGAAATATATGAATAACCAGAAGGAAAGAAGTGCTGTTTCTTTCCTGCGCTCCAACTACTGCGCTACGTCTCTAATTTGCTAATTTTGATTTAATTTTTAATTATTATTATTTGAAGTAATTTTTAAATTTATTTAATTTAATTTACTAATTTAAACTTTTTTTGTATTGATATTTATAACATATTTTTTAGTGGAACAATGGAAATTATTTTGTACACTATATGATAAGTATTATCCTATTTTCAAAATATGGGGATTACACGAATTTGGTGTGTTTATCCGTCATCCAGATGATCTGGAGGTAATAAAGAAATTTCTGGAAAGATTTATTTCTCTACAAACATTACAATTTAGCTAGATTTAGAAATCTTGTATTTCACAAGAAGATTTTTTTTGCTGATAAAAATATTTTTTTTTTAAATAAAGAAATCGATTCAAAACTTCATACAGATTAGATTAAAATATGAAACACAATTAATTAATTATTTGTGCATCTGAGATTGAATGCTACTAAATAGATGTTTCCGGTGATTTTAGAAAATACTAAGCAGCACTAAGCACATCGATAAAAGTCGTGTATATGATTTACTACATCCCTGGTTCGGCACAGGTCTCCTCACCAGTACAGGTAACATAATAATATTAGCATATAAAAACGTACAAACATTGTTACAGTTTGTTATCGTGTATTACGGGAGTATTCTAGTCTAGCGAAAAGAATGATTTTTTTTTGCATATTTTGCAAATATTTGGTATGGAAAATATGTCTGCAAGAAAATTTAGCTCGATTCACAAAATTGATAAAGTTATAGCACCTGGTAGGGAGCGATTTCCGGAGGGCGCTCAGAACTCCGATTGCGTATTGCACAATAAAGCATTGTGTCGGCATTATATTATATTTATATTATATTATATTTATATTTTGGTTAAGTTCGGTTAGTGAATTGCTGAAACGTTGTTTAGGAGAAACACAAAATAATAACTAAACCTTTTTAAATGTATTGATTTGGATTTTTGCTCCAAACCATCTTCATTTTGGAGCAAAGTTTGAAGTGGCAACTTTTCTGGTAGTTATTATCTTCAATGAAGGATTTACACCAATTTTGAAAGTTATGAACTTGATGAGTCACTCATTAAGTTGGTCACAGCAGGCGGAGATGTACGCAAATTTTCGGAACAAAACTCGTATACCCGCTCGAAACGGTATTCATCTGATTTCGTTAGAGATGAGAGACTAAATCGCAGGGAAGAGAAAACAGCTGAGTAGGTCTTTTATGAGCAGGAGAAAGGTTCCCTGCATGGCCCTGCACTAGCTGATTGAACGTAAGTAAAATTATCTCTATGTAATCAATGTGGAAAGCTTTAAGTACGTTTTTTTTTATTTTTGTCTCTCACATATCTTATGATATCTCATGATATTTCTAAAACCAGTTGATCAATTGATTCGAATATGCACACATCTTTAGTATAAATATAATTAAAGCACCTTCCAAAATCAAGTCAAAATATTTTTTTTATTCTTACAGCCTTTTTACAGTATTTAAATTTTCAATATTTTTTTCATTTCGATATCTGCTATAGCCAAACTCATACTAATTAAGAATCTCTCTGGTTTTTTGTTTTAGATTTTAGGAGCAGAACAGCCAGAATCATAAGAGCCATGGACCAAATTTTTTTTATTACCTTATTCAATATTGCATTTATTTATAATTATTTTTTAGTACAAAAATTTGGAAATATACTTCAAATATGTACATATAAATTTTTGGGATGCGACGAGAAAAAGCACATCCCAAAAAACTTACACTTTTCTTTAAAAAAATTTGCAAAAATAACATATAAAAATGCGGCTTTTAGACTAGAACACTCTCTTAGTACCCCCTTGTGTGACGCAAAGTTAAGTTGTTAACGCAAAGTTGAAAACAAATAATGAACTAAATAAATAAAAAATAATAGGAATTGCTATATTGGTCGAAACGTTAAAATTGTAAAAAATAGTACTAAATAAATCCGGAGATGACGCAAACATGATTTTATGAAGTAACGGAATTTTCGTGTCACAAATAAATTATGCATCGTACAAACACACTCAATTTTAATAAGACTCACATCCTGTTGCAATAATTTTTTTCACTCGAAATATTTAATACTTAATTATTTTGGTTGCACTAAAGTTTGTTATCAATTTATTTTTATCCCAAAAAATCAAATAACTACAATAAAATATTACAATTAGATTTAAATATTATCTTTCTTAAATAGTGAACTTATATAATATAACTTATATAATTCTATCGTTTTATAAATTAATAAATTTAAAAGAAACCTGCAAATGGAATTATTTCGAGAGATAATTTTGCCGGATAAATATATTCTCAATTTAATAGAAGTAATAGAGATGATCTCTCTATAAGATATTCCGGTTAAAAATTTTCAAATGTAAATCAAACATCATTACGTGACAGACATTTTTAATACATTTTAATATATTTTTTATTTATCAATTTATAAAGATTTAAATTTTGATTTATGTTTTTATAATTTTTTAATAAAAATTATAAAAACATATCTTTCGTTCATATTTAATAATATTTTGTAATGACGTTCATAAGAACCTGGATTAAACCGAAACGTTTGTAACTCGATCTTCTATTTGATATTATAATTTAATGTAAATTATTGATAATAATTACATACTCTCTCTTCTTTTTTTCTCTCCTTTTGTTACGCTCATACATGGGCGCTTGGTTTTTAGCTTCTCTGCAATTTGTTTTTGATTGATATAAAGATTTAATTACAAAATAATAATTAAATTCAAGTTAATACTTTCAACACTTACCATAGAAATTTCATGAGGAATATTTAAAGTAATATAAAGGAATTTTGCGATAGAAAAAGAAATAAATGTAGAATAATATTGTTATTTAATAATGGGCAGTAAACATTAAATTAATTGTAAGAGAGACACTATAATATGTATAAATCGTATATTCTATTATTTGTATTTTATTTTTTTTTTTTTTTTTTTTTTTTTATCGCACAATTTTACGTTATCTTGTTTTTGTTTCAGGCGTTAAATGGCAAACACGGCGAAAGATATTAACTCCTGCGTTCCATTTTAATATATTAAATAAGCTTGTTGATATCTTGATCAAGGAAGGTGATTGCATGACAAAATCTTTGAAGGATGTCGGAGGAACAGTTGTGAAGGATTTATTACCATTTATCAGTGAATATACGCTAAATGCAATATGCGGTAATATTCTAAATGACATGATATTAGTAAAGTCGGATTTTTCACGCGTAGTAATGATGATTAACCAGCGATGTATCAATTTATAAACGGAGAAAATTTGATAGGCTTAAGCAAACTCATCTAACAATAAGTGCTTTAATTGAGTGATTAATAGTGATTATTATTTTGAATTTGTGATTTTAGGTTCAATGAAGTTAAGAAACTGAAAATATATAATACCCATACTTTCTATAAAAAATATTTTTTATTTATATACATTTTCAACAAATGTGTTTTGTTTAACAAATCCTTTAATTAATTGTTTCCGTTTAAAAAGTAATATTTAACGTACTTTTGTCAGAGGAAAACGTTGTCTGGCACGGACAATGACACTGTACATTTTATGTCCTCGATTTCTGGAAACTGTATAATAAATACATTTTAGAAACTGCCATGGGCGTCTCTCTGCAAAAATTCGGCGAATTCCAACAACAGTATCGAAATGCAATTCACGAAATAATTGAATTGTTTGTTTATAGGTAATTTAATACATAAAAGTATAATAAATAATTGTGTGACATATCTATTGTATGATCCTTCATTATAATGATATAGCTATAGATTTAAAAAAATAGATTGATTAAAATCATATGAAGATGGACAAATGTTTATATCAATGTTAATATAAATATCGATTTGCTTAAGCCCGTAATTATCAATTAAAATGCATTGTACATGCTCCATTAAATGTTTTATTTAAAATACTTTCAATCTTAAAACTATTAAAAAATTAAGAAAAATAAATTGTGTTGGCAAAATTTGTAGATTAAAAAATATTTAGCTGTGATAAAAAAATATTTAGCTAAAACAAAAATACAATGTTTCTAAAAGAATCTACATAACTTTTTCGTCACACAATTTTAAATTTTTCATATATTGTCTATAATCTATGATTATAGACATAATTATTTCGAGTTAAGATTACTCTATTACTTCATGATGACTTTAAACAAGGCTTTACAAAATAATAATATTATTATTGATATTATATAACTTAATGAATTTTTTGGTTTAGAGCATTAAGGCCTTGGTTGTATAATGATTTATTATTCTCGTTATCACCACAAGGAAGAAAACAAAAAAAGATCTTAAAGATATTGCATGGATTTACAGAAAAAGTAAGTCATGTTATCTCAAGTCCTTCAAATACTTTTAAAAATTACAATAAATCTCGTAATATTAATAACATATATAATAATAAAATATATAATAATATATAATAATATATTTAATATATAATATAATATTATTAATACTATATTAATATTTATATTGTAATACAATATGCCACTGCTATTTAATACAAAAATTAAATATCGTGTATAGGTCATTGCGGAAAGAAAACTTTATCATGAACGTACAGGTAATCGATATTTAAAGAATCTTGGAGATAATAAAGAGACGGAGGTAGAAGATGTCGAAGTATTTGGAAGTATGTGAGAACTCAGAGCTTCTAACTTAAATTCGGCTTTACAATCTAAAATTATAAATTATATTCTATTTACATTAAACATATATGTATACTTACACGAAATGATGCAATACATGTTCGCTATAAGAATAAATTATTACTATTTACAAGAAAGTTTAAATTTTAAACGAGAACAATGTTATATAGTTAAAGCGCGATATGTAAAAATGATGCTAATATGCCTTGCTTTTAGTTAAAAAGAAACGGCTAGCCATGTTGGACCTTTTAATAGCGGCATCTCGAGAAAGTTCTTTAACTGATTTGGACATAAGAGAGGAAGTCGATACTTTCATGTTTGAAGTACGTATATGTAATATTTTTTTTAATTTTTTGTACATATTATCTAAGCACATAAAACAATATGATGATCTGATTACAGGGTCATGATACTACAGCAGCGGGTATAATGTTTGCTTTGTTATTATTAGCTGAACACAAAGATGTTCAGGTATACATCAATATCTTATAATATATTATTTAAATAGAGATTTTTAATCAAAGTACAAATATCAAATTTTTGTAAAAAAAAAAAACACTTAAAAATATATACATATAAATGCACTATAAACACTTCCTTCAACAACAATTTTTTTAGCATGGAAGTGACATCACGTTTTATTATCATGTTACTTTCAATATCAATCTTCTGTAATGACACGAATTGATCGACTCATTAGATTAATGATATATAAATGATATTTATTATTGATATATATATGATTAATGATATGTAATGTTTATAATACTGACTAGAACAACTTTGAATTGATTTATGTATTATTCTAAACCCCAACGAGGAATTTAGATTATTTGTTTATTTATCTGGATCCTTCATTTGGGATTTAGAATATTAAACAGATTTTTCTCAATTGGATAGGTAAATTGGAAATAATCCGCTTATTCTACGTATTAAAATATTCTGAGTCGATTGTAAGATAATTGTATATATATTATCGAGATAAGTATTTGATTTTATAAACATTTTATAAACACTAATTAAAAAAATTAATGAACGTTTTTCAAAGACGTGTTTTCTTCTCCTGCTTAAACATCTTTTTATATATTCATATTTTTATATATTATACAGGGTGTCCGTCGATTTTCCTTAAAAAAAATAAGATAGATTGACCCAAATTAAGAAGAAATTATCTATATTGTTTTGGGATTGTCGCAATAATTATGGAAAAATTAAATAAAAAGAGCTCGGCCAATCTGCGTGAATAGAAGCGCGCGCGACGAGAGTCGTCCCACTGTAATCCGATACTAGTCGCGCCGCGAAGCGGTGGACGGCTCTCGAGACATGATACGATATATCGCAACGTACCGCGCCGAAAAATGACCCGTTCTTTTAGCGGCGAGAAAATGGCCTATCATTTCACACACCCTTTGCGGTAGATAGCATGGTGCGCTTTTTTATAGTGGGTTTCCCCCATAGGCCTATTCCACTCTCAAATTGAAAATTATTCAAAATGCCATTACTATACGCTGAATACATCGTAAATGTAAAAAAATTTTAAAAATTAATGGTGACAGTACCTTTACAAAAAATTGATCCGTGGAAAATCCTTCGATAAAATGTATTCCACACGTTGATAATGATACGATGATAAAATGCTTCACGAATCTTTTCTTCATCTCGTACACGAAGACGCACTGCTGGACCGGTTATTCCGATATTATGCACGACATCCAGTTTCACATAATTATTGCACAACACGTAAAATGTACTATCACTTGGTTTTCGTGCACGCCCGAGAAATGATTCCATGTAAATTGCGGCCGCACGATAAGTATTTTCTCCCCTAGTCCGTATGCCACAATCATATCCGTATATTCCTGCAGAGTATACTTCATTTTCATTGTTAATTTACTACGCAAACACAAGATTTTTATTAAAACGTCTTAGCTCTCGCACGCTATTATCAGACTGCGTACGCCGGCAGCACGCAACTACAGCTAACAGCTGAGCGGACAACCATAGTGCGCAGGCGTCGAACTCACACGTACGCTTACACTCACATGTCCGCTCAGCTGTCAGCTGTAGTTGCGTGCTGCCGGCGTACGCAGTGTGATAACAGTGTGCGAGAGCTAAGACGTTTTAATAAAATCTTGTGTTTGCGTAGTAAATTAACAGTGAAAATGAGGTATATTCTGCAGGAATATACGGATATGATTGTGGCATACGGACTAGCGGAAATACTTATCGTGCGGCCGCAATTACATGGAATCATTTCCCAGGCGTTAACGAAAACCAAGTGGCCGTACAATTTTACGTGTTGTGCAATAATTATGTGAAACTGGGTGTCGTGCATAATATCGGGATAAACGGTCCAGCAGTGCGTCTTCGTGTACGAGATGAAGAAAAGATTCGTGAAGCATTTTATCATCGTATCATTATCAACGTGTGGAATACATTTTATCGAAGGATTTTCAATCACGGATCAATTTTTGTAAAGGTACTGTCACCATTAATTTTTTACATTTACGATGTATTCAGCGTATAGTAATGGCATTTTGAATAATTTTCAAATTGAGAGTGGAATAGGCCTATGGGGAAACCACTATAAAAAAAGCGCACCATGCTATCTACCGCAAGGTGGTGTGGAAATGATAGCGCATCATTTTCTCGCCACTGAAAGGACGTCATTTTTCAGCACGGTATTGCGATATATCGCAAACCACCATCATGTCTCGGAGAGGCGACCCGCCCACCGCTTCGCCGCGCGACTAGTATCGGGTTACAGTGGGATGATTCTCGTCGCCGCGCGCTTCTACTCACGCAGATTGGCCGATCTTCTTTATTTAATTTTTCCGTAATTATTGCGACAATCCCAAAACAATATAGATAATTTCTTCTTAATTTGAGCCAATCTACTTATTTTTTTCATTAAGGTCGAAAATCGACGGACACCCTGTATAAATTACGTTTATATCTTTTTTATTTTCAAAGTTTATTTATTAAACTTAAAGAATTCTGCACTTGTAGCAAAACACGTTTCAATATTATAAATACATTTCACCATAATATAACATACACCATAATATAACATAACAGTAATTATGTTACATGTTAAATCTATGTAATGTTATTGTAAAATTTCGATGTTGTATGGGATTATAATCCTTATATTATAAGATAATATTATTTTTAATGATAATTTTATTTTATTTTACGCAAACTGTCAAAATTGATAGCTGATTTCACCGCACATAACATGAAGCAAGTCATAACGCACATATCAATATTTAAAAAAAGATGCAATGATGCATTTCAAGATATTCGACATAATGTACCTTTCTTAGAAAGGATTAAAGAAATAGTTGTAATTACTATAAATATAGTTATTTTCAGTGCCAACTAAAGTTAAAGTTATTATTACTAGGCACAAGGTCATTATTCTATTCCGAATCACAATTATGGCATACATAATAAGAATCGTCATTGGTACAGTTATTATGGGACCAGCCCTTACAATATGTTATTTTCGTCCACAAAGTGTCGTGTTACTTTTGTTTTCAGAAACATTTTTTAGAATAAAAGTATTATAATCTAAATATGATTCAAGGAATCGGAGCGTATGTGTTTGGCTACATAGTAAAAATTATTTAATATATTATGCAGGTTAGTAGAAAGTTTGTTACTTTGTATATATACATATTTAGAGCAGATCGGGAGCAAAAGTCATAGTAGTTACAGTAATAGCGTCAGGATATGTATTGTATGTTATGCGCGCGCGCGTGTGTGTGTGT
>JAPIVC010000646.1:0-33837 GCA_030586385.1 Camponotus fellah | reverse complement strand
CGCGTATGTGTAATATAATATACAAACAAACACTAATATAACTGATATTTATAATTTTCTATTCAATAATATAACTGCTACATATGTTATGTATTGCAGTTACATTATTGAGTGGATAATTATAAGTAGCATTTATATTACTTTGTGCTGATATTATTCCAATAATTATATATCCACTTACCAATTCTCCTTCGTGCAAGTACAATTCTAATATATGTTCTGTGGTCATCTATATTGAAGGAATGAAGCTAAAACCTTTTGTTTGTATCATTTGAAGTCGGATATTGATTTGATGTATATGTTGTAGTGCATGTTGTGGGTATATAAGATGCATGCGACATACTTGGATGCGTACAGACGAGAAAAACACTTTTTTTGCAGATAGCGTCCGACCATAAGACGTATTTGGATGCGTACTGACGAGATAAACACTTTATTTTCAATAGCGCAAGACGCATGCGACATACTTGGATGCGTACAGACGAGAAAAACACTTTTTTTCCAGATAGCGTCCGACCATAAGACGTATTTGGATGCGTACTGACGAGATAAACACTTTATTTTCAAATAGCGCAAGTCGCATGCGGCATACTTGGATGCGTACAGACGAGAAAAACACTTTTTTCCAGATAGCGTCCGACCATAAGACTTATTTGGATGCGTACTGACGAGATAAACACTTTATTTTCAAATAGCGCAAGACGCATGCGACATACTTGGATGCGTACAGACGAGAAAAACACTTTTTTTCCAGATAGCGTCCGACCATAAGACCTATTTGGATGCGTACTGACGAGATAAACACTTTATTTTCGTATAGCGCAAGACGCATGCGACATACTTGGATGCGTACAGACGAGAAAAACACTTTTTTCCAGATAGCACAAGTCGCATTCGACATACTTGGATGCGTACTGACGAGATAAACACTTTATTTTCAAATAGCGCAAGATGCATGCGACATACTTGGATGCGTACAGACGAGAAAAACACTTTTTTTTCCAGATAGCGTCCGACCATAAGACGTATTTGGATGCGTACTGACGAGATAAACGCTTTATTTTCAAATAGCGCAAGTCGCATTCGGCATACTTGGATGCGTACAGACGAGAAAAACACTTTATTTTCAAATAGCGCAAGACGCATGCGACATACTTGGATGCGTACAGACGAGAAAAACACTTTTTTTCCAGATAGCGTCCGACCATAAGACCTATTTGGATGCGTACTGACGAGATAAACACTTTATTTTCAAATAGCGCAAGACGCATGCGACATACTTGGATGCGTACAGACGAGAAAAACACTTTTTTTGCAGATAGCGTCCGACCATAAGACGTATTTGGATGCGTACTGACGAGATAAACACTTTATTTTCAAATAGCGCAAGACGCATGCGACATACTTGGATGCGTACAGACGAGAAAAACACTTTTTTCCAGATAGCGTCCGACCATAAGACCTATTTGGATGCGTACTGACGAGATAAACACTTTATTTTCAAATAGCGCAAGACGCATGCGACATACTTGGATGCGTACAGACGAGAAAAACACTTTTTTTCCAGATAGCGTCCGACCATAAGACCTATTTGGATGCGTACTGACGAGATAAACACTTTATTTTCAAATAGCGCAAGACGCATGCGACATACTTGGATGCGTACAGACGAGAAAAACACTTTTTTCCAGATAGCGTCCGACCATAAGACCTATTTGGATGCGTACTGACGAGATAAACACTTTATTTTCATATAGCGCAAGACGCATGCGACATACTTGGATGCGTACAGACGAGAAAAACACTTTTTTTCCAGATAGCCAAGTCGCATTCGACATACTTGGATGCGTACTGACGAGATAAACACTTTATTTTCAAATAGCGCAAGATGCATGCGACATACTTGGATGCGTACAGACGAGAAAAACACTTTTTTTCCAGATAGCGTCCGACCATAAGACCTATTTGGATGCGTACTGACGAGATAAACACTTTATTTTCAAATAGCGCAAGACGCATGCGACATACTTGGATGCGTACAGACGAGAAAAACACTTTTTTTCCAGATAGCGTCCGACCATAAGACCTATTTGGATGCGTACTGACGAGATAAACACTTTATTTTCATATAGCGCAAGTCGCATTCGGCATACTTGGATGCGCAGACGAGAAAAACCTATTTCAATAGCGCAAGACGCATGCGACATACTTGGATGCGTACAGACGAGAAAAACACTTTTTTTCCAGATAGCGTCCGACCATAAGACCTATTTGGATGCGTACTGACGAGATAAACACTTTATTTTCAAATAGCGCAAGACGCATGCGACATACTTGGATGCGTACAGACGAGAAAAACACTTTTTTTCCAGATAGCGTCCGACCATAAGACGTATTTGGATGCGTACTGACGAGATAAACACTTTATTTTCATATAGCGCAAGCGCATGCGGCATACTTGGATGCGTACAGACGAGAAAACACTTTTTCAAATAGCGCAAGACGCATGCGACATACTTGGATGCGTACAGACGAGAAAAACACTTTTTTTCCAGATAGCGTCCGACCATAAGACCTATTTGGATGCGTACTGACGAGATAAACACTTTATTTTCATATAGCGCAAGACGCATGCGACATACTTGGATGCGTACAGACGAGAAAAACACTTTTTTCCAGATAGCCAAGTCGCATTCGGCATACTTGGATGCGTACTGACGAGATAAACACTTTATTTTCAAATAGCGCAAGACGCATGCGACATACTTGGATGCGTACAGACGAGAAAAACACTTTTTTTCCAGATAGCGTCCGACCATAAGACGTATTTGGATGCGTACTGACGAGATAAACACTTTATTTTCAAATAGCGCAAGTCGCATGCGACATACTTGGATGCGTACAGACGAGAAAAACACTTTTTTTCCAGATAGCGTCCGACCATAAGACGTATTTGGATGCGTACTGACGAGATAAACACTTTATTTTCATATAGCGCAAGACGCATGCGGCATACTTGGATGCGTACAGACGAGAAAAACACTTTTTTCCAGATAGCGTCCGACCATAAGACCTATTTGGATGCGTACTGACGAGATAAACACTTTATTTTCAAATAGCGCAAGACGCATGCGACATACTTGGATGCGTACAGACGAGAAAAACACTTTTTTTCCAGATAGCGTCCGACCATAAGACCTATTTGGATGCGTACTGACGAGATAAACACTTTATTTTCATATAGCGCAAGACGCATGCGACATACTTGGATGCGTACAGACGAGAAAAACACTTTTTTCCAGATAGCACAAGTCCGCATTCGACATACTTGGATGCGTACTGACGAGATAAACACTTTATTTTCAAATAGCGCAAGACGCATGCGACATACTTGGATGCGTACAGACGAGAAAAACACTTTTTTTTCAGATAGCGTCCGACCATAAGACGTATTTGGATGCGTACTGACGAGATAAACACTTTATTTTCAAATAGCGCAAGTCGCATGCGACATACTTGGATGCGTACAGACGAGAAAAACACTTTTTTCCAGATAGCGTCCGACCATAAGACGTATTTGGATGCGTACTGACGAGATAAACACTTTATTTTCATATAGCGCAAGTCGCATGCGGCATACTTGGATGCGTACAGACGAGAAAAACCTTTTTTTCCAGATAGCGTCCGACCATAAGACCTATTTGGATGCGTACTGACGAGATAAACACTTTATTTTCAAATAGCGCAAGACGCATGCGACATACTTGGATGCGTACAGACGAGAAAAACACTTTTTTCCAGATAGCACAAGTCGCATTCGACATACTTGGATGCGTACTGACGAGATAAACACTTTATTTTCAAATAGCGCAAGATGCATGCGACATACTTGGATGCGTACAGACGAGAAAAACACTTTTTTTCCAGATAGCGTCTGACCATAAGACCTATTTGGATGTGTACTGACAAGATAAACACTTTATTTTCATATAGCGCAAGACGCATGCGACATACTTGGATGCGTACAGATGAGAAAAACACTTTTTCTCCAGAAAGTACAAGTCGCATTCGGCATACTTGGATGCGTACAGACGAGAAAAACACTTTATTTCAAATAGCGTCCGACCATAAGACCTATTTGGATGCGTACTGACGAGATAAAGACTTTATTTTCATATAGCGCAAGACGCATGCGACATACTTGGATGCGTACAGACGAGAAAAACACTTTTTTTCCAGATAGCACAAGTCCGACCATTCGACATATTTGGATGCGTACTGACGAGATAAACACTTTATTTTCAAATAGCGCAAGACGCATGCGACATACTTGGATGCGTACAGACGAGAAAAACACTTTTTTCCAGATAGCGTCCGACCATAAGACCTATTTGGATGCGTACTGACGAGATAAACACTTTATTTTCATATAGCGCAAGACGCATGCGACATACTTGGATGCGTACAGACGAGAAAAACACTTTTTCTCCAGATAGCGCAAGTCGCATTCGGCATACTTGGATGCGTACAGACGAGAAAAACACTTTATCTTCAGATAGCGTCCGACCATAAGACCTATTTGGATGCGTACTGACGAGGTAAACACTTTATTTTCATATAGCGCAAGACGCATGCGACATACTTGGATGCGTACAGACGAGAAAAACACTTTTTTTCCAGATAGCACAAGTCGCATTCGACATATTTGGATGCGTACTGACGAGATAAACACTTTATTTTCAAATAGCGCAAGACGCATGCGACATACTTGGATGCGTACAGACGAGAAAAACACTTTTTTTCCAGATAGCGTCCGACCATAAGACGTATTTGGATGCGTACTGACGAGATAAACACTTTATTTTCATATAGCGCAAGTCGCATGCGGCATACTTGATGCGTACAGACGAGAAAAACACTTTATTTTCAAATAGCGCAAGACGCATGCGACATACTTGGATGCGTACAGACGAGAAAAACACTTTTTTTCCAGATAGCGTCCGACCATAAGACCTATTTGGATGCGTACTGACGAGATAAACACTTTATTTTCATATAGCGCAAGACGCATGCGACATACTTGGATGCGTACAGACGAGAAAAACACTTTTTTCCAGATAGCACAAGTCCGCATTTGACATATTTGGATGCGTACTGACGAGATAAACACTTTATTTTCAAATAGCGCAAGATGCATGCGACATACTTGGATGCGTACAGACGAGAAAAAACACTTTTTTTGCAGATAGCGTCCGACCATAAGACGTATTTGGATGCGTACTGACGAGATAAACACTTTATTTTCAAATAGCGCAAGACGCATGCGACATACTTGGATGCGTACAGACGAGAAAAACACTTTTTTTCCAGATAGCGTCCGACCATAAGACCTATTTGGATGCGTACTGACGAGATAAACACTTTATTTTCAAATATGCGCAAGACGCATGCGACATACTTGGATGCGTACAGACGAGAAAAACACTTTTTTTCCAGATAGCGTCCGACCATAAGACCTATTTGGATGCGTACTGACGAGATAAACACTTTATTTTCAAATAGCGCAAGACGCATGCGACATACTTGGATGCGTACAGACGAGAAAAACACTTTTTTTCCAGATAGCACAAGTCGCATTCGACATACTTGGATGCGTACTGACGAGATAAACACTTTATTTTCAAATAGCGCAAGATGCATGCGACATACTTGGATGCGTACAGACGAGAAAAACACTTTTTTGCAGATAGCGTCCGACCATAAGACGTATTTGGATGCGTACTGACGAGATAAACACTTTATTTTCAAATAGCGCAAGTCGCATGCGACATACTTGGATGCATACAGACGAGAAAAACACTTTTTTTCCAGATAGCGTCCGACCATAAGACGTATTTGGATGCGTACTGACGAGATAAACACTTTATTTTCATATAGCGCAAGTCGCATTCGGCATACTTGGATGCGTACAGACGAGAAAAACCTTTTTTTTCCAGATAGCGTCCGACCATAAGACTTATTTGGATGCGTACTGACGAGATAAACACTTTATTTTCAAATAGCGCAAGACGCATGCGACATACTTGGATGCGTACAGACGAGAAAAACACTTTTTTCCAGATAGCGTCCGACCATAAGACCTATTTGGATGCGTACTGACGAGATAAACACTTTATTTTCATATAGCGCAAGACGCATGCGACATACTTGGATGCGTACAGACGAGAAAAACACTTTTTTCCAAGATAGCCAAGTCCGACCATTAGACATATTTGGATGCGTACTGACGAGATAAACACTTTATTTTCAAATAGCGCAAGATGCATGCGACATACTTGGATGCGTACAGACGAGAAAAACACTTTTTTTCCAGATAGCGTCCGACCATAAGACGTATTTGGATGCGTACTGACGAGATAAACACTTTATTTTCAAATAGCGCAAGACGCATGCGACATACTTGGATGCGTACAGACGAGAAAAACACTTTTTTTCCAGATAGCCAGTCGACATTAGACATATTTGGATGCGTACTGACGAGATAAACACTTTATTTTCATATAGCGCAAGACGCATGCGACATACTTGGATGCGTACAGACGAGAAAAACACTTTTTTCCAGATAGCGTCCGACCATAAGACCTATTTGGATGCGTACTGACGAGATAAACACTTTATTTTCAAATAGCGCAAGACGCATGCGACATACTTGGATGCGTACAGACGAGAAAAACACTTTTTTTCCAGATAGCGTCCGACCATAAGACCTATTTGGATGCGTACTGACGAGATAAACACTTTATTTTCATATAGCGCAAGTCGCATTCGGCATACTTGGATGCGTACAGACGAGAAAAACACTTTATTTTCAAATAGCGCAAGACGCATGCGACATAATTTGATGCGTACAGACGAGAAAAACACTTTTTTTCCAGATAGCGTCCGACCATAAGACCTATTTGGATGCGTACTGACGAGATAAACACTTTATTTTCAAATAGCGCAAGACGCATGCGACATACTTGGATGCGTACAGACGAGAAAAACACTTTTTTTCCAGATAGCGTCCGACCATAAGACGTATTTGGATGCGTACTGACGAGATAAACACTTTATTTTCATATAGCGCAAGTCGCATGCGGCATACTTGGATGCGTACAGACGAGAAAAACCTTTTTTTTCAATAGCGCATCGCTGCGACATTTGGGCGTACAGACGAGACCTTTTTTTCCGATAGCGTCCCACCATTTGGATGCGTACTGACGAGATAAACACTTTATTTTCATATAGCGCAAGACGCATGCGACATACTTGGATGCGTACAGACGAAAAAAACACTTTTTTCCAGATAGCACAAGTCGCATTCGACATACTTGGATGCGTACTGACGAGAAAAACACTTTATTTTCAAATAGCGCAAGACGCATGCGACATACTTGGATGCGTACAGACGAGAAAAACACTTTTTTCCAGATAGCGTCCGACCATAAGACGTATTTGGATGCGTACTGACGAGATAAACACTTTATTTTCAAATAGCGCAAGTCGCATGCGACATACTTGGATGCGTACAGACGAGAAAAACACTTTTTTTCCAGATAGCGTCCGACCATAAGACCTATTTGGATGCGTACTGACGAGATAAACACTTTATTTTCATAATAGCGCAAGTCGCATTCGGCATACTTGGATGCGTACAGACGAGAAAAACACTTTTTTTTCCAGATAGCGTCCGACCATAAGACCTATTTGGATGCGTACTGACGAGATAAACACTTTATTTTCAAATAGCGCAAGACGCATGCGACATACTTGGATGCGTACAGACGAGAAAAACAATTTTTCTCAGATAGCGTCCGACCATAAGACCTATTTGGATGCGTACTGACGAGATAAACACTTTATTTTCATATAGCGCAAGACGCATGCGACATACTTGGATGCGTACAGACGAGAAAAACACTTTTTTCCAGATAGCACAAGTCGCATTACATCTTGGATGCGTACTGACGAGATAAACACTTTATTTTCAATAGCGCAAGTCGCATGCGACATACTTGGATGCGTACAGACGAGAAAAACACTTTTTTTCCAGATAGCGTCCGACCATAAGACCTATTTGGATGCGTACTGACGAGATAAACACTTTATTTTCAAATAGCGCAAGCGCATGGCATCTACAGACGAGAAAAACACTTTATTTTCATAGGGCAAGACGCATGCGACATACTTGGATGCGTACAGACGAGAAAAAACACTTTTTTCCAGATAGCGTCCGACCATAAGACGTATTTGGATGCGTACTGACGAGATAAACACTTTATTTTCAAATAGCGCAAGTCGCATGCGACATACTTGGATGCATACAGACGAGAAAAACATTTTTTTTCCAGATAGCGTCCGACCATAAGACGTATTTGGATGCGTACTGACGAGATAAACACTTTATTTTCATATAGCGAAAGCGCATGCGGCATACTTGGATGCGTACAGACGAGAAAAACACTTTTTTCAGACGCGTCCGACCATAAGACCTATTTGGGCGTACTGACGAGATAAACACTTTATTTTCAAATAGCGCAAGACGCATGCGACATACTTGGATGCGTACAGACGAGAAAAACACTTTTTTTCCAGATAGCGTCCGACCATAAGACCTATTTGGATGCGTACTGACGAGATAAACACTTTATTTTCATATAGCGCAAGACGCATGCGACATACTTGGATGCGTACAGACGAGAAAAACACTTTTTCTCCAGAAAGCACAAGTCGCATTCGGCATACTTGGATGCGTACTGACGAGATAAACACTTTATTTTCAAATAGCGCAAGACGCATGCGACATACTTGGATGCGTACAGACGAGAAAAACCTTTTTTTTCCAGATAGCGTCCGACCATAAGACCTATTTGGATGCGTACTGACGAGATAAAGACTTTATTTTCAAATAGCGCAAGACGCATGCGACATACTTGGATGCGTACAGACGAGACGAGAAAACACTTTTTTTCCAGATAGCGTCCGACCATAAGACCTATTTGGATGCGTACTGACGAGATAAACACTTTATTTTTTCAAATAGCGCAAGACGCATGCGACATACTTGGATGCGTACAGACGAGAAAAACACTTTTTTTTCCAGATAGCGCAAGTCGCATGCGGCATACTTGGATGCGTACAGACGAGAAAAACCCTTTCGGGCGACCAAGACATGGGGTACTGACGAGATAAACACTTTATTTTCAAATAGCGCAAGTCGCATGCGACATACTTGGATGCATACAGACGAGAAAAACACTTTTTTCCAGATAGCGTCCGACCATAAGACGTATTTGGATGCGTACTGACGAGATAAACACTTTATTTTCATATAGCGCAAGTCGCATTCGGCATACTTGGATGCGTACAGACGAGAAAACACTTTTTTTCAAATAGCGCAAGACGCATGCGACATACTTTGATGCGTACAGACGAGAAAAACACTTTTTTTCCAGATAGCACAAGTCGCATACAACTTCGTACGGAACCTTCGGCAAGGCATGCGACATACTTGGATGCGTACAGACGAGAAAAACACTTTTTTCCAGATAGCGTCCGACCATAAGACCTATTTGGATGCGTACTGACGAGATAAACACTTTATTTTCAAATAGCGCAAGACGCATGCGACATACTTGGATGCGTACAGACGAGAAAAACACTTTTTTCCAGATAGCGGCCGACCATAAGACGTATTTGGATGCGTACTGACGAGATAAACACTTTATTTTCATATAGCGCAAGTCGCATTCGGCATACTTGGATGCGTACAGACGAGAAAAACACTTTTTTTCCAGATAGCGTCCGACCATAAGACCTATTTGGATGCGTACTGACGAGATAAACACTTTATTTTCAAATAGCGCAAGACGCATGCGACATACTTGGATGCGTACAGACGAGAAAAACACTTTTTTTTCCAGATAGCGTCCGACCATAAGACGTATTTGGATGCGTACTGACGAGATAAACACTTTATTTTCATATAGCGCAAGTCGCATTCGGCATACTTGGATGCGTACAGACGAGAAAAACACTTTTTTTCCAGATAGCGTCCGACAATAAGACCTATTTGGATGCGTACTGACGAGATAAACACTTTATTTTCAAATAGCGCAAGACGCATGCGACATCACCTGGGATGCGTACAGACGAGAAAAAACACTTTTTCCCCAGATAGCGTCCGACCATAAGACCTATTTGGATGCGTACTGACAAGATAAACACTTTATTTTCATATAGCGCAAGACCCATGCGACATACTTGGATGCGTACAGACGAGAAAAACACTTTTTCTCCAGATAGCACAAGTCGCATTCGGCATACTTGGATGCGTACAGACGAGAAAAACACTTTATTTTCAAATAGCGCAAGACGCATGCGACATACTTGGATGCGTACAGACGAGAAAAAACACTTTTTTCCAGATAGCGTCCGACCATAAGACCTATTTGGATGCGTACTGACGAGATAAAGACTTTATTTTCATATAGCGCAAGACGCATGCGACATACTTGGATGCGTACAGACGAGAAAAACACTTTTTTTCCAGATAGCGTCCGACCATAAGACCTATTTGGATCCGTACTGACGAGATAAACAATTTATTTTCAAATAGCGCAAGACGCATGCGACATACTTGGATGCGTACAGACGAGAAAAAAAATTTTTTTTCCAGATAGCGCAAGTCGCATGCGGCATACTTGGATGCGTACAGACGAGAAAACCTTTTTCCAGTTAGCGTCCGACCATAAGACTTATTTGGATGCGTACTGACGAGATAAACACTTTATTTTCAAATAGCGCAAGACGCATGCGACATACTTGGATGCGTACAGACGAGAAAAACACTTTTTTCCAGATAGCGTCCGACCATAAGACGTATTTGGATGCGTACTGACGAGATAAACACTTTATTTTCAAATAGCGCAAGTCGCATGCGACATACTTGGATGCATACAGACGAGAAAAACTTTTTTTCCAGATATCGGCCGACCATAAGACGTATTTGGATGCGTACTGACGAGATAAACACTTTATTTTCATATAGCGCAAGTCGCATTCGGCATACTTGGATGCGTACAGACGAGAAAAACACTTTTTTCCAGATAGCGTCCGACCATAAGACCTATTTGGATGCGTGCTGACGAGATAAACACTTTATTTTCAAATAGCGCAAGACGCATGCGACATACTTGGATGCGTACAGACGAGAAAAAACATTTTTTTTCCAGATAGCGTCCGACCATAAGACCTATTTGGATGCGTACTGACGAGATAAACATTTTATTTTCATATAACGCAAGACGCATGCGACATACTTGGATGCGTACAGACGAGAAAAACACTTTTTTCCAGATAGCGTCCGACCATAAGACGTATTTGGATGCGTACTGACGAGATAAACACTTTATTTTCATATAACGCAAGACGCATGCGACATACTTGGATGCGTACAGACGAGAAAAACATTTTTTAACAGATAGCACAAGTCGCATTCGACATACTTGGATGCGTACTGACGAGATAAACACTTTATTTTCAAATAGCGCAAGATGCATGCGACATACTTGATGCGTACAGACGAGAAAAACACTTTTTCTCCAGATAGCGTCTGACCATAAGACCTATTTGGATGTGTACTGACAAGATAAACACTTTATTTTCATATAGCGCAAGACCCATGCGACATACTTGGATGCGTACAGACGAGAAAAACACTTTTTTTCCAGAAAGCACAAGTCGCATTCGGCATATTTGGATGCGTACAGACGAGAAAAACACTTTATTTTCAAATAGCGCAAGACGCTTGCGACATACTTGGATGCGTACAGACGAGAAAAACACTTTTTTCCAGATAGCGTCCGACCATAAGACCTATTTGGATGCGTGCTGACGAGATAAAGACTTTATTTTCATATAGCGCAAGACGCATGCGACATACTTGGATGCGTACAGACTAGAAAAACACTTTTTTTCTAGGAGCGTCCGACCATAAGACCTATTTGGGTGCGTACTGACGAGATAAACACTTTATTTTCAAATAGCGCAAGTCGCATGCGACATACTTGGATGCATACAGACGAGAAAAACACTTTTTTTCCAGATAGCGGCCGACCATAAGACGTATTTGGATGCGTACTGACGAGATAAACACTTTATTTTCATATAGCGCAAGTCGCATTCGGCATACTTGGATGCGTACAGAAGAGAAAAAACACTTTTTTTCCAGATAGCGTCCGACCATAAGACCTATTTGGATGCGTACTGACGAGATAAACACTTTATTTTCAAATAGCGCAAGACGCATGCGACATACTTGGATGCGTACAGATGAAAAAACACTTTTTCCCCAGAAAGCACAAGTCGCATTCGGCATTTGGATGCGTACAGACGAGAAAAAAACTTTATTTTCAAATAGCGCAAGACGCTTGCGACATACTTGATGCGTACAGACGAGAAAAACACTTTTTTCCAGATAGCGTCCAACCATAAGACCTATTTGGATGCGGACTGACGAGATAAACACTTTATTTTCATATAGCGCAAGACGTATGCGACATACTTGGATGCGTACAGACGAGAAAAACATTTTTTTTCCAGAAAGCGTTCGACCATAAGACCTATTTGGGTGCGTACTGACGAGATAAACACTTTATTTTCAAATAGCGCAAGTCGCATGCGACATACTTGGATGCATACAGACGAGAAAAACCCTTTTTTTCCAGTTAGCGTCCGACCATAAAACTTATTTGGATGCGTACTGACGAGATAAACACTTTATTTTCAAATAGCGCAAGACGCATGCGACATACTTGGATGCGTACTGACGAGATAAACGCTTTATTTTCAATTAGCGCAAGTCGCATTCGTCTTGATGCGTACAGACGAGAAAAACACTTTATTTTCAAAGCGCAAGACGCATGCGACATACTTTGATGCGTACAGACGAGAAAAAACACTTTTTTTCCAGATAGCGTCCGACCATAAGACCTATTTGGATGCGTACTGACGAGATAAACACTTTATTTTCAAATAGCGCAAGACGGATGCGACATACTTGGATGCGTACAGACGAGAAAAACACTTTTTTCCAGATAGCGTCCGACCATAAGACCTATTTGGATGCGTACTGACGAGATAAACACTTTATTTTCATATAACGCAAGACGCATGCGACATACTTGGATGCGTACAGACGAGAAAAACACTTTTTTTCCAGATAGCGTCCGACCATAAGACGTATTTGGATGCGTACTGACGAGATAAACACTTTATTTTCAAATAGCGCAAGTCGCATTCGGCATACTTGGATGCGTACAGACGAGAAAAACACTTTATTTTCAAATAGCGCAAGACGCATGCGACATACTTTGATGCGTACAAACGGGAAAAACACTTTTTTTCCAGATAGCGTCCGACCATAAGACCTATTTGGATGCGTGCTGACGAGATAAACACTTTATTTTCAAATAGCGCAAGACGCATGCGACATACTTGGATGCGTACAGACGAGAAAAAACCTTTTTTTTCCAGATAGCGCATGTCGCATTCGACATACTTGGATGCGTACTGACGAGATAAACACTTTATTTTCAAATAGCGCAAGACGCATGCGACATACTTGGATGCGTACAGACGAGAAAAACACTTTTTTTCCAGATAGCGTCCGACCAAAAGACCTATTTGGATGCGTACTGACGAGATAAACACTTTATTTTCATATAGCGCAAGACGCATGCGACATACTTGGATGCGTACAGACGAGAAAAACACTTTTTTCCAGATGGCGTCCGACCATAAGACCTATTTGGATGCGTACTGACGAGATAAACACTTTATTTTCATATAGCGCAAGACGCATGCGACATACTTGGATGCGTACAGACGAGAAAAACATTTTTTTCCAGATAGCGTTCGACCATAAGACCTATTTGGATGCGTACTGAAGAGATAAACACTTTATTTTCAAATAGCGCAAGACGCATGCGACATACTTGGATGCGTACAGACGAGAAAAACACTTTTTTTCCAGATAGCGTCCGACCATAAGACCTATTTGGATGCGTACTGACGAGATAAACACTTTATTTTCATATAAGCGCAAGACGCATGCGACATACTTGGATGCGAAAAGACGAAAAAACACTTTTTTCCAGATGGCACAAGTCGCATTCGACATACTTGGATGCGTACTGGCGAGATAAACACTTTATTTTCAAATAGCGCAAGATGCATGCGACATACTTGGATGCGTACAGATGAGAAAAACACTTTTTCTCCAGATAGTACAAGTCGCATTTGGCATACTGGATGCGTACAGACGAGAAAAACACTTTATTTTCAAATAGCGCAAGACGCATGCGACATACTTGGATGCGTACAGACGAGAAAAACACTTTTTCCAGATAGCACAAGTCGCATTCGACATACTTGGATGCGTACTGACGAGATAAACACTATATTTTCAAATAGCGCAAGATGCATGCGACATACTTGGATGCGTACAGACGAGAAAAACACTTTTTTTCCAGATAGCGTCTGACCATAAGACCTATTTGGATGCGTACTGACAGAGATAAACACTTTATTTTCATATAGCGCAAGACGCATGCGACATACTTGGATGCGTACAGATGAGAAAAACATTTTTTTCCAGATAGCACAAGTCGCATTCGACATACTTGGATGCGTACTGACGAGATAAACACTTTATTTTCAAATAGCGCAAGATGCATGCGACATACTTGGATGCGTACAGACGAAAAAAACACTTTTTTTCCAGATAGCGTCCGACCATAAGACGTATTTGGATGCGTACTGACGAGATAAACGCTTTATTTTCAAATAGCGCAAGTCGCATTCGGCATACTTGGATGCGTACAGACGGAAAAAAACGCTTTATTCTCCAAATAGCGTCCGACCATAAGACCTATTTGGATGCGTACTGACGAGATAAACACTTTATTTTCATATAGCGCAAGACGCATGCGACATACTTGGATGCGTACAGACGAGAAAAACATTTTTTTCCAGATAGCGTCCGACCATAAGACCTATTTGGATGCGTACTGACGAGATAAAGACTTTATTTTCATATAGCGCAAGACGCATGCGACATACTTGGATGCGTACAGACGAGAAAAACAATTTTTTTCCAGAAAGCGTTCGACCATAAGACCTATTTGGATGCGTACTGACGAGATAAACACTTTATTTTCAAATAGCGCAAGTCGCATGCGGCATACATGGATGCGTACAGACGAGAAAAACCCTTTTTTTCCAGTTAGCGTCCGACCATAAGAACTTATTTGGATGCGTACTGACGAGATAAACACTTTATTTTCAAATAGCGCAAGACGCATGCGACATACTTGGATGCGTACAGAAGACGAAAAACACTTTTTTTCCAGATAGCGTCCGACCATAAGACCTATTTGGATGCGTACTGACGAGATAAACACTTTATTTTCATATAGCGCAAGACGCATGCGACATACTTGGATGCGTACAGACGAGAGAAAAACACTTTTTTTCCAGATAGCACAAGTCGCATTCGACATATTTGGATGCGTACTGACGAGATAAAACACTTTATTTTCAAATAGCGCAAGATGCATGCGACATACTTGGATGCGTACAGACGAGAAAAACTTTTTTCCAGATAGCGTCCGACCATAAGACGTATTTGGATGCGTACTGACGAGATAAACGCTTTATTTTCAAATAGCGCAAGTCGCATTCGGCATCTTGATGCGTACAGACGAGAAAAACCTTTTTCAAGCGCAAGACGCATGCGACATACTTTGATGCGTACAGACGAGAAAAACACTTTTTTTTCCAGATAGCGTCCGACCATAAGACCTATTTGGATGCGTACTGACGAGATAAACACTTTATTTTCATATAGCGCAAGACGCATGCGACATACTGGGATGCGTACAGACGAGAAAAACACTTTTTTTCCAGATAGCGTCCGACCATAAGACCTATTTGGATGCGTACTGACGAGATAAAGACTTTATTTTCATATAGCGCAAGACGCATGCGACATACTTGGATGCGTACAGACGAGAAAAACACCTTTTTTCAGATAGCGTTCGACCATAAGACCTATTTGGATGCGTACTGACGAGATAAACACTTTATTTTCAAATAGCGCAAGACGCATGCGACATACTTGAGCGTACAGACGAGAAAAACCCTTTTTTTCCAGATAGCGTCTGACCATAAGAACTATTTGGATGCGTACTGACGAGATAAACACTTTATTTTCATATAGCGCAAGACGCATGCGACATACTTGGATGCGTACAGACGAGAAAAACACTTTTTTTCCAGATAGCACAAGTCGCATTCGACATACTTGGATGCGTACTGACGAGATAAACACTTTATTTTCAAATAGCGCAAGATGCATGCGACATACTTGGATGCGTACAGACGAGAAAAAAATTTTTTTTCCAGATAGCGTCCGACCATAAGACGTATTTGGATGCGTACTGACGAGATAAACACTTTATTTTCAAATAGCGCAAGTCGCATGCGACAACCTCTTGGATGCGTACAGACGAGAAAAACCCTTTTTTCCAGATAGCGTCGCATTCGACACCTTGGATGCGATGACGAGATAAACACTTTATTTTCAAATAGCGCAAGACGCATGCGACATACTTGGATGCGTACAGACGAGAAAAACCTTTTTTTCCAGATAGCGTCCGACCATAAGACCTATTTGGATGCGTACTGAAGAGATAAACACTTTATTTTCAAATAAGCGCAAGACGCATGCGACATACTTGGATGCGTACAGACGAGAAAAACACTTTTTTTCCAGTTAGCGTCCGACCATAAGACCTATTTGAATGCGTACTGACGAGATAAACACTTTATTTTCATATAGCGCAAGACGCATGCGACATACTTGGATGCGTACAGACGAGAAAAACACTTTTTTCCAGAAAGCGTTCGACCATAAGACCTATTTGGATGCGTACTGACGAGATAAACACTTTATTTTCAAATAGCGCAAGTCGCATGCGGCATACTTGGATGCGTACAGACGAGAAAAACACTTTTTTCCAGATAGCGTCCCACCATAAGACTTATTTGGATGCGTACTGACGAGATAAACACTTTATTTTCAAATAGCGCAAGTCGCATGCGACATACTTGGATGCGTACAGACGAGAAAAACACTTTTTTCCAGATAGCGTCCGACCATAAGACGTATTTGGATGCGTACTGACGAGAAAAACACTTTATTTTCAAATAGCGCAAGACGCATGCGACATACTTTGATGCGTACAGACGAGAAAAACACTTTTTTTCCAGATAGCGTCCGACCATAAGACCTATTTGGATGCGTACTGACGAGATAAACACTTTATTTTCAAATAGCGCAAGACGCATGCGACATACTTGGATGCGTACAGACGAGAAAAACACTTTTTTTCAGATAGCGTCCGACCATAAGACGTATTTGGATGCGTACTGACGAGATAAACACTTTATTTTCAAATAGCGCAAGACGCATGCGACATACTTGGATGCGTACAGACGAGAAAAACACTTTTTTTCCAGATAGCCAAGTCCGACCATAAGACCTATTTGGATGCGTACTGACGAGATAAACACTTTATTTTCAAATAGCGCAAGATGCATGCGACATACTTGGATGCGTACAGACGAGAAAAACACTTTTTTTCCAGATAGCCAGTCCGACATTCGACATACTTGGATGCGTACTGACGAGATAAACGCTTTATTTTCAAATAGCGCAAGTCGCATGCGACATACTTGGATGCATACAGACGAGAAAAACATTTTTTTTCCAGATAGCGTCCGACCATATGACGTATTTGGATGCGTACTGACGAGATAAACACTTTATTTTCAAATAGCGCAAGACGCATGCGACATACTTGGATGCGTACAGACGAGAAAAACACTTTTTTTCCAGATAGCACATGTCGCATTCGACATACTTGGATGCGTACTGACGAGATAAACACTTTATTTTCAAATAGCGCAAGATGCATGCGACATACTTGGATGCGTACAGACGAGAAAAACACTTTTTTCCAGATAGCGTCTGACCATAAGACCTATTTGGATGTGTACTGACAAGATAAACACTTTATTTTCATATAGCGCAAGACGCATGCGACATACTTGGATGCGTACAGATGAGAAAAACACTTTTTCTCCAGAAAGTACAAGTCGCATTCGGCATACTTGGATGCGTACAGACGAGAAAAACACTTTATCTTCAAATAGCGTCCGACCATAAGACCTATTTGGATGTGTACTGACGAGATAAAGACTTTATTTTCATATAGCGCAAGACGCATGCGACATACTTGGATGCGTACAGACGAGAAAAACACTTTTTTTCCAGAAAGCGTTCGACCATAAGACCTATTTGGATGCGTACTGACGAGATAAACACTTTATTTTCAAATAGCGCAAGTCGCATGCGGCATACATGGATGCGTACAGACGAGAAAAAACCTTTTTTTCCAGTTAGCGTCCGACCATAAAACTTATTTGGATGCGTACTGACGAGATAAACACTTTATTTTCAAATAGCGCAAGTCGCATGCGACATACTTGGATGCGTACAGACGAGAAAAACACTTTTTTTCCAGATAGCGTCCGACCATAAGACCTATTTGGATGCGTACTGACGAGATAAACACTTTATTTTCAAATAGCGCAAGACGCATGCGGCATACTTGGATGCGTACAGACGAGAAAAAACCTTTTTTTCCAGTTAGACGTCCGACCATAAGACTTATTTGGATGCGTACTGACGAGATAAACACTTTATTTTCAAATAGCGCAAGTCGCATGCGACATACTTGGATGCGTACAGACGAGAAAAACACTTTTTTTCCAGATAGCGTCCGACCATAAGACGTATTTGGATGCGTACTGACGAGATAAACACTTTATTTTCAAATAGCGCAAGACGCATGCGACATACTTTGATGCGTACAGACGAGAAAAACACTTTTTTCCAGATAGCGTCCGACCATAAGACCTATTTGGATGCGTACTGACGAGATAAACACTTTATTTTCATATAGCGCAAGACGCATGCGACATACTTGGATGCGTACAGACGAGAAAAACACTTTTTTCCAGATAGCACAAGTCGCATTCGACATACTTGGATGCGTACTGACGAGATAAACACTTTATTTTCAAATAGCGCAAGATGCATGCGACATACTTGGATGCGTACAGACGAGAAAAACACTTTTTTGCAGATAGCGTCCGACCATAAGACGTATTTGGATGCGTACTGACGAGATAAACACTTTATTTTCAAATAGCGCAAGACGCATGCGACATACTTGGATGCATACAGACGAGAAAAACACTTTTTTTCCAGATAGCGTCCGACCATAAGACGTATTTGGATGCGTACTGACGAGATAAACACTTTATTTTCAAATAGCGCAAGTCGCATGCGGCATACTTGGATGCGTACAGACGAGAAAAACACTTTTTTCCAGATAGCGTCCGACCATAAGACCTATTTGGATGCGTACTGACGAGATAAACACTTTATTTTCATATAGCGCAAGACGCATGCGACATACTTGGATGCGTACAGACGAGAAAAACACTTTTTTTCCAGATAGCCAGTCGCATTCGACATACTTGGATGCGTACTGACGAGATAAACACTTTATTTTCAAATAGCGCAAGATGCATGCGACATACTTGGATGCGTACAGACGAGAAAAACACTTTTTTCCAGATAGCGTCTGACCATAAGACCTATTTGGATGCGTACTGACAAGATAAACACTTTATTTTCATATAGCGCAAGACGCATGCGACATACTTGGATGCGTACAGATGAGAAAAACACTTTTTTTCCAGATAGTACAAGTCGCATTCGGCATACTTGGATGCGTACAGACGAGAAAACACTTTATCTTCAAATAGCGTCCGACCATAAGACCTATTTGGATGTGTACTGACGAGATAAAGACTTTATTTTCATATAGCGCAAGACGCATGCGACATACTTGGATGCGTACAGACGAGAAAAACACTTCTTTTCCAGAAAGCGTTCGACCATAAGACCTATTTGGATGCGTACTGACGAGATAAACACTTTATTTTCAAATAGCGCAAGTCGCATGCGGCATACTTGGATGCGTACAGACGAGAAAAACCCTTTTTTTTCAGGTTAGCGTCCGACCATAAAGACTTATTTGGATGCGTACTGACGAGATAAACACTTTATTTTCAAATAGCGCAAGACGCATGCGACATACTTGGATGCGTACAGACGAGAAAAACACTTTTTTTCCAGATAGCGTCCGACCATAAGACCTATTTGGATGCGTACTGACGAGATAAACACTTTATTTTCATATAGCGCAAGACGCATGCGACATACTTGGATGCGTACAGATGAGAAAAACACTTTTTTTCCAGATAGCATAAGTCGCATTCGACATACTTGGATGCGTACTGACGAGATAAACACTTTATTTTCAAATAGCGCAAGATGCATGCGACATACTTGGATGCGTACAGACGAGAAAAACACTTTTTTTCCAGATAGCGTCCGACCATAAGACGTATTTGGATGCGTACTGACGAGATAAACGCTTTATTTTCAAATAGCGCAAGTCGCATGCGACATACTTGGATGCGTACAGACGAGAAAAACACTTTTTTTCCAGATAGCGTCCGACCATTATGACGTATTTGGATGCGTACTGACGAGAAAACACTTTTTTTCCAAATAGGTCCGACCATAAGACCTATTTGGATGCGTACTGACGAGATAAACACTTTATTTTCAAATAGCGCAAGACGCATGCGACATACTTGGATGCGTACAGACGAGAAAAACATTTTTTTCCAGATAGCACAAGTCCGCATTCGATATATTTGGATGCGTAATGACGAGATAAACACTTTATTTTCAAATAGCGCAAGTCGCATGCGACATACTTGGATGCGTACTGACGAGAAAAACACTTTTTATTCAAATAGCGCAAGTCGCATTCGGCATACTTGGATGCGTACAGACGAGAAAAACACTTTATTTTCAAATAGCGCAAGACGCATGCGACATACTTGGATGCGTACAGACGAGAAAAACACTTTTTTTCCAGATAGCGTCCGACCATAAGACGTATTTGGATGCGTACTGACGAGATAAACACTTTATTTTCAAATAGCGCAAGTCGCATGCGACATACTTGGATGCGTACAGACGAGAAAAACACTTTTTTTCCAGATAGCGTCCGACCCAATAAAACGTATTTGGATGCGTACTGACGAGATAAACACTTTATTTTCAAATAGCGCAAGTCGCATTCGGCATACTTGGATGCGTACAGACGAGAAAAACACTTTTTTTCCAGATAGCGTCCGACCATAAGACCTATTTGGATGCGTACTGACGAGATAAACACTTTATTTTCATATAGCGCAAGACGCATGCGACATACTTGGATGCGTACAGACGAGAAAAAACACTTTTTTCCAGATAGCACAAGTCGCATTCGACATACTTGGATGCGTACTGACGAGATAAACACTTTATTTTCAAATAGCGCAAGATGCATGCGACATACTTGGATGCGTACAGACGAGAAAAACACTTTTTTCCAGATAGCGTCCGACCATAAGACGTATTTGGATGCGTACTGACGAGATAAACGCTTTATTTTCAAATAGCGCAAGTCGCATGCGACATACTTGGATGCATACAGACGAGAAAAACACTTTTTTTCCAGATAGCGTCCGACCATATGACGTATTTGGATGCGTACTGACGAGATAAACACTTTATTTTCAAATAGCGCAAGCCACATGCGACATACATTGATGCGTACAGACGAGAAAAACACTTTTTTTTCCAGATAGCACATGTCGCATTCGACATACTTGGATGCGTACTGACGAGATAAACACTTTATTTTCAAATAGCGCAAGATGCATGCGACATACTTGGATGCGTACAGACGAGAAAAAACTCTTTTTTCCCAGATAGCGTCTACCATAAGACCTTTTTGGATGTGTACTGACGAGATAAACACTTTATTTTCATATAGCGCAAGACGCATGCGTATACTTGGATGCGTACAGATGAGAAAAACACTTTTTCAGAAAGTACAAGTCGCATTCGGCATACTTGGATGCGTACAGACGAGAAAAACACTTTATCTTCAAATAGCGTCCGACCATAAGACCTATTTGGATGTGTACTGACGAGATAAAGACTTTATTTTCATATAGCGCAAGACGCATGCGACATACTTGGATGCGTACAGACGAGAAAAACATTTTTTTTCCAGATAGCACAAGTCGCATTCGACATACTTGGATGAGTACTGACGAGATCAACACTTTATTTTCAAATAGCGCAAGATGCATGCGACATACTTGGATGCGTACAGACGAGAAAAACACTTTTTTTGCAGATAGCGTCCGACCATAAGACGTATTTGGATGCGTACTGACGAGATAAACACTTTATTTTCAAATAGCGCAAGTCGCATGCGACATACTTGGATGCATACAGACGAGAAAAACACTTTTTTTCCAGATAGCGTCCGACCATAAGACGTATTTGGATGCGTACTGACGAGATAAACACTTTATTTTCATATAGCGCAAGTCGCATTCGGCATACTTGGATGCGTACAGACGAGAAAAACCCTTTTTTTCCAGTTAGCGTCCGACCATAAAACTTATTTGGATGCGTACTGACGAGATAAACACTTTATTTTCAAATAGCGCAAGACGCATGCGACATACTTGGATGCGTACAGACGAGAAAAACACTTTTTTTCCAGATAGCGTCCGACCATAAGACCTATTTGGATGCGTACTGACGAGATAAACACTTTATTTTCATATAGCGCAAGACGCATGCGACATACTTGGATGCGTACAGACGAGAAAAACACTTTTTTTCCAGATAGCACAAGTCGCATTCGACATACTTGGATGCGTACTGACGAGATAAACACTTTATTTTCAAATAGCGCAAGATGCATGCGACATACTTGGATGCGTACAGACGAGAAAACACTTTTTTTCCAGATAGCGTCCGACCATAAGACGTATTTGGATGCGTACTGACGAGATAAACGCTTTATTTTCAAATAGCGCAAGTCGCATGCGACATACTTGGATGCATACAGACGAGAAAAATACTTTTTTTCCAGATAGCGTCCGACCATATGACGTATTTGGATGCGTACTGACGAGATAAACACTTTATTTTCAAATAGCGCAAGACGCATGCGACATACTTGGATGCGTACAGACGAGAAAAACACTTTTTTTCCAGATAGCACATGTCGCATTCGACATACTTGGATGCGTACTGACGAGATAAACACTTTATTTTCAAATAGCGCAAGATGCATGCGACATACTTGGATGCGTACAGACGAGAAAAACACTTTTTTTCCAGATAGCGTCTGACCATAAGACCTATTTGGATGTGTACTGACAAGATAAACACTTTATTTTCATATAGCGCAAGACGCATGCGACATACTTGGATGCGTACAGATGAGAAAACACCTTTTTCTCCAGAAAGTACAAGTCGCATTGGCATACTTGGATGCGTACAGACGAGAAAAACACTTTATCTTCAAATAGCGTCCGACCATAAGACCTATTTGGATGTGTACTGACGAGGTAAAGACTTTATTTTCATATAGCGCAAGACGCATGCGACATACATGGATGCGTACAGACGAGAAAAACACTTTTTTTCCAGATAGCACAAGTCGCATTCGACATACTTGGATGCGTAATGACGAGATAAACACTTTATTTTCAAATAGCGCAAGACGCATGCGACATACTTTGATGCGTACAGACGAGAAAAACACTTTTTTCCAGATAGCGTCCGACCATAAGACGTATTTGGATGCGTACTGACGAGATAAACACTTTATTTTCATATAGCGCAAGTCGCATTCGGCATACTTGGATGCGTACAGACGAGAAAAACCCTTTTTTTCCAGTTAGCGTCCGACCATAAAACTTATTTGGATGCGTACTGACGAGATAAACACTTTATTTTCAAATAGCGCAAGACGCATGCGACATACTTGGATGCGTACAGACGAGAAAAACACTTTTTTTCCAGATAGCGTCCGACCATAAGACCTATTTGGATGCGTACTGACGAGATAAACACTTTATTTTCATATAGCGCAAGACGCATGCGACATACTTGGATGCGTACAGACGAGAAAAACACTTTTTTTCCAGATAGCACAAGTCGCATTCGACATACTTTGATGCGTACTGACGAGATAAACACTTTATTTTCAAATAGCGCAAGATGCATGCGACATACTTGGATGCGTACAGACGAGAAAAACACTTTTTTCCAGATAGCGTCCGACCATAAGACGTATTTGGATGCGTACTGACGAGATAAACGCTTTATTTTCAAATAGCGCAAGTCGCATGCGACATACTTGGATGCATACAGACGAGAAAAACACTTTTTTTCCAGATAGCGTCCGACCATATGACGTATTTGGATGCGTACTGACGAGATAAACACTTTATTTTCAAATAGCGCAAGACGCATGCGACATACTTGGATGCGTACAGACGAGAAAAACACTTTTTTCCAGATAGCACATGTCGCATTCGACATACTTGGATGCGTACTGACGAGATAAACACTTTATTTTCAAATAGCGCAAGATGCATGCGACATACTTGGATGCGTACAGACGAGAAAAACACTTTTTTTCCAGATAGCGTCTGACCATAAGACCTATTTGGATGTGTACTGACAAGATAAACACTTTATTTTCATATAGCGCAAGACGCATGCGACATACTTGGATGCGTACAGATGAGAAAAACACTTTTTCTCCAGAAAGTACAAGTCGCATTCGGCATACTTGGATGCGTACAGACGAGAAAAACACTTTATCTTCAAATAGCGTCCGACCATAAGACCTATTTGGATGTGTACTGACGAGGTAAAGACTTTATTTTCATATAGCGCAAGACGCATGCGACATACATGGATGCGTACAGACGAGAAAAACACTTTTTTCCAGATAGCACAAGTCGCATTCGACATACTTGGATGCGTAATGACGAGATAAACACTTTATTTTCAAATAGCGCAAGACGCATGCGACATACTTTGATGCGTACAGACGAGAAAAACACTTTTTTTCCAGATAGCGTCCGACCATAAGACGTATTTGGATGCGTACTGACGAGATAAACACTTTATTTTCATATAGCGCAAGTCGCATTCGGCATACTTGGGATACAGACGAGAAAAACCCTTTTTTTCCAGTTAGCGTCCGACCATAAAACTTATTTGGATGCGTACTGACGAGATAAACACTTTATTTTCAAATAGCGCAAGACGCATGCGACATACTTGGATGCGTACAGACGAGAAAAACACTTTTTTTCCAGATAGCGTCCGACCATAAGACCTATTTGGATGCGTACTGACGAGATAAACACTTTATTTTCATATAGCGCAAGACGCATGCGACATACTTGGATGCGTACAGACGAGAAAAACACTTTTTTTCCAGATAGCACAAGTCGCATTCGACATACTTGGATGCGTACTGACGAGATAAACACTTTATTTTCAAATAGCGCAAGATGCATGCGACATACTTGGATGCGTACAGACGAGAAAAACACTTTTTTTCCAGATAGCGTCCGACCATAAGACGTATTTGGATGCGTACTGACGAGATAAACGCTTTATTTTCAAATAGCGCAAGTCGCATGCGACATACTTGGATGCATACAGACGAGAAAAACACTTTTTTTCCAGATAGCGTCCGACCATATGACGTATTTGGATGCGTACTGACGAGATAAACACTTTATTTTCAAATAGCGCAAGACGCATGCGACATACTTGGATGCGTACAGACGAGAAAAACACTTTTTTTCCAGATAGCACATGTCGCATTCGACATACTTGGATGCGTACTGACGAGATAAACACTTTATTTTCAAATAGCGCAAGATGCATGCGACATACTTGGATGCGTACAGACGAGAAAAAACACTTTTTTTCCAGATAGCGTCTGACCATAAGACCTATTTGGATGTGTACTGACAAGATAAACACTTTATTTTCATATAGCGCAAGACGCATGCGACATACTTGGATGCGTACAGATGAGAAAAACACTTTTTCTCCAGAAAGTACAAGTCGCATTCGGCATACTTGGATGCGTACAGACGAGAAAAACACTTTATCTTCAAATAGCGTCCGACCATAAGACCTATTTGGATGTGTACTGACGAGATAAAGACTTTATTTTCATATAGCGCAAGACGCATGCGACATACTTGGATGCGTACAGACGAGAGAAACACTTTTTTTCCAGATAGCACAAGTCGCATTCGACATACTTGGATGAGTACTGACGAGATCAACACTTTATTTTCAAATAGCGCAAGATGCATGCGACATACTTGCATGCGTACAGACGAGAAAAACACTTTTTTTGCAGATAGCGTCCGACCATAAGACGTATTTGGATGCGTACTGACGAGATAAACACTTTATTTTCAAATAGCGCAAGTCGCATGCGACATACTTGGATGCATACAGACGAGAAAAACACTTTTTTTCCAGATAGCGTCCGACCATAAGACGTATTTGGATGCGTACTGACGAGATAAACACTTTATTTTCATATAGCGCAAGTCGCATTCGGCATACTTGGATGCGTACAGACGAGGAAAACCCCTTTTTTTCCAGTTAGCGTCCGACCATAAAACTTATTTGGATGCGTACTGACGAGATAAACACTTTATTTTCAAATAGCGCAAGACGCATGCGACATACTTGGATGCGTACAGACGAGAAAAACACTTTTTTTCCAGATAGCACAAGTCGCATTCGACATACTTGGATGCGTACTGACGAGATAAACACTTTATTTTCAAATAGCGCGAGATGCATGCGACATACTTGGATGCGTACTGACGAGATAAACCCGTTTTTTCCAGTTTGCGTTCGACCATAAAACTTATTTGGATGCGTACTGACGAGATAAACACTTTATTTTCATATAGCGCAAGACGCAGGCGACATACCTGTATGCGTACAGACGAGAAAAAACTTTTTTTCCAGATAGCACAAGTCGCAATCGACATACTTGGATGAGTACTGACGAGATAAACACTTTATTTTCAAATAGCGCAAGATGCATGCGACATACTTGGATGCGTACAGACGAGAAAAACACTTTTTTTGCAGATAGCGACCGACCATAAGACGTATTTGGATGCGTACTGACGAGATAAACACTTTATTTTCAAATAGCGCAAGTCGCATGCGACATACTTGGATGCATACAGACGAGAAAAACACTTTTTTACCAGAAAGCGTTCGACCATAAGACCTATTTGGATGCGTACTGACGAGATAAACACTTTATTTTCAAATAGCGCAAGTCGCATGCGGCATACATGGATGCGTACAGACGAGAAAAACCCTTTTTTTCCAGTTAGCGTCCGACCATAAGACCTATTTGGATGCGTACTGACGAGAGAAACACTTTATTTTCATATAGCGCAAGACGCATGCGACATACTTGGATGCGTACAGACGAGAAAAACACTTTTTTTCCAGATAGCACAAGTCGCATTCGACATACTTGGATGCGTACTGACGAGATAAACACTTTATTTTCAAATAGCGCAAGACGCTTGCGACATACTTGGATGCGTACAGACGAGAAAAACACTTTTTTCCAGAAAGCACAAGTCGCATTCGACATACTTGGATGCGTGCTGACGAGGTAAAGACTTTATTTTCATATAGCGCAAGACGCATGCGACATACTTGGATGCGTACAGACGAGAAAAACACTTTTTTTCCAGATAGCACAAGTCGCATTCGACATACTTGGATGCGTACTGACGAGATAAACACTTTATTTTCAAATAGCGCGAGATGCATGCGACATACTTGGATGCGTACTGACGAGATAAACCCGTTTTTTCCAGTTTGCGTTCGACCATAAAACTTATTTGGATGCGTACTGACGAGATAAACACTTTATTTTCATATAGCGCAAGACGCATGCGACATACTTGTATGCGTACAGACGAGAAAAACACTTTTTTTCCAGATAGCACAAGTCGCAATCGACATACTTGGATGAGTACTGACGAGATAAACACTTTATTTTCAAATAGCGCAAGATGCATGCGACATACTTGGATGCGTACAGACGAGAAAAACACTTTTTTTGCAGATAGCGACCGACCATAAGACGTATTTGGATGCGTACTGACGAGATAAACACTTTATTTTCAAATAGCGCAAGTCGCATGCAACATACTTGGATGCATACAGACGAGAAAAACACTTTTTTTCCAGATAGCGTCCGACCATAAGACGTATTTGGATGCGTACTGACGAGATAAACACTTTATTTTCATATAGCGCAAGTCGCATTCGGCATACTTGGATGCGTACAGACGAGAAAAACACTTTTTTTCCAGATAGCGTCCGACCATAAGACCTATTTGGATGCGTACTGACGAGATAAACGCTTTATTTTCAAATAGCGCAAGACGCATGCGACATACTTGGATGCGTACAGATGAGAAAAACACTTTTTCTCCAGAAAGTACAAGTCGCATTCGGCATACTTGGATGCGTACAGACGAGAAAAACACTTTATCTTCAAATAGCGTCCGACCATAAGACCTATTTGGATGCGTACTGACGAGATAAACACTTTATTTTCAAATAGCGCAATTCGCATGCGGCATACATGGATGCGTACAGACGAGAAAAACCCTTTTTTTCCAGTTAGCGTCCGACCATAAAACTTATTTGGATGCGTACTGACGAGATAAACACTTTATTTTCCAAATAGCGCAAGGCGCATGCGACATACTTGGGATGCGTACAGACGAGAGAAACACTTTTTTCCAGATAGCGTCCGACCATAAGACCTATTTGGATGCGTACTGACGAGATAAACACTTTATTTTCATATAGCGCAAGACGCATGCGACATACTTGGATGCGTACAGACGAGAAAAACACTTTTTTTCCAGATAGCACAAGTCGCATTCGACATACTTGGATGCGTACTGACGAGATAAACACTTTATTTTCAAATAGCGCAAGTCGCATGCGACATACTTGGATGCATACAGACGAGAAAAACACTTTTTTTCCAGATAGCGTCCGACCATAAGACGTATTTGGATGCGTACTGACGAGATAAACACTTTATTTTCATATAGCGCAAGACGCATGCGACATACTTGTATGCGTACAGATGAGAAAAATACTTTTTTTCCAGAATGCACAAGTCGCATTCGGCATATTTGGATGCATACAGACGAGAAAAATACTTTATTTTCAAATAGCGCAAGACGCATGCGACATACTTTGATGCGTACAGACGAGAAAAACACTTTTTTCCAGAAAGCACAAATCGCATTCGACATACTTGGATGCGTACTGACGAGATAAACACTTTATTTTCAAATAGCGCAAGTTGCATGCGACATACTTGGATGCGTACAGACGAGAAAAACACTTTTTTTCCAGATAGCGTCCGACCATAAGACCTATTTGGATGCGTAGTGACGAGATAAACACTTTTTTCCAGAAAGCACAAGTCGCATTCGACATACTTGGATGCGTACTGACGAGATAAACACTTTATTTTCAAATAGCGCAAGACGCATGCGACATACTTGGATGCGTACAGACGAGAAAAACACTTTTTTTCCAGATAGCGTCCGACTATAAGACCTATTTGGATGCGTACTGACGAGATAAACACTTTATTTTCATATAACGCAAGACGCATGCAACATACTTGGATGCGTACAGACGAGAAAAACACTTTTTTTCCAGAAAGCGTTAGACCATAAGACCTATTTGGATGAGTACTGACGAGATAAACACTTTATTTTCAAATAGCGCAAGTCGCATGCGGCATACATGGATGCGTACAGACTAGAAAAACCCTTTTTTTCCAGTTAGCGTCCGACCATAAAACTTATTTGGATGCGTACTGACGAGATAAACACTTTATTTTCAAATAGCGCAAGTCGCATGCGACATACTTGGATGCATACAGACGAGAAAAACACTTTTTTACCAGAAAGCGTTCGACCATAAGACCTATTTGGATGCGTACTGACGAGATAAACACTTTATTTTCAAATAGCGCAAGTCGCATGCGGCATACATGGATGCGTACAGACGAGAAAAACCCTTTTTTTCCAGTTAGCGTCCGACCATAAGACCTATTTGGATGCGTACTGACGAGATAAACACTTTATTTTCATATAGCGCAAGACGCATGCGACATACTTGTTGCGTACAGACGAGAAAAACACTTTTTTTCCAGATAGCACAAGTCGCATTCGACATACTTGGATGCGTACTGACGAGATAAACACTTTATTTTCAAATAGCGCAAGATGCATGCGACATACTTGGATGCGTACAGACGAGAAAAACACTTTTTTTCCAGATAGCATCCGACCATAAGACCTATTTGGATGCGTACTGACGAGATAAACACTTTATTTTCATAAGCGCAAGTCGCATGCGACATACTTGGATGCGTACAGACGAGAAAAACACTTTTTTCCAGAAAGCGTTCGACCATAAGACCTATTTGGATGCGTACTGACGAGATAAACACTTTATTTTCAAATAGCGCAAGTCGCATGCGGCATACTTGGATGCGTACAGACGAGAAAAACCCTTTTTTTCCAGTTAGCGTCCGACCATAAAACTTATTTGGATGCGTACTGACGAGATGAACACTTTATTTTCAAATAGCGCAAGCGCTTGGCACATACTTGATGCATACAGACTAGAAAAACACTTTTTTCCAGATAGCGCCCGACCATAAGACGTATTTGGATGCGTACAGACGAGAAAAACACTTTATTTTTCTCAAATAGCGCAAGACGCATGCGACATACTTTGATGCGTACAGACGAGAAAAACACTTTTTTTCCAGATAGCGTCCGACCATAAGACCTATTTGGATGCGTACTGACGAGATAAACACTTTATTTTAAATAGCGCAAGACGCATGCGACATACTTTGATGCGTACAGACGGAGAAAACACTTTTTTCCAGATAGCGTCAGGACCATAAGACCTATTTGGATGTGTACTGACGAGATAAACACTTTATTTTCAAATAGCGCAAGACGCATGCGACATACTTGGATGCGTACAGACGAGAAAAACACTTTTTTTCCAGATAGCGTCCGACCCATAAGACCTATTTGGATGCGTACTGGACGAGATAAACACTTTATTTTCATATAGCGCAAGACGCATGCGACATACTTGGATGCGTACAGACGAGAAAAACACTTTTTTTTCCAGATAGCACAAGTCGCATTCGACACTACTTGGATGCGTACTGACGAGATAAACACTTTATTTTCAAATAGCGCAAGTCGCATGCGACATACTTGGATGCGTACAGACGAGAAAAACATTTTTTTTTCCAGATAGCGTCCGACCATAAGGACGTATTTGGATGCGTACTGACGAGATAAACACTTTATTTTCAATAGCGCAAGACGCATGCGACATACTTGGATGCGTACAGACGAGAAAAACACTTTTTTCCAGATAGCCACATGTCGCATTCGACATACTTGGATGCGTACTGACGAGATAAACACTTTATTTTCAAATAGCGCAAGATGCATGCGACATACTTGGATGCGTACAGACGAGAAAAACACTTTTTTTCCAGATAGCGTCTGACCATAAGACCTATTTGGATGTGTACTGACAAGATAAACACTTTATTTTCATATAGCGCAAGACGCATGCGACATACTTGATGGCGTACAGATGAGAAAAACACTTTTCTCCAGAAGTACAAGTCGCATTGGCATACTTGGATGCGTACAGCCGAGATAAACACTTTATCTTCAAATAGCGTCCGACCATAAGACCTATTTGGATGTGTACTGACGAGATAAAGACTTTATTTTCATATAGCGCAAGACGCATGCGACATACTTGGATGCGTACAGACGAGAAAAACACTTTTTTTCCAGATAGCGTTCGACCATAATACCTTTTTGATGCGTACTGACGAGATAAACACTTTATTTTCAAATAGCCCGCTGCGGCCATACTGGATGCGTACAGACTAGAAAAACCCTTTTTTCCAGTTAGCGTCCGACAATAAAACTTATTTGGATGCGTACTGACGAGATAAACACTTTATTTTCAAATAGCGCAAGTCGCATGCGACATACTTGGATGCGTACAGACGAGAAAAACACTTTTTTTCCAGAAAGCGTTCGACCATAAGACCTATTTGGATGCGTACTGACGAGATAAACACTTTATTTTCAAATAGCGCAAGTCGCATGCGGCATACATGGATGCGTACAGACGAGAAAAACCCTTTTTTTTCAGTTAGCGTCCGACCATAAAACTTATTTGGATGCGTACTGACGAGATAAACACTTTATTTTCAAATAGCGCAAGTCGCATGCGACATACTTGGATGCGTACAGACGAGAAAAACACTTTTTTCCAGATAGCGTCCGATCATAAGACTTTTGGATGCGTACTGACGAGATAAACACTTTATTTTCAAATAGCGCAAGACGCATGCGACATACTTGATGCGTACAGACGAGAAAAACGCTTTTTTTTCCAGATAGCGTCCGATCATAAGACGTATTTGGATGCGTACTGACGAGATAAACACTTTATTTTCATATAGCGTAAGACGCATGCGACATACTTGATGCGTACAGACGAGAAAAACACTTTTTTTCCAGATAGCACAAGTCGCATTCGACATACTTGGATGAGTACTGACGAGATAAACACTTTATTTTCAAATAGCGCAAGACGATGCGACATACTTGCCTGCGTACAGACGAGAAAAACCATTTTTTTGCAGATAGCGTCCGACCATAAGACGTATTTGGTTGCGTACTGACGAGATAAACACTTTATTTTCAATAGCGCAAGTCGCATGCGACATACTTGGATGCATACAGACGAGAAAACACTTTTTTTCCAGATAGCGTCCGACCATAAGACGTATTTTGGATGCGTACTGACGAGATAAACACTTTATTTTCATATAGCGCAAGTCGCATGCGGCATACTTGGATGCGTACAGACGAGAAAAAACACTTTTTTTCCAGATAGCGTCCGACCATAAGACCTATTTGGATGCGTACTGACGAGATAAACACTTTATTTTCATATAAGGGCAAGACGCATGCGACATACTTGGATGCGTACAGACGAGAAAAACACTTTTTTATCCAGATAGCACAAGTCGCATTCGACATACTTGGATGCGTACTGACGAGATAAACACTTTATTTTCAAATAGCGCAAGATGCATGCGACATACTTGATGCGTACAGACGAGAAAAACACTTTTTTCCAGATAGCGTCTGACCATAAGACCTATTTGGATGTGTACTGACAAGATAAACACTTTATTTTCATATAGCGCAAGACGCATGCGACATACTTGGATGCGTACAGATGAGAAAAAACTTTTTTCTCCAGAAAGTACAAGTCGCATTCGGCATACTTGGATGCGCAGACGAGAAAAACACTTTATCTTCAAATAGCGTCCGACCATAAGACCTATTTGGATGTGTACTGACGAGATAAAGACTTTATTTTCATATAGCGCAAGACGCATGCGACATACTTGGATGCGTACAGACGAGAAAAACACTTCTTTTCCAGAAAGCGTTCGACCATAATAC
>JAPIVC010000645.1:0-34717 GCA_030586385.1 Camponotus fellah | reverse complement strand
TTATAATTTTTGGGGTCATGGGCAACATTTATGAGCAGCAAATCAATTCCAAAAGAAGTTTATGTTGTAAAAATAAGAATGTTTAATACAAAATCTTGATATATTCTTTATTATATATTATATATTAAAAAAATATGATCTAACGATATACTAATTGCTACAAAAATATTATTAGCCCTTCTAATGTCACATTTATATATAAATTAAATTTTTTAAATTAAAACTTTTTTAATAAAAACAAAGGAAAGTTATAAATGTTTTTCATAAAAATATTATAATAAATAAATTAAAGATTGTATAAATTATTGAAAAAATATGTAAAATAGTTACGCGTATATTTTCGAGAAAAAACTAGCATATTATTCTAACGATAAGAAAAATTGAACATTGACAAGATAAATAAGGAGAAGCTTATGAAAATACTTATTAATTGTCATATTAATAATTACAAATTTTTCTCATGAGTTTACGAAAAGATAGTGGAATATTTAAATATACATCTGTTTTTTATCGACGGATACATACATAAATAATCTTTTATCAGTTAATACAATGTAAATAACAATATAACAATACAAATCATTTAATATTTCATTCAATCTCATTATTAAAAGATGAGTGTGTATAACATGAAGTATTATGAATGGTCAATAATATTATAAAATAAGTAGAAACTCGAGGTTTTAAAGTATATAAATATGATGGCGTATATCGTACGTGTATTTATTCTACGTCTGGTGACTGTATTGTTTTAATATAATTTAATAATGTTTCATAATTTAACAATAACTAATATATTAAAACTAATATATTAAAACCAATAAGTAGTTAATATTATCACTTATAAATTACGATGTGAATATCGAGAAATTCAATAAGCTAAATATATTATGCGTAAAATAATAATATCTTTTCATAAATGTGTTTATTAATAAGTGTATAATATTAATAAGATTAAAATGTGATAGAAAGAAAGAGAAGACGTAAACAGTAGGTTTTAAAAATTTAAAGAAATTTGACTGAAGAAAGTCAAAAATTTGATAATCTAACAGTCATATTCTTTCCAACAATTATATAATATCTTTCATAACATGATTTTCGCTTTACGAACTCGCGATAAAATAGCATAACAATAATAAACATAAGAGATAAACATAGAAAAGAATTCTTTAATGTGCTCGATAATACTGGTAAACAAGTTTATATATGAATAATTGAAGTATCTAAATATAGTTCCCTACTATCAAAAAATTTGTATATTGCATAAGTAAGAGATAGGTTTAATTCAAGAACTTGATTTAATTATAAAATTAAAGATCAATGTATTGTCAATGTTGATCAATACATACAAATATATATCAAAAGTTAAAATAAGTTATTAAGTATGACTCTTGTATTTTTCGAAATATTTTTTTTTTCTCTATATTATTTTAGAAAATTAAAAAAAAAATAAAATTAAGCAATATTAAAATTCTTTTTAAATCAAATTTATAACCATGCATAATGATATGATTCTTTAAAAAGGATTTTTATATTTTATAATTCTTTATAAAAATTTACAAAATTGATCTTGCTGTACAGTATTGTAGTATTTTAAAATTCCATAATTGTTAAATTACGTTTGCGCGATATATAGAAAGAAGATATGTAGGAAAATAAGATCTTGACTTGAACATATATTTTCAAGCTGATAATTCTGAATAATTTTGAAAAGATTTTGAGTAACAAACATTATTATCTATATGCTTATTATCTATTTAAAAATTATTTAAACATATTAACGATGTAAATAAGCGTTATGCAAATATGATAGTTTGATTACATTGAACATAAATAAAATGGATACAAGGAGGAATTTTATCTTTCTCTATCTTTCTGCGTTTTAACCTTAAATAAGACATGACCTATTAGTTTTTTTTTTCGTTTTGCCCTTGCATATATAAGAGAAAATCTCAGAATGTATTTATTTCGTGTTAGTTATTTCTCGTAGATTAAAGTTCCTTATTTCAAACAGAGATTCCAGTTTGTCACTCTCTCCTCATCATTCTATCTCATTCATTTTTTGTTATCTCATTTATAATATTCCCAAAAAATTTTATTCAATTATACAAAATAGAAGATTAACAATCAATAATAAGTTAAACAAGCCCATTAAATTACTTAAACAAATAGACAATTGACCACTAGAATTAAAGAACATCAATCTAATTTTAATAGATCCTTGGATTCCTTAACAGTAGTGTCAACACATAAATTATTTGGCCACGATTTTAAGTGAGAAAACACAACAATTCTAGAACCTATATGAAGAGGCTTAGGAAAAGATTAACGGCAGAAATGCTGCATATTTGCCAACAAAACTAGATTAAATATACACAACGACACGGAATTCGTAGATAATTCTTACCTGCTTATTATCAATAAATGCCAACTAATTTCAAAAATTCCCACCAGTTCTTCGATATCTTCCTCCTAGTATTTCTTCCATCATCTTTTTTTCCCCTTTCTCCTTTCTCTCACACCTGTCTCTTACATCCTTCGCTATCAATACTATTTTCATCTAGCTAGTTAAACTAAAATAGCGTTCACATTCTTTACTTTCTCCGCAGAACTTTTTCCTATCTCTCTTTGCTTTTATACTTTTCTGTACGTAATTTTATAACGATATTTGCGCTTACATTTAAGTTAGTAATAACTGCGATTTCCTTTTATTGCTTTTTTCTAATTATTATTTCTCTATGTTTTTTTATTTATTTATTATAAATTAGTTTCTCTAAATATTTTTTTGTGCGCTTGGTTTAGTTTATTTGATTTGCTTGCTCCGTTTTGTACTTTTCTTTTTTCACAGATTTCAACATCATTTAAGCTCCAAGAAATTGGTAAAATTTCCACTTAATATCTCAAGATTTCTTTTGGATCACGCGTTTAATTTAATCAACTATAATATATTTCTCTACCTTGAGCAGATTTATAATTGATAAAATATGTTTACATAAATTATGAAATATCGATAAGTAGATAGGAGATAAGTAGATTAGGAGATACGTATCTCGTTATCATTGTTTGCATTCACTTGTTACACGTATTTAATAATCCGCAATATATGAATATTAATGTGTCTGAATAAGACATTTTATGACTTTAGATATTCCTCAGCCTTGATTTTACACGTTATATGCAAGATGTCTTAAATAAAACAACATATCAGAATAACTCGTAAACGAAGTTAAAAAATAATTGTTTGAATAAAAATTATGGAGTATAGGAGGCGAACTGAATATGATTACGTGATCACCTTACCATTTCATATCTCGGTATAATTATTCGATTCGTTTTCAGCTTTCTTGAAATGGAACTATCCTGATTTTTTTACATAAATCGATTTCTCGCAATGTTCAGAGTAAATGATAAAGATATTAAAAATTGTAGGTGTGTATGTGTGTGTGTGTGTGTGTGTGTGTGTGTGTGTGTGTGTGTGTGTGTGTGTGTGTGTGTGTGTGTTTACAATATATTTTATACTTTAATTTGGCATAATTTACATAATTGTACATAAATTATGAAATATCTCGTAAAATATTCATTTTTCAATTATATTATGTCAATATTTTTATGCATAAAATAATGGGAGGAATCAATTGTAGAAAAACACAAAGTTATTTTTAAGAAAAAAATATAAATTTTTACAATGGCTACATTTTATCCATTAATCATTTAACAAAGTCTTTTTTTCATAATTTTCTCAATATAAAATAGAAGATAAGTAGATAAGTAGGAGATACGTATCTTATGATAAAATATCTAATCATAAAGTATTTAATCATAACATTGTCACAATTGAACAATAAAGAAATAAAAAAATCAGATATCTTTCAAATATCAAGGAGTATATTATCATCTATAATGTGTAAAATTAAATTGAATGAACAGTAATATTACTTTAATTGACAATGAGTCCAGTATTACGTAAGCATGCATATAAAAGCGTTTATTGCATTGCAAGAAACTAGTATAGTAAAGGTATTTGCTTTAATAACAAGTCTTATCTTGTAAATAAGTCGTATTATTGTAAATAAATCAATAAGTATATATAAATATTTTTGTTATCTAATGTGTATGAGTGCTATTTATTTTATGCAAGTGCAAAATTCTTTCTTCACATATTGATTTTATGCGTCGTATTTTATGTTGATGTTTGATGTCACTGTTTTATATTTGTAGGAAGTTCGAAAATCATATTTGTATTTTATTAATTATCAATTAAGAAATAAGTATAATATTTATTAAGAATAATTTCATGTTTCTATAATATTTATTATACTACAATTTTACAAATCAATAGCAACATTTATTAAATAACAAAGCAAATCAGTTAATTAATGTCAAATTAAATTTTTATGTATTTGAATTAACACAGATAAAAAAATATAATCTCAACATTCTTTAATATACATTTAGGATTAAAAAAATCTGACATATATTCGACATAATTTTTACAAAAATATTATTGATTATTCGAATGTCACTGAATGTTTAATTAATTGAACTTAAAGTTTTAAAACAAAACTCTACATTTGATAGTGTGTAATTTAAAAATATTTTAAAAAGAGTGCCATAACACAGTGCTATAACAATAATTATATAATGCCATAATAATTTTGAAAATATAAAATGAGTATAATACACAGTATAAAATATTTAAGATTATAAAAAAAATTAGATATTTCTAAAAACATGCATTATTCTAGATAAAAATCTAATATCAAGATAAATAATAAACAGTCCGAAGAGAAATTAGCATATTATCCTTATTATGCTATTATTTTGTTTCGATAGTAATTGCGAATCAAATTCGTCGTATAGAAAAATCCCAGACTGCTTAATAACATACACTTATCTTACTGAATTAATGACATATTGAAACATCAAAATTAATCATATTTATAGTTAATTATATATTTGTAATAAATCAAATAATTCATAATAATTGTGAACAACCACCAGAAGAAAATCTTTTATGCAAGCATGAGACAGCATAATTAGTTCGACAATATAGTTATTAAGAATTGCATGTAATATTGCGTAATATGAATGATACATGATAACAAGTTATCAATGATATTATAAATGTGAAATAAAAAAGAGATTGACGAAGATATATAAAGATGCTACAACGTATATTGTACTTAAGTTTATTCTGTCAACCAGTGGAAGTCACAGCAATACGCAAGATAACTTCGGGTTTTAAACATTCTGTTCGACAGTGAAAGTAGTGTGAGCAGTGTGAGTAGTTATTAAAAGCAAGTTGCGTTCTATTTTGATGAGAGAAAGATATTAAAACTAACATATATTTTTGTTTCTAGACTTTAGCTGAATAAAAATAAAAATTTCCATATATTTACAGATATTTATTGCTATAAATTACACAGGTCTGCAAAAAAGGGGGTCAAAATTTCTTTTTAAGATGCAATAGTGATTTTTGACGTAATTTTGTGTGCGCTGAATCCGAATCTGGCCGCCGAATTTGCGTAGTACGCCAGGTTTTTGTTTTATTTGTAGTTGAATAACCCAAAAATCGCTATTTTGGCCAATTTCATGAATTTATAACGAGTAAACGAAATTTTTTGAAATATTTCTGTTAATGGCATCGTATAATACTCACTTTCGCCTTTCAAATCCACTTTCAATTACCACCGTACGATTTTTCTTCGCTAAGTATATAAGTATGACGTTTAAAGAAAATTTATACGTTTAAAGAAAATTTATTTTTAAGATATCAATATGGTAGATTCATGTTGAAAGTTGAAAAGACTGATATCAGGTTCGGTTGTGAAAAAAGTATTGTAAAGAAATATCTAATACTAATCTAATACTAAATATCTAATAGTTGTTTTTGAGCCATTCAATTACAAATTACTCAAAAATGTGACATGCTACGCAAATTCGGTGGCCAGATTCGAATTTAGCTCACAAAATTACGCCGGAAATCACTATTGCATTTTAAAAAGAAAAACTTCGCAAGTCTGTGTTACTAATATAGATTGTTATTATATTTTAACAGTCTTAATATGATCATCGAATGCATGAATTATGCTTTTCTGAGTTATAATTAATTGAATTGTAATGACAAAGAAAATAATATTTTTCTTATATAAGAATAGAATCTCTCAGAAGATATATATGTCTCTAAAGAAATAAAAGCAATTGGAATTTAAAGGAGATACATGTCAGTTTAATGTCTTGTTCATTCAAGAGTATTAAATACTAATCACATATACACAGTAAAAAATTTTGTGTTAAATTTAACATTCACATGTCCCAATTTATCCACTCTAATTTTAATATTAATTTAACAGAAGGCAAGTATGTAAATAAATAACACAAGTAATATGTTTAAAAATTAACACAAAAGTGTAACACTTAAATTTTATCTGGAAATAAAGTTTATGTTAAATTAACATATTTATAATGTTAAATTTATTTAAAAGAAAATGTTATTCTTACATTTTTATGATAAATAACGGAAGAGATATGTCGATTTAACATATGAAAACTGTTATAGAGAGAAAAATAACACAACTTATCTGTTCATTTTAACATATAACTTATTTCATCAAAAATTCGTGCATTTACATATTAATTGTGTTATTTTAACTCTTAGAAACGGTGAATATTAACTCAACGCAGAAATGTCAAAATAACACAACGATAATATGTTACATTAACATAAGAGTATGTTAAAAATTTAACACAAAAATTTTTACACGAGAAAATTTCAACAGAAATACAAAATGTTTTTTTACCGTTTTACATATAATTCAATCATCTATTATATTGTAAAGAAAGCAGTGGCATGCAACAATATCAATGATATCATTAAAAAATTATTATTCAAAATTTTGTTATTGCAAGTCGACAAATTTATTATCTTTTATTTTATAGATAAGAGATTATATTTCTTTTCTAAACACAAGCTACAAAATGGCATTCATTACGACTTACTGGGGTCTGGATGGCATGATAGCCTTAACGGTTCTCATTATAACCGCCTATCTTTATATGACTCGTAAATTCAATTATTGGAAGAAACGAAACGTTGTGGAAGTATCACCGACACCTTTCTGGGGCAATTTCAAGGAATGCGCGTTGTTAAAGATGGCTGCTGGCTCTTTCATGAAGGATCTTTATACTCAAGCGAAGGGACTACCTTATATCGGCTTCTACATTATAGACGAACCCTGCTTGTTGATTCGCGATCGGGAAGTGGTCAAGAATGTTTTAGTAAAAGACTTTAGTTATTTTGCTGATCGAAACGGCTCGCCTAGTCCGAATGATCGTTTGGGTCTCTCCAATCTTTTCTTCTTAAAAAATCCGGCTTGGAAGATATTACGGACGAAGTTGACGCCGGTTTTCACGTCCGGCAAATTAAAGAAAATGTTCGAGTTGATGCTTGAATGCGCTAAGAATTTGGAGACGTATCTAGAATCTTTGAATATGGACGGTATGTGTTCGGAAAGATTTATTAAATATTATATACAATGTTGAGATATAAAGAATCTTACAAAAATTGTGATAAATAAATCAATTTCTTTTTCATTTCGCTCTGTCCACTTTTATAAAAAAAAAAAAGTGATATAATAAGATGTAAAATATATATATTTCACATAAGAAATATTCATATCTTTATTTCTCAACTATTATCTTATAAATTATATTAACATTTGTAAGAAAAATGAAAAGGTAATCTCTTGAGAAAAGAGAAAATAATATAATGAAACATATAAAACATTTCATATAAAGTATCCACATTTTTTACTTATCTTTCCTATAAATTACTTTAATATTTTCGTATGAGAAATAAATTCGATTGATAATTTTATATAATTTTACGCAATTTTTGATATACTTACTATTTATATATACATTTTTAATGGGGAACAAAATCTTATATATTTTTTTAAATCCATTGAGAGAAACAAATAGTTATATTAAAAATAAGCTATATAAAAAATAATATATATAAAAATAATTAGTGTTATTTTAATTTACAATTATTGATATGTGTGATAAACCAACTATACAGGATATCCTATTTTAATTGCCCCAGGCAAATATCTCGAAAAATATGGAAGATACGGAAAAATGTTTCAAACAAAAGTTGTTTGGCTCGAAGGGGGACAGATGATAAATATATATACTTGACTTTGAGTGACCTATTGAAAGTCAGGTCATCGAAATATCTTCCATATTTTTCGAGATATTTATCTGGGCCAAAATATATAAAATTATTACTAATAATAATAATACTTATAAAATTATTACTAATAAAATTATTACTAATAATAATAATACTTATAATAATAATAACTATAAAAATAGAAATATTAATTATTTTATTATATGATAATAAATATTTTACTCTCCATATAAATTTTTTTGTCATATAATCTATAAATAATGTAAATAAAAATCAATTTGGAATGCATTGCCAACAGGTGCAGAAAAGGAGATAGACATGAAGGACTTAAGTGCTAAATTCACCACGGATATGATCGGCTCCACTGCGTACGGACTTAATGTAAACTCGTTGAACAATCCGAACGCTGAATTCCGGAAGTACGGTAAAATGATCTTCGACTATGGTTATATCCGTGGTTTCGAGATGCTCGCGTCGTTTTTCTTTCCAAACATAACTCGTTGGACCAATGTGAAGACGTTTGGCAAAGATTCCAGCAATTTCCTACGTAAAGCCTTCTGGGAGACGATGAATCAACGCATCGAGTCTGGCGTGAAGAGAAACGATCTCATAGATATTCTTATCGAGCTAAAGAAAAATTACGGTCATCAAAATATTGAAGGATTCAGTAAGTAAAATATGTTGTACATAAAACGATGATGGCTCTTTATAAAAGAACACGCATTAAGTTTTTTAAATTATATTTAATAAGAAGAAAATATTTATCCAATAAGAATGAGAAAGAGAATTTGTGTGTGAAAATAATAATTCAAAGATTTAAAGAGGTTTAATTAAATTTTAGGATTTGATGGGGACGATCTAGTAGCACAAGCAGTCGTTTTTTTCACCGGCGGTTATGAAACCTCTTCGACGACAATGGCTTTCACTTTATACGAGCTCGCGTTGCAACCGGAGATTCAGGATAAACTTAGGAAAGAGATTCTTGACGCGCTCGACAAAAACGATGACACGGTTACATATGATATGGTAAGTGAACGTGATACATATCCTGTCAAAAAATCATTATTATTAATAAACGAGACTCAAATTAATAATAATATAATCATCAAGCTATCTCTTTTCCTTAAAACATTTTTTTTTTATTTACATCATTCATGAATGAATCTTACGCTACTTTTTAAAAGTGAATTAGTGAAAATATCATTAATTTAAACAGTAAAATAAGATTTCACTGATTCTCAGTGAGTATTTTACTGATTTTCAGTGGAAACGCTTATTTTTTGTTATTTTATCTTATATTTCACTGATTATGGTCAGTTAAAATAAAATTCACTGTAAAATCGGTAAATTTCACTGTAAAATCAGTAATCGCTAGTTCGTTCATTTACTGCTATGATCGTCATCTCTCTCGTATTTAATTTTAATTATAAGAATTATATAAAGTTTGTAAAGAGCGACATTTAAAATTAGAAGTAAATTACTTCGATTTAATTTCTGATACAATCTCATAGAGAGGCTTCAGATATTAAATCGATCTTTATAAGTCAGACAAATAAATGTCTGACAACTTAATGAAAATTATTCGTTCTATTTAAAATAACAAGTTCAATATGCATGTAATGTAAATAAAGTAAAATTTTAATATAATAAATATTTATATTTAGTAAATATAAATAAAATTTTTAATTTTATATGAAATAGATAGAGAGATGAATTATAGTTTAATATTACCGACAATAACGAAAGAAATATTACTGATATTGAGAAATATTACTGATTGAAACAGTCAAAATTATTAACTGATTCTTTCAATAAAATATCACTGATTTGTATTGCTGTACTTACTGCTGTAATCAGTAACTATTTATTGTTTTTCAGTAATAATACACTTTTAGAGAATAGGTTTATACATTTGAAGGTCTCGGTTTATCCGATTATTATTAAATGTAATTGATGTTTATATAATATTTGTTGTGTTAGGTATTGTCGCTTCCGTACCTCGACATGGTGGTGTCCGAAACATTAAGGATGTACCCGACATTACCGTTTTTGGATCGCATGACAACCGAGACCTACAAGATGCCGAATTCTGATCTGGTTCTCGAGAAGGGTACGCCGATTTATATATCGATGCTTGGCATGCATTTCGATCCAGAATATTTTCCCGATCCGGATAAGTTCGATCCGGAGCGATTCAACGAAGAGAACAAACGTAATATACCGTCATGCGTCTACCTTCCATTCGGGGAAGGCCCGCGGGCATGCATAGGTAAGAAAAAAAATCGATTTAATTGTAAAATATAATACATATATACAGGGTGAGCCATTTTAATTAACGCACGCAATTATTTCGGAAACAAAGCATTTTAGAGAAAAATATTTCAGACAAAAGTTTTATGGTTTCGAGGGGGCCATAAGATGGTATCATTGGTTTGACACTGAAGAGTTATTTGAAGATCACGTGAAGGTCACCTCAATTTTTTTAAATGGCCCCCCTATTTTTTATTACATATATTCTTATAGCTGGCCTCGAGAGCTTTCCAAACACTATAATTAAATGTTTTTCCATTAAGTGTTAAGTTTTCGAGTTATAAGGCTTGAAATAATATCTTAATTTTACATAAACCACAAAAAATATCTAGTAAAATATTTATTTTCCGATTATCTTACCTTAATATTTTATGTACAAATAATGGGAGGAATCAATTGGTGTAAGAAAAAACATAGTTTCGAAGAAGAAATATGTAATTGTTAATTGCAAATTACATATTTCTTCTTCGAAACAACTATGTTTTCTTTACACCAATTGATTCCTCCATTATTTTGTACATAAATATATTAAGGTAAGATAACCGAAAAATGAATATTTTACTAGATATTTTATGGTTTATGTAAAATTAAGATATTATTTCAAGCCTTATAACTCGAAAAGTACTTAATGAAAAAGCATTTAATTATAGTGTTTTGGAAAGCTCTCGAGGTCAGCTATAAGAATATGTAATAAAAAGTAGGGAATGCCATTTAAAAAAATTGAGGTGGCCTTCATGTGACCTTCAAATGACTCTTCAAGGTCAAACTAATGGTACCATCTTATGGCTCCCTCGAAACCATAAAACTTTTGTCTGAAACATTTTTCTCTAAAATGCTTTGTTTCCGAAATAATTGCGTGCGTTAATTAAAATGGCTTACCCTGTATATATCGATTAATTTTATCATTTTGAGACATATCAAAGAGGTGTTTTGGATAAGATGGGCAATTTCCGAGCATGTGAAGCAGATAAAAATAATATAAAATTCTTTTACAATGCATGTTTCATCATCATTTTAGTATCATTATTTACTCTATCGATCAAATGGATTTCTCTCGAGTTTTGACAAAATAAAACAAGAGATACCTTTTCTAGAAAAAAAGAAATATATATATATATATATATATATGTGTATATATGTATAAAGAGAAAATCTAAAAGTATATTTAAAAATATATATAAAAGAAATTCGTCGACTTCAAAACTTTTATGTAAATTAAAATATTAGTGGGCCGATCTCGGTTCTCCGATGGGACATCAAGAAATATATCATGCTATTTTAAAAACTCCTTAATATAAAAGTAATTATTACAAATTATTATTAAAAATTACAAATAAAAATACTTATAATAATTACATTAAATATAAAAAAATTACAGAGCGATATAAACTTTATTTAAGAAAAATGCTTCTTAAATTTTAACTTTAAAGATAAATATAATAATATCGTGATACAGATGCATTATAGAAAAAAATTATAGAAACTTATGGGAATATTTTTATCATTTCTACACCTACGAGAAATTGCCCTTTATCAAAACATTCTAAAAACATTTACAATCTACTACAAAAAAATTTATATAAAAAAATTGATATATGTATATAAAACATTTACGAAAAACGAAACATTGCAAAAGAGCAATATTGTCACATACAAAAATTTTTCTTAAGAATTTTTATTACCCTTATGCATCCTATAGGTACCCGTTTGGGATTATTGCAAACCAAACTTGGACTCATTAAAATCTTGAGCAAATACGAAGTGACACCGAGCAAAAGAACTTTAATACCAATGATACTTAATCCAAAAGCTTCTACAACGACACCATTAAATGGCGGTTTGTATCTCAATATTCGAAGAATTAACGCTAATTAAAGTTTGATAGAAGAATGCATTACTTTCAAGCCACATACATAAAACATAGACGTTTAACTCTCATAATTTTCTTTATATAATATATAATATTTTCTCTGATATTTATAATTCATATTCATCGAACCGCGTTCTCTTCTTTATGACACGAGAACGCGGTTCGATGAATATACATTATAAATATCATTTAGCACAAGACTCAAAAATGTATAAAAATTTATTATTGTTGTAAATGTATGTAATAGTATATACAACATCAGAATGTATTTAAAAATACAAAAAAGAGAGAGAAAGAGAGAGAAATAAAAGATATTTAAGAACTTGGCTCATTATGGCTTTTTATTAATGTATACATTATTAATATATACATATATACATATATCGATATATATATAAGTAAATAAATACATAAATATATTTCTATTTTTATATCTTGTCTCTATTATTAATCATAAAAAAAAGAATTTCTTATAAAAAAATTACTCAAAAATACATCATCAATAAAATAATTTTCTTTTAATCATTGATATTAATATATATATGTGTACATATATAAATAATAAATATATGTATACATATTTAATACATGTAGAATACATACTTATAGTACTAGATAAATTACTTAACAATACTTTTGTTAAACTTTTCGATAAGTTATGAAAATATTATTACGATGTTGTATAAGTTCTAAAGATATTTTTAATAGAATATAATAAATGTTTAAAACCAAAGTATTTTGAATTATTTTCAAAGTCTCATATTTTAAAAAATTTCACTGAATTAATATTACCTGTAATTAGTTGCAATTTAAAGATCGCATTAATATTATATGACACAAGTATCAGACATTTTATTAGACATTTTTTATAACATTAGTTTTTATATATTTTAATTAAAAGTATAAATAATAGAAAAATTCCATATATGTTTCCATATAAATACTTATATCATATAAGTACTTATTACCATATAAATGTTTTCATATAAATACTTTACTATGTAAATAATGCATTTGATGACTATTACCATGTAAATGATGCATTCTTTTTATTAAATCATCTTAATATATATATATATATATATATATATAAAATCAAGTATACTAATCATAAGAATTCATTATGGTACTTTTTATGATATTTTTTCTTCTATTATTTTTTTAACACATTACGAACCAGCAGTCTTATTGCTAGCTTTACCCAATGGCCAGATATATTTTCATATAAATACTTTACCGTGACATTGTCATTGTGACGCTTCATATGTTAGACAGACTAATAGACAATTAATCGCTAGAATTAAAGAACATCAATATAATTTTAATAGATTGATGTTTAGATTCCTTGACAATAGTGTCAATACATAGATTACTTGGCCACGATTTTAAGTGGAAAGACACGACAATTCTAGATCCTTTATAGACTCCTCATATAAGAAGAGACTAGTAACAGAAATGCTGCATATCTGCCAACAAAAAACTGGATTAAATATATACAACGACACGGAATTCCTAGATAATTCTTACCTGCTTATTATCAATAAATACCAACTAATTTCAAAAACTCCCCCAGTTCTTCGACATCTTCCCCCTAAAATTTCCTCCATTATCCTTTTTCCCCTTTCTCCTTCCTCTCATACTTGTCTCTTACATCCTTTGCTACCAGTACTATTTTCGTCTACCTAGTTAAACTAAAATAGCGTTCTTTACTTTCTGCGCAGAACTTTTTCCTACCTCGCTCTTTTATACTTTTCTGTACGTAATTTTAGAATGATTTTTGCGCTTACATTCAAGTCAGTAATAATTACGATTTCTTTTTATTGTTTTTGTCTAATTATTATTTCCCGTGTTTTTTTCTTCTTCTATTTATTTTTTCTTTTTCTATTTATTCCAATCTACATAAAGCATGAAAGCCTGTTTGTCGATGGTTGACATTTTTTAGTTAACTTGAAGTCGATTTTTTAAGTCAACGTTTAGTTAATTATTTCTAGTATGATTTATTGTCGATTTAAACAATCGACTGTAAGTCGACTAAAAGTCGACTATTTTCATGAAATTAAAAGTCGCTTTTCGGCAAAACGAATCGATTAAAAATATCTTTTCATTTTATCAAAAAAGACAACATACAAAAAACCTTTTCATCTCGGTTCATTTCTCTTTTTTTATTTTTTCGATATAATTATGCTTTTTAATATGTATGTTATAATTATTATTATTTAAATTAAATTGAACATTTTCAAAAACTTGGTTAATTGTATTATATGTAATAATACTATAAAATTAAAGTATAGCAAAATTAAATTGATCAAGTTTTTGAGAAACGTCATTATTAAAATAAAAATTTTGTAGTTATCCACTCGCACGTCATATTATTAAAATATTGTAATGTTCGAAAATGGTGATGAATTTGTGAAATGAGGATTGGTAGAGATTCAAGATCATTTCTGGGAAATGGAATTGAAATCGAGCGATCGTTATGCAAATTAATCTCATTAAAGTCTCATTCCAAAAACTTTTTCAACAAGAATGGATCCAAATTAGTCAGTACACCGTTGTACAAAATGAAAGAGGAAATGGAAAGAAAGCCAAAGATGGACTATCCATATAGAGAGATAATTGGAAATTTATCTGACTACCAACATGTCCCGAGCACAAGCTGTGGAATTTACTAGCAGATATATAAATAATCCGACAAATAATAGAATAACAGATGTTAAATGAATTTTTATGATAATTCAATTTTTTGGAAAAACAGTATTAGTTAAGTTGAATATAGATAATCAGAGCACGATGAAATTAATAAAAGACGGCGTAGTAGAACGAAGATCAAAATATGTTGACGTTAAGTATCATTTCATACACGAAAAAGTAAAATAAAAAATGTCATTAAAATAAAATGTTGTCCAACTAGTAGACTTGTTCACGAAACCACTTAATAAAACTAAATTTGATTTGTGCAGAAATACTTTTTTTTAGTAAATTAAAGGGATTAGAATTAAAGGTCAGTAACATTATTAGTATAGTAGTAATATAGCAATAGTAATAATATAATAGTAGTAATAAGGAAATCAGTATTATAAAAGTTCTCCTGATAGTTTTTGAAATTTGAGTCTTTCTTTTTCGAGTTTTTCTTTTTGCAAATATTTTTGTTAGATATACTTTTTATTTTAGGATCATTGAAATAATGTAATCGACCAAACTAGCCAGAAATTTGTTTATTAATACGACGTTTCGACCATATGATTGTGGTCCTTATCAAGTATATACTGGAATAAAGATATAAAAATATAAAATTAATTAATTAACGGTTTGAATACATACTAAGCTCAAGAATTAAACTGTGAAACAATTTTAATACCGATCAAGAGACAGACATAAACGATAATCATCTAAACTGCACAAGTCACATTTGCAAAAAACGTTATTTAATTAGAATTTAAACGAAAGAGACAAATTTGATGTGTCCGTGTGAGACTTCGTCAAGAAACTAAATACATCGAGGGGAATAACGAAACTATGTGACCTTTATTATTTTGTCGTAAATGTTATTTAAACTCTCCGTGTCTTTCTGTAAGTTGATTAAATTATCGAATTTCGTGATGTAGAACATCTCAGCAATTTCCTTCTTTCGAACATATTTTTCATTGTGCAAAATATTAGGTTTCAACCAGTCAAAATCGTGTCCGGATTCTATTCTACGTTTGTTTATGACCGAGTGATTGGTTTCATGTAGCTTTATATTATTACAATGTTCTTTTAATCGCGCACGCAAATATCTTTTGTTTGCCCAATGTATGATAAATTACAGTTCTTGCAATTTAATTTATATACAACACTTGTCTTATCATTATTATGTAAGTTGTCTTTGCCGCGTCTTATTAAATTATTTAGTTTTTTGATTATTTTGTAGACGATATTATAGCCATTGTTTCGCAATAGACGGCACAGGTCGTGACTCGTATTCTCTACGTATGGTATTGTAATAAAATGATGTGCTATTGTTATAAAATGATAAGACTCATTTTATTACAATACCATACGTAGAGAATACGAGTCACGACCTGTACCGTCTATTGCGAAACAATGGCTATAATGTCGTCTACAAAATAACAAAAAAACTAAATAATTTAATAAGACGCGACAAAGACAACTTACATAATAATGATAAGACAAGTGTTGTATATAAATTAAATTGCAAGAACTGTAATTTATCATACATTGGGCAAACAAAAAAACATTTGCGTACGCGATTAAAAGAACATTGTAATAATATAAAGCTACATGAAACCAATCACTCGGTCATAAACAAACGTAGAATAGAATCCGGACACGATTTTGACTGGTTGAAACCTAATATTTTGCACAATGAAAAATATGTTCGAAAGAAGGAAATTGCTGAGATGTTCTACATCAAGAAATTCGATAATTTAATCAACTTACAAAAAGACACGGAGAGTTTAAATAACATTTACGACAAAATAATAAAGGTCACATAGTTTCGTTATTCCTCTCGATGTATTTAGTTTCTTGACGAAGTCTCACACGGACACATCAAATTTGTCTCTTTCGTTTAAATTCTAATTAAATAACGTTTTTTGCAAATGTGATTTGTGCAGTTTAGATGATTATCGTTTATGTCTGTCTCTTGATCGGTATTAAAATTGTTTCACATTTTAATTCGTGAGCTTAGTATGTATTCAAACCGTTAATTAATTAATTTTATATTTTTATATCTTTATTCCAGTATATACTTGATAAGGACCACAATCATATGGTCGAAACGTCGTATTAATAAACAAATTTCTGGCTAGTTTGGTCGATTACATTATTTCAATCAATGATCCTTTGATTATAAGACTAGCGACATTAAGACAATTTTCAATTTTTTATTTTATTTTATAATTTTATTTTATAATATTTAGTTTATATAAGTTGAGCGAAATATTAAGAAAAGGTGAGGATGTTGGGAAATAATTTTTAAGATAATTGAATAAACATCGCGCATGAATAAACATAATCAGACGTAAGCACTGTCGACGAATTTGGAAGGGAGCACCTACGTGGCACGAAACGCTTCTTGCTTTTGTCTAAAGACTGTGGTGATCTTACTCTTAATCTTTGAATACTCTTTGTCTTGTGCTAATCGTGCAATTACAAGTAGTGATTCTCATTGATAATATAAAGATTGTTTTGTACAATCTTTAAAGATTGTTTTGTACAATTTAACTCAAACATTTAATGTACAGTGTTGTACAAAAGCACAGTACATTATTTTTCTTAAAACTGGCGTTTTCATTTTACGACCGGGTGTTTGTGGTATTTAGCTGACACACGGATTCCACCGCCGAATTCCAACAATAATTTTAAACTCAACATTTGAATATATAATAAATATTATATTATACAAGATACAAAAATCAAAAATATAAATATATTTGACGCAATCTGTTAGAAAAATAGTGTTAAAAAATTGTTTTACGAACGTTAGCTTAATACGTGACATCGTTAATGGAACATTATTAATCGGGGCGCATGCTCTTGTAAGTATTTATTGATATTTTAAATATATCTATTAAGTTATATTTTTCTACGGCTTTAATTTTATGCCTTTGTAAAATTACAATTATAATATAAATTTTTATTTTTTTAGTGTATTGAAGAAATTTGTGGTACTTCCTACAACTTTTGTAGAAAAAATACAGACATCGTTTATACATTACATAAAATTTTCGTCTTTTTTTATGGAACAGTCTTTTTACGAAGAACAAGGAAATTTCAAAAAAGGTATGAATACCATATATATAAATATATATGTCTAGCATGATAAAAATTCCGATAATTATACAGAATGTGTCTCAAAGCCAAGCGTGGTACAATAAATGGCGCATTATAGTCTACAAAGCCAAAAGACCCCAGATTCGATTTCCGGTAAAATCGGCATTAAACTGCAGTTATTATCTTTTAATCATAGGTAATCAAATTCAAAATCAAATAGATTTTTTTTTAAAGAAAGAATCTCTTTGCTGTTTTTAAAAATTAATATTCTTGCCCATTTTTTTGCAGTATAAGATAAGATATAAATAATAAAGGCGTAGATAGAGTATTCGGCAAATATACAAGGTGTCCCGCAACTACCGCTCAATATTTTAAAAGTAGATTCTCTGGCCAATTTAAAAACAATTTTTCCTCAGCAAAAATGTCATTAATAGTTTTCGAGTTATAAATGATTGAAAATAAAGGGTTTTTCGCAAATTAAGCCTTATGGGAATAAAATATTAATAAAGTCACATTCTTTAATTAATTTTAGGTAGAGTTTACTTTAGAATTTTTTAGTTTAAGGCTTAGTTAGAAAGATACATCATGACAAAAATTAGAAATATGCAAAAAATAATGATCTTCTTCGGAATTTTCGCTGAGAAAAAATCGTTCTTAAATTGGTCAGAGAATCTACCTTTAAAATATGGAGCGGTAGTTGCGGGACACCCTGCATAATCAGAAATCATTTTTACACATGATGACACATGATTATTATTTTTTTCATTAGAACGTAGAATATTTACATGTGCATGGGCGCCCATGGGGATGGAGAGGCAAGAAGGGACATATGCCCCCCCCACCCGCCTGGAGTTTAATATTTTAATTTGCTTTTTCTAAATAATTGTTCTTCATAGTTTTATTTATACCAAATAAAGTATGTATCTTATTTTTTAATCCTTAGTCCTTCACAACTTGAACAAAAATGGTGTGTGTACATCACACAACACACACACACACACACACACACACACACACACACACACACACACACACACACACACACACACACACACGCACGCACGCACGCACGCACGAAAGCATAGACCTAAGTATATGCATATTCTGCCTCCCCCCCCCCTAGAAAAAAGTTATATGGGCGCCTATGTACATGTGTACAATAATACGCATACTAATTGTAAAGGAAGCATGTTAAATGGATGTCTATGAGTGTTTCTTCATAACTAATGAATAAAAGATTATCAAAGCAAAGAATTATGAATATATGATCATCATCTATACGTTGCGAATAAAAAATTAAACTGCACAACAGTATAATTTTACATCGTTAAATGTTAATATGTAAAGTTTTTATCGCTATGATTAGGTTTTTTCCTAGATAATTATGTATTTCAATTGGAAAGTATAGATGAAAATTATAAAATTTTTTACAACAAAATTTAATTGCAATTTATCTGCAACTCATCTAATTACGAGAAAAAAACTTACATAACTTTAGTTCAAGATAAGAAAATATGTTGTTAGGCAGCAAATATATTATTTGATTATATGATTTTATCATGTACGAATACATTATTTATTTAAATACATTATTTTATCAGAATTGATTTTTTAAAATCATTTTTTTAAGATGTTTAAATATAGTATATCAGATTAATGATTTATTAGAAGGGATTAAATTAGTTATTATAAAAAAAATATTATTTAATTCAAAACAACAGATAGTCTAACTGAAAAATTAACAATTTTTATAAGATGAATTTATTTTACAATAATTTTTACATTACTTGATTAGTAATTATTTTTTATTTGAGAAAAATTTGTATTATAATAAAAATAAGTGCTAGCATATTTGTGCCATTATCGTTTTATAATATATCTTACGGTATACATTTAATTGCCCTTGTACGAAAATAATGTATCATATTTGTGTCATTGCCATTTCATTAATATGCATCTTAAGACATATATCATTATCCTTGAAATTTTTTCTCAAGACGAGAAATTGGCAAAATTTAATATGGATTGCGACGTATATATATATATATATATATATATGCATATACAGGGTGAGCCATTTTAATTAACGCACGCAATTATTTCGAAAACAAAGCATTTTAGAGAAAAATGTTTCAGACAAAAGTTTTATGGTTTCGAGGGGGCCATAACATGGTATTATTGGTTTGACCTTGAAGAGTCATTTAAAGGTCACGTGAAGGCCACCTCAATTTTTTTAAACGGCACCCCCTATTTTTTCTTACATATTCTTGTAGCTGGCCTCGAGAGCTTTCCAAAACACTATAATTAAATGTTTTTCCGTTAAGTACTTTTCGAGTTATAAGGCTTGAAATAATATCTTAATTTTACACATTATATTCGGACCTTAGATACGAAATAATTGACATTTATGTACCGATCAATTTATTATGCAGTCGATAATCTCCCGCATGATAAAAAAATTGACACAAGCATTAAAACTCACTTTGTATATATTTATAAGAATGGATATTAAAGTTCGTTTATTTTCTGAGGCAAACAATATGTAATAATCATGATATTTGTCAGAAATTTTCTATAATCTTATTTTTTAAGTCAACAATTTAAACAAACAGCATGTCATTCACGTAAGTACCAGTTGTAATAAATGACAGAAAAGAAATAGCAAAGACACAGAAAAAAATTAAACAATATTTTTTATTTTTATAACTATCAATATTTTATATTTCAACTATAAAATTAATTATAAAATTTACCTAATTGTAATGGAAAATTCTGAACAAATAATTCAATTATTTAACATAAATCAGAAACGCTTAGAATAAAATTATTGACATTTCTTTTTTTATCTTTCTCATTATTAAAAATAATTTAATTTTAAAAAAATTATTTTTTTCATCAAAAGCGCATTTACACAAACAAATTTTATAGAAGATTTAACATTTTCCGAAAAGTAATAAAAAAAGATTGGAAAAATACTTCCAAAAAAGTTTTTCTAACATTATATACGTAATTGTAAAGAGTTCTTTCAAATAAAAAAAAATTATAAGCTGTAAAATTTATCTGCAAATTGTGGCAAAGATTTTTGATAAATAAACTAGATAAATAATAAAATAGATTTATCAAGACGTTTAAGACAATTGAAGACAATTGAAGACGATTGAAGTGTTTAGTAACTGTTCACTATTATGAATAAATAATTATAATAAATTCAAGAATAATTTTAAAAAATATTTAATTTTTTCTTAAAGCAATTGATCTTTTTCTTCTTCTCAGAAAAAACACAAATGAATGTAATGGCAGCATGTAATATGAGAGATTCAGATATCTTGAAAATAATTAAATATTTGTGTGCGATCTCTTTCGCGACACTACATTAAAATGACAAGTCCGCAAACGAGGAGGAAAATGAAATAAATGGAGTCGCCAACATGACACAAAAGTTTATTCTATCGTAGCAGCTTCTTCTTGCGTATCCGTTTTGCAAAACGTTTCAGCGTTCTGTATAATCTGCATATTTAGCGATGCTAATGGTTAAAAATAGATTTTGTTAATATAGCATCGAAGATATTATAAAACATAAGAAAGGTATAAAAATCATCAGGTTGTACATATTGTTATCATTTTGTTTTTATATTAAAAATCTCGAAAAATGAAAATTTATTTTACTTATCAATATATTTATTAAAGAATATTTTTTATTACATTGCAAGGCAGTTTTTATAGTGATAGATTTGATAGTGTTTCAAACTTTTAAACACGCAAAGCTTTTTTGTATATACATTGTATATATAAATTAAAAAGAAATTAAGAAATTTCTTAGAAAACCGACATGTTTATTAAAAATTACAGAAATAAAAATAAATAAGAAATTGTGGTAAAAAAATAGAAAAGAATAAGACATTTAAAAAAATACTCACACATTACTGTTATCAATATTTAAACTGAGAAAAGTTCATTAAGAAAAATTCATTAAAAAGTATTTCACAAATCAAAAAGAATCTTCAAATTTTCAAAATTCTGGAATCAATTTAAAATATGTGAATAATCATTATAAAGGTATATTTACACATATCCGGGACGTGTCAGTGCCGTATCAATGTCATGTCAGTAACATCCGTAATGTATCAGTGATGATTAAGGTCTATTTACACATATCCGTGACGTGTCAGTGCCGTATCAATGTTATATCCGTAAGTAACATCCGTAATGTATCAGTGATGATTATTCACATATATCCGTATATTTTGATCAGTTTCAATTCAGTGATTTTCAAGATGACTCAGTTTCCAGACGATGAATTGGCAATGATGGCTATAATTTTATGCAGCAACACTTTGCAGTTAATTTGCAACGTTGTAATATTGCAGTGAAAGATTGTTGCAATATGTATGCAATCTTTGTGTGCTGTATGGGATGTTATACATTTTCGCTATGTTAAAACGTTGCTGCAACATTGCCAAAGTAATATTACAAAATAATGTCTCTGCATTATTTCTGCAATATTACACTGCAGTAAGCAATGTTGATGCAAGCTCCTGTGCTGTCTGGGAAGATGTGGTTGCAAATAAAATATTATATTAAACATAATTTTATTCTAAAATTTTATCGTAAAATTACACAATATAATATTTCACTTTCATCTAAATCCATTTGATCCAAGTGATTTGCTTGGCATCAAATACTCTATAAATAAATTTACTGACCGTCGTTATGTATCCGTGAAAAAGCAAAAATATCGTTTGTAATAAACATAATATCACTATACAGATACTGAAACTGAACGATCCGAATACGTCGGATATATGTGAACACGTCCATCTAAAAACAAAGAGACGATATTTATCATCACTGATACTGACGGAAAATCACGGAACTGAACGGATACTGACACGTCACGGATATGTGTAAATAGACCTTAAATATACAAGTTACGGATTTTTACTGAATTAATCAATAAAGCAGACAAATTCTTTCTCTTTCTTTTTCTGAGCTATAAATATGAATATAAAAATGCAAATGGAGGCATTAGTTGTTTAGGACACATAAATCAAGTTTCAGTTTTTTTAATATCAAGAAAACCATATAAAAATATAACAATGTAAAAAATACGTATCATTAGTTTGCATTTAAAAATAAAATTAAATATTTAATAATTCATAAATTTATTGTATTTATTTTTATTGTAACAAGCACTTTTATGTGGAAAACATTTAAGTGCATTTAAGTTATTTAAAACTTGTAGATTTATTTATGAATCAGAAGTTTACATAATAATAATTAATGCTTGCATGCTCATTATTATATAAACATGATTAATGTTTGCCGATAAAAAACAGGAGCGGAAGAAAATTACAATATATAAATACAATCCCGTGTGTGATGCAGAAGTCCAAAGTTGTTTCTGAAACTCTATCGTCGTATTCTGAATCACTGTGCTGAAAAAGGTATTTTTTAAACATTTCATATTTTTCTTTATTGGTAATTTATTAAATTTCAATCTAATATTTATTTAAATGTGATTTTTTTCTACTCTCAATCATTTTAAAAAGATTAAAGGGATTTGTGTGTGTGTGTGTGTGTCTAAAAATAATATATTAAAAATATAAACAATTTGTGTGTCTAAAGTGATATTTTAAAAATAAATTTCAAGAAAAACATTGTTCTTAATTTAACTTTATGTGATCTTTTCAAATTCATTTAGATTTTTAATTGAAACTATTTATTGTATATTCTTAAAAATGACGTTAAACTGCTCTTGTTGTCTTTTCTAATATCTCGATTCTCGATTCATTAATTTTGTATTTTTGATATTTAATAGAAAACGCATGGCTAGAAACAGGAGGAGAAGAAATTGCAATATATAAATGCAATTGCATGTGTCATACAGAAGTTCAAAGTTGTTTCTGCAACTCTATTGTCGTATTCTGAATCACTGTGCTGAAAAACATATTTTTTAAACACTTCGTATTTTTCTTTATTGGTAATTTATTAAATTTCAATCTAATATTTATTTAGATGCGATTTTTTTCTATTTTCAATCATATTAATAGGAGTTTGTGTGTCTAAAAAGAATATTTTAAAAATATAAATAGTTTATGTGTTTAAAGAGAATATATTAAAAATATAAATAGTTTGTGCGTCGAAAAAGAATATTTTAAAAATTAATTTCAAGAAAAACGTCAATCTTAATTTAATTTTATGTGATCCTTTTAAGTTTATTTAGAATTTTAATAGAAACTATCTATTGCATATTCTTAAAAATACTCTTGACGTTAAACTGCTCTTGTTTTCTAATATTTTCGATTCATTAATTTTGTATTTTTGATATTTAATAGAAAAACGGCTGGACGCATCATTCTCTTTTATCTTGTGTGCTATCGTTTATCAACTTAAATCCAATATTAATTAATTAAAAGGATAAAACAATATTAATTATTGCAATTATTGATATTAAATCGTAACAATTGATTATTTATCAAATAAAATAAGCTGACAAATTTATATCTAAATTTGTGTAAGTTTGCTGTAATCTCCAATATATTCTAATGAAGGCATTATTTAAAGTCAAACATCAAGATGATCAATTCTTGAAATAAAATGATTTTAATTAAATATAATAAAATAAAGGTCTGTAGGATAAATCAACAAAATTAATCAAATGCTTAGAGGACCAGAGCAATGATGAAAGTATGCTATAGTATAGTAGTAAAGTATAGTAAATTACACTGAAGTATATGTATTTTAAATTACATTTAAATACGACAAACGCTGCGTTTCGATCCCGTTCGGATCTTTATTAATGTCTAATAACAATAATAAAAGTCAAAATCTAAACATGTAAAATAAGAAATTAAAATGAATAATAAAAGGCAGTAAAGAGCCAACGCAGTTGTAGGGCGTGAAAAATCTTTTACAAGACAATCAATTTTTAAGAATCCTTCTTCTTTATTCCATCAAACGTTTCGGACTCAATTCGAGCTTTCTTCAGTGATTCTGATAAAAACAAGAAACAAAAATGTCAAATAAAATCGCGACAAAAATGCAATATTAATAAATTAGCGCAAAAGAAGAGAAAGTATAGTCACATGCATGCATAGTCTATAAGAGCGACGCGACTTCGTTAGAGCCGATCCACCCGAGAAAATCCGATGTAAGTAGCCCTCTCGACGATGCAAAACGCGAAGAGCGATGCACTAACAAAATAAATATACATCTAATCAAAACCAGATAGGAGAAGTTGATTGCCACTGGTCAAAAATCACTTACTCGGACACGAGAAGATCGGCACAACCGACACGATCACTCAGCACGCTAACAGTCGACTAGGCCGAAAATTCAAACGGCAACGATAACTGCACTGATTGCGACGCCTCTTACGTAGGACAAACGGGACGCTCACTAAGAACGAGGATCAAAGAACATAGAAAGAATCTCACGTCTGTCATTGCCGAACATAGAGCGCTTAATCATACTTTTGATGAGGTCGAGATTTTGGATGAGGAAGCGTTTTAGGAAAAAGATTGATATCTGAGATGATTTATATTAAGCGCCAAAAAAATGCGTTGAATCTCCAAAGCGATACTTCAAAATTAAATACTTCATGTCTGACGATAATTGAAAACATGCCTAAGCTTTAACGGGTCGTTGTTTGTTTGACTGATTTTGTCCTCAATGTTTATTGTTTGTTATTGTTCAATCATTTGACACCATTTTATCGTTGCCGTTTGAATTTTCGGCCTAGTCGACTGTTAGCGTGCTGAGTGATCGTGTCGGTTGTGTCGATCTTCTCGTGTCCGAGTAAGTGATTTTTGACCAGTGGCAATCAACTTCTCCTATCTGGTTTTGATTAGATGTATATTTATTTTGTTAGTGCATCGCTCTTCGCGTTTTGCATCGTCGAGAGGGCTACTTACATCGGACTTTCTCGGGTGGATCGGCTCTAACGAAGTCGCGTCGCTCTTATAGACTATGCATGCATGTGACTATACTTTCTCTTCTTTTGCGCTAATTTATTAATATTGCATTTTTGTCGCGATTTTATTTGACATTTTTGTTTCTTGTTTTTATCAGAATCACTGAAGAAGGCTCGAATTGAGTCCGAAACGTTTGATGGAATAAAGAAGAAGGATTCTTAAAAATTGATTGTCTTGTAAAAGATTTTTCACGCCCTACAACTGCGTTGGCTCTTTACTGCCTTTTATTATTCATTTTAATTTGTTAATTTTGAGGAGCTTTTTATAACGTTTATTTTATGTAAAATAAGTTTCGGAAACAAAGAATAAAATAAACAAATAGCGCATTACAATGTCAGAAATGTTCTTAACGGAAAATTTATAAAAATAATGAAAACTAAAAAACAAAGACGCATAGATAATATACAATAATGGTCAAAAACCGCAAAAAAATCGAATAAATATCTCATGAAAATCCCATGTCCAATAAAAACAAAACACCGCCGCTCATCATAAAAGCCGCCGAAAGCATACCAAGATTGCAGGTCCAAGCTCATTTACAGATTGTAAAAAATGAAATGCAGACGAAGATTAGTTAGAATCTTGATAGTGGTAATATAAAGTTTCCACACGTTGACCATCCGTAAAAGAAGAAACCAGACGGAACAACAGATCTCCCCGTAATCTCGAAAGAGGCAATAGAATAATTGTATCGAAAGATAAGAGAAAAATCTGTAAAATGTCGGTATAATGAAACACTAATAAGATAAAAATAGAAAATTAAAATTATGCATACAAGTCTCCAAATAAAAACGCAATCCTCGGAATTATAAAATTCATAAAATTAGGCGAGAATATAGAGCACGTCTGAACGCCAAAACAAAGATTCTTTGTTTCTTTCCGAAACTTATTTTACATGTTTAGATTTTGACTTTTATTATTGTTATTAGACATTGATAAGGATCCGAACGGGATCGAAACGTTTGTCGTATTTAAATGTAATTTAAAATACATATACTTCAGTGTAATTTACTATAGCATACTTTCATCATTGCTCTGGTCCTCTAAGCCTTTGATTAATTTTGTTAAAATGATTCACTTGATATTAAATAAATATTTTGAATTATCATGCAGTAAAATGAATAATAAAAGGTAGTAAAGAGCCAACGCAGTTGTAGGGCGTGAAAAATCTTTTTCAAGACAATTAATTTTAAGGATGTTTCTTCTTTATTCCAAACGTTTCGGACTCAATTCGAGCCTTCTTCAGTGATTCTAATGAAAACAAGAAACAAAAATATCAAATGAGATCGCAACAAAAATGCAATATTAATAAGAAACGCAAAAGAAGAGAAAGCATAGTCACATGCATGCATGGTCTATAAGAGCGACGCGACTTCGTCAGAGCCGATCCACCCGAGAAAGTCCGATATAAGTAGCCCTCTCGACGATGCAAAACGCGAAGAGCGATGCACTAACAAAATAAATATAAATCTAGTCAAGGAAAAAGATTGATATCTGATATAAATATAAATCTAGTCAAGGAAAAAGATTGATATTTTTAGGAAAAAGATTGATATCTGAAATGATTTATATTAAGCGCCAAAAGAATGCGTTGAATCTCCAAAGCGATACTTCAAAACTAAATAATTCGTGTCTGTCGATAATTGAAAACATGCCTAAAATTTAATGGGTCGTTGTCTGTCTGACTGTTTTTGTCCTCAATGTTTATAGTTTGTTATTGTTCAACCATTTTATCGTTGCCGTTTGAATTTTCGGCCTAGTCGACTGTTAGCGTACTGAGTGTTCGTGTCGGTTGTGCCGATCTTCTCGTGTCCGAGTAAGTGATTTTTGACCAGTGATAATCAACTTCTCCTATTAAGACTTGACTAGATTTATAGACCATGCATGCATGTGACTATGCTTTCTCTTCTTTTGCGTTTTTTATTAATATTGCATTTTTGTTGCGATCTCATTTGATATTTTTGTTTCTTGTTTTCATTAGAATCACTGAAGAAGGCTCGAATTGAGTCCGCAACGTTTGGAATAAAGAAGAAACATCCTTAAAATTGATTGTCTTGAAAAAGATTTTTCACGCCCTACAACTGCGTTGGCTCTTTACTGCCTTTTATTATTCATTTTAATTTGTTAATTTCGAGGAGCTTTTAATAGTGTTTATTTTATCATGCAGTAATCAAACTACCTTTACAATATAGTTTCCTAATCGGGATTATTTCTTTTTTCAAGTGATTCATGTGTTATGCTATGCGATGTCGCAGCAGATCTAACAAATCGAATAAAAATAATAAAATAAATACCGAAAGATATTACACATGAATAAGCTTTTTGTGCTTAAATTAATAGTTAGAAGCATGGCTCATCAGATTCCGCGTTTTTTACAATAATATAGTATGCCGCTCTGCGCTTCATGTCGATTCGAAATTCGATGACGCACTGTATAAATATGTCCTCGATTGGGACATAACATAGACTCGAGCTCATAGATATCAAGAATCATCCACAAGATAAATAAACTAACATGAAAATAAACTAATAAGCAGCAATATCACTTTAGCTGAATTTATTATTACATAAGTATGTAATTTGCATTTGACAGGTAGATATTTTTTTTTATAATAACTGTTTTTTTAAACCAATTGATTCCTCTTATTATGCATAAAAGTTTTGAGATAAGATAATCAAAAAATGAATATTTTAAGAGATATTTTATAATTTATGTAAAATAAAAAAATTACTTCAAGCCTCATAACTCAAAAAATAAAATTTATTATAATGTTTTGGAAGCTCTTGAGATAAGCTACAAAAATATAAAAAAATAGGTAGTAACATATAATAGGGGTTCCATTTAAAAAATTAAAAGTGCCGCTAATTTAATTTTATTTTATACTTGTTTTTAATATTATGTTTCTATTTCCCCAAAAACAGATTCAGCATTTGAAATTTTGCACAAGATCCTTACAAGATAACGAATTGTCACAATGATACAATCTAAGGAATTAAAACGATCTTTCGACGAGAATTTATTAAATGATTACGCAAAGAACGACGTCACTCTGAAGGAAGAGATTCAGAAGAACAGCGATTTTATGAGCAACGTTAAATCTACTAATGATGATTGTGACAAATCGATTTCTACTTCAGTGAACTGCCTCACCGATCAGCACAAGAAATTCATAACAATGTGCAAACAGGAACTCAGCGACGATTTGCCAATGGATTTCAATCAATGGACGCTTAAAGAACAATATAACCATCTCATAAACAATATAAGCAAATATTTCCCGAACATACCCAAATCTCTGAGATCCATTTTGCCGGCGACTTTCGAGGATGGAGATTGCGGTCGACCGGCGAACGCGAGACCGGATTGGTTGGATATGAACAAATTTTACCGCGGGCAACAATTCGCCTTGCGTTATTTCTGCGCAATCTCCATAAGCAATTTGATAAGCCTACCACTGCCGTTTAGTTTTCCCGATGGATTGAAACCGCTGATCCTTAGTCAAAAATCCAGCACACCATATAACGCTTTCAAGCGCTACTTATCATCAATCAATCGTTTCAGGAATTGGTACACGAGTGATCCTTGGTGTGAAGGAACGCAAGCCTACCACGACATTCAGGTGGTACGAAAGTTGCATCGCGCCATGCGACAAAAGTTATGTAGCATGAGCGACGATGAGATCGATCTGGCTAGCAAAATGTCATATATAAAATGCCCGATGTTTCAAACGATCGTGAAAGACTTCGCGGATGCATGTCCGTTGGCGAAGAGCCGACAATGCCCATTTACGATGTCAAGGATAAAGGGATTGAATCAGGGCGACATGTTTGGCACGCAATTTACCTGCATGGGTTTGATAGTACTCTATCCAGAACAATTCGGAATATATGATGCCAGCGACGAAGATCTGGAAGCTTTCTGTCATCTCTGGCGCGGCTTGGGTTACCTGTTGGGCATGCAAGATCAGTACAATTTCTGTCGCGGCAGTTTGCAGGATATACGTCAACGTATCGAAGATTGTATCGAATATTGGCTGAAACCAAACTTACGCACAGTAACGGCGGAATGGGAACACATGACCATATGCCTCTACGAGGGCATCACTCCAATTTCTTCTTTGAGCAGTTACAAAGTCTTTCTGCTCTATCTTTGCGACATATTCAAGCTCAAAATGCCTCGTCTGTATAGCTCTCTCAATTTTTGGGAAAGAATAGTATACATACTGTGGAAATTTCTATTCCTCTATTTGACGAAATTGCCAGGTGTTTTTCCTGTCATGAACGCAGTGTTTCACAAGAATCTAAATCAAGCGGCAAACTTCGGACTTAAGGAACATGCAAAACTTAAAGAGAAATCATCCAGAATCATCCCGGAATGTCATGCATATTTAAATCAATCAATTATAAAATAGTTTGTATAACTTATTAACATTTAACCATAGGTCTTATTAACTTTTAGCATAGTTATTATCTTTTAATCATAAGTAATCAAATTCAAAATCAAATAGATTTTGTTTTTTAAAGAAATATCTCTTTGCTATTTTTAAAAGTTGATATTCCTACACATTTTTCTGCAGTACAAGATAAGATAAATAATATAAATAATATAAATAATAAATATAAATAATAAATAATAAAGATATAAATAATAAAGATAAATAGAGTATTCAGCAAATATATAATCAGAAATCATGTTTACACATGATGACACATGATTATTAATTTTTTCATTAGAACGTAGAATATTTGTACATGTGTACAATAATACGCATATTAGTTAAAGTTATATAGGAAGCTATAGAATGTTAAATGGATGTCTATGAGTGTTTCTTCATAATTAATGAATGAAAGATTAATTAAAGAATCATGAATAAATCATCATCTACACATTGCGAATAAAGAGTTAAACTGCGTAGTATAATATTACATCGTACTATTAATATGTAAAGTGTTTATCGCTTTGGTTAGATTTTTTCTTAAATAATAATATATATTCCATTTGGAAAATATATACGCATAAAAATTATAAATTTTTTTACAACAAAAGTTAATTACAATTTATCTGCAACTCATCTAATTACGAGGAAAAATTTACATAACTTTAGTTCAAGGCAACAAAATATGTCATCAAGCAGCAAATATGATACTATTTGATTATATGATTTTATCATATACAAAACACATTATTTATTTAAATACATTATTTTAGCAGTTGCATATATTATTGTAGCAAAAAATCTAATTGTTATAATTATATATTAAAATATAATATTAATCTGCATTATAAAAAAAAGATAAAAAAGGTTATCTGTATTATAGAAAGAATTATAGGAAGAAGATTGACTAGAAAATGAAAGAGAATTGATTTTATAAAATCATTTTTTAAAATATCTAAATATATTATATCAGATTAATGATTTATTAGAAGAGATTAAATTAGCTATTATAAAAAATATTTAAAGCTATTATAAAAATATTTAATTCAAACAGTTTAATTGAACAGTTTAATTGAAAAATTAACAATTTGTATAAGATAAATTTATTTCACAATAATTTTTACATTACATGATTAGTAATTATTTTTTATTTGAAAAAAATTTGTATCATAATAATAATAAGTGCTATCATATTTGTGTCATTACCGTTTCATACATTACCGTTTCATTACCGTTTTAATACATCTTACGACATACATTTTATTGTCCTTGTACGAAAATAATTTATGATATTTGTGTTATTGCCGTTTTATATATATTGTATACATCTATCAAGACATATACATTATCATTATCCTTGAATTTTTTCTCAAAATGAGAAATTGGCAAAATGTAATATGGATTGCGACATACATATATATATATATGTATATATAATGTATATATAATGTATATAATGTATATAATGTATATATAATGTATATATATTTACAAGAATGGATATTAAAGTTCATTTTCTGAGACAAACAATATGTAATAATCATGATATTTGTCAGCAATTTTCTATAATCTTATTTTTTAAGTCAATAATTTAAACAGACAGCATGTCATTCACGTAAGTTGTAATAAATGACAGAAAAGAAATAGCGAAGACGCAGAAAAAATTAAACAATATTTTTTATTTTTATAACTATCAATATTTTATATTTCAACTATAAAATTAATTATAAAATTTAGCTAATTGTAATGGAAAATTCTGAAGAAATAATTCAATTATTTAACATAAATCAGAAACGCTTAGAATAAAATTATATTGACATTCTTTGTTTTATCTTTCTCATTATTAAAAATAATTTAACTAAAAAGAAATTCTTTTTTTCATTAAAAGCGCATTTACAAATTTTATAGAACATTTAAGATTTTCCGAAAAAGAATAAAAAAAGATTGAAAAAATAATATTTTTAAAAAAATTTTTCTTTCATTATATATACGTAATTGTAAAGAGTTCTTTCAAATAAAAAAAAATTACAAGCTCTAAAATTTATCTGCAAATTGTGGCAAACATTTTTGATAAATAATAAAAAAGATAAATAATAAACTAGATAAATAATAAAATAGATTTATCAAGACGTTGAAGACAATTGAAGACGATTGAAGACAATTGAAGACGACAATTGAAGACAATTAAAGACGATTGAAGTGTTTAACTATTTACTATTATGAATAGACAATTATAATAAATTCAAGAATAATTTGTAAAAAATATTTACTTTTTTCCTAAAGCAATCTTTTCTTGTCAGACAACTGGATGTAATGGCAGTATGAAATATGAGAGATCCAGAAATCTTAAAAACAGTTAGATGTTTGCGTGCGATCTCTTTCGTAACACTACATTAAAATAACAAGTCCGCAGACGAGGAGGGAAATGAAATAAATGAAATCGCCAACATGACACAGAAGTTTAGTCTGTCGTAGCAGCTTCTTCTTGCGTATCCGTTTTGCAAAATGTTTTAACGTTCTATATAATCTGCATATTTAGCGGTGTTAATGGTTAAAAATAGATTTTGTTAATATAACATCAAAGATATTATAAAATATAAGAAAGGTATAAAAATCTTCATATTGTACATATTATTATCATTTTGTTTTTATATTAAAAATCTTGAAAAATAAAAATTTATTTTACTTACAAATATATTTATTAAAGAATATTTTTTATTACATTGCAAGGTAGTTTTGATAACAATGTTTCAAACTTTTAAATATGCAAAGCCTTTTTGTATATACATTGTATATATAAATTAAAAAGAAATTAAGAAATTTCTTAGAAAACCGACATATTTATTAAAAATTACAGAAATAAAAATAAATAAGAAATTGTGGTAAAGAATAGAAAATAATAAGACATTTAAAAAAATACTCATACATTGCTGTTATTAATATTTAAACTGAGAAAAGTTCGTTAAGAAAAATTCATTAAAAAATATTCGACAAATCAAAAAAGAATCTTCGAATTTTGAAAATATTTGAGTCAATTTAAAACATGTGAATAATCATTATAAATATAGTTACAAGTTACGGATTTTTACTGAATTAATCAATAAAGCAGACAAATTCTTTCTCTAAGCTATAAATATGGATATAAAAATGCAAATAGAGGCATTTATTAGTTGTTTAGGACACATAAATCAGTTTTAGTTTTTTTAATATCAAGAAAACCATATAAAATTATATAACAATGTAACAATATGTATTATTAATTTGCATTTAAAAATAAAATTAAGTATTTAATAATTCATAAATTTTTTATGGTAACAAACACATTTATCGTGAAACATACTTAAATGGATTTAAGCTGTTTAGACTTGCAGATCTATTTAAGAATCAGAAGTTTACATAACAATAATTAACGCTTGCTTACTGTTATGTGAACATGATTAATGTTTGCTAATAAAAGACAGAGGGGGAAGAACATTATATAAATGCAATTGCATGTCATACAGAAGTTCAAAGTTGTTTCTGCAACTGTACTGTCGTATTCTCAATTACTGTGCTGAAAAACATATTTTTTAAACATTTCGTGTTTTTCTTTATTGGTAATTTATTAAACTTAAATCTAATATTTATTTAAATGCGATTTTTTTCTATTTTCATTCATTTTAATAGGAGTTTGTCTGTCTAAAGAGAATATTTTAAAAATAAAAATAGTTTTGTGTGTCTAAAGAGAATATTTTAAAAATATAAATAGTTTGTGTGTTTAAAAAGAATATTTTAAAAATATAAATAGTTCGTGTGTTTAAAGAGAATATTTTAAAAATGTAAATAGTTTGTGTATCTAAAGAGAATATTTTAAAAATTAATATCAAGAAAATTGTTGATCTTTATGTGATCCTTTCAAGTTTATTTAGAATTTTAATACAAACTATTTATTGCATATTCTTAAAAATGACTTAAAAACTGCTCTTGTTCTCTAATATTTCTCGATTCATTAATTTTGTATCTTTGCTATTTAATAGAAAAATGCATGACTAGACGCATCATTCTCTTTCGACTTGTGTGCTATCGTTTATCAACTTAAATCCAATATCAATTAATTAAAAAGATAATAATGAAATAATATTTATTATTGCAATTATTGATATTGAATCGTAACAATTGA
>JAPIVC010000644.1:0-35374 GCA_030586385.1 Camponotus fellah | reverse complement strand
TTATACAGGGATTACGCGCATGTATACATGCGCGCCATTTTTACATATAGTTTTCTATATGTTTGCTTATTTTTCCAGCATGTATTGAAGGAAATACAAATTCAAAAAGAATTTATAATTATTGGTTATTCATTTGGATCTTTAATTGCCATTGAATTAGCGAGATTATTAGAAGCTGAGAATTTCTCCGGACGTTTAATACTTATAGATGGAGCTCCTGATCAAATAAAATTCTTGCTTAAGGAATTTTTTTATCATACTACAGAACAAGAGTTACAAAATAAAGTTTTACTTTTTTTAATCCAATTGTATCTTGACTCTAATATTGAAACGGTTAGTCAATTATTAAAAATATATATGTATAGTTAGAATAGTATATAGTTAATAGAATAAGAGGATAAATTTTGAAATAATTTGTTAGAATGTGCTTTAAAATTATAAAATAAGCTAATTTTTTTATTATATTATTTTATATAATCTAAATTATAAAGATTTTGTAGAGTTTCTTTAACGTAATTTAAATTATATGAAATAACGTAATATACCATATAAGCATATTATTTTATTATAAATGTTTATTTTTAGTTACACAGCTCGAAAAATTTTTATTTTCACGTATGTTACAGAGGCTACATTTCTAAGTAATACATCGTTTGAATTTTGCGATGATCTCTTTTCGTTTCTGAGATATGCACTTTTGAAATTTCATACTTTTATGTTATCTTTTCACGTTTTTATTTATGTGTTTACATTTACTCATCACATTTACTCATTTTATATTACATTTTACTTATGTGTTTATATTTTCTTGTTTACGTTTGCTCGTTATCGCTAAACTATAGAATTATTGTTTAGTTTCGTTAAAAATCTTGAAGCTAGTGTAACATTTAATAAGTGTTTGTCTGTATCTTCCTTCGTTTTGCAAAATACACGCGTGGATACCATGTGTTCCGCTCGTCTCTACGCGGAGCTCCATTTTCGGAAGATGATCTAACTCAATTCGTGTCTGAATTATGGAATATACCTGGTTTTGCATAGAAAGTTGCAAACTTATATAAATTCATGAACCATATGAAGCGATGTGAAGCGAAATGTCATATGTCAAAATAAGATATTTCCTATACTTCAGACACAGGTTAGATTAGGTTATATTATCCGAAAGTGGAGCCCCCCCTCTAGGAGAGGGGAGGACGGAACACACGGTGCCCACGCATGTACTTTGCAAGACAAAGCAAAGTTTACAAATATATATATTCTATTAAATATATTTCTTCATAAACATATATGACGTGGTAAAATTATATTCTATTCATGAAACTTTTTGTTAATAATTATTTAATAAATAAAGCAACTAAAACTTTTTGAAAGTTATTCAGAATGACCTTGATAAATGTAAACAGAAAAATATAAATATTTAGAAACATATTTAGAATGTAATGAAAAGATGATGCAAGTAAGTATAAAACTTCAAAATCGTATATCTCAGGAATGAAGAGAGAGACCGCCGCAAAATTCGGTAAATGTTTACTTTACCGGACACCTCGCCGATGACCTTGACCTTGACATATGTTGTAGGGGATACATTCCTAAGTAAGACATGATTTGAATTTTGCGGCGGTCTCGTTTAGTTTCTGAGATATGCGACTTTAAAATATTATAATGGTAATTGTTGATAATACTAAAAGAGAGTGGGCCTCTTTACCGATTTTGTTAAAACTTTTTTTATAAATAGATTTTGATGCGTAAAGAAACTTTTTTCTCTAACAAAATCGTCGCTCTGCTACGGGAAGCGAGATATTAATTTTTTAAAATTACACTGGAACTAAATAAAGGAAATAAATAAAAACTATTTATCCAGTTCAACTAGATTAAATACATTATAATTTTAATAAAAATTTTTAATTCTTAATCGCGGAGCCCGCCCCTCGGAGCGGGGAAGGCGGTAGGGCGCGCCTAGCGCGCCCGTTAAGCCGCCTTCCCCGCGGAGGGGGGTCGAGCGGCACTGTCGGTAGCGTAGCCCAATGTCTATCGCCCAAGGTAGTTATTTTTTTTTATATAAAATTATATAAAATCATATAATTTGAATAGTTCCAGTGTAATTTTAAAAAATTAATATCTCGCTTCGCGTGGCAGAGCGACGATTTTTTTTGGAAGTTGAGCTCTTCGCAAAGGAGCAGAATATACTGTATTAACGTATATCCTTTTTATGCATAGAAAGTTTCACGCTACTATGCTGGGAACCCTCCTTACGAGTGGGGTGAATATGAGAAGAGGATGCAAGGCGGAGGCCTTCGGCCCCCGCCTTGCACTTTTCTTGCACCTCCTCGCGCGTGTATGTATGTATGCATATCTCAGGAACTAAACGAGACCGCCGCAAAATTCAAATCATGTGTTACTTAGGGGTATACCCCCTACAACATATGTCAAGGTCAAGGTCATCGGCGAGGTGTCCGGTAAAGTAAACATTTACCCAAAATTCAAACGGTATAAATTCTATATAAAGAACAATGATGAAAAAGACCAAAATTTGCCTGTAAGGAGATTGTATGAAATCGGTATATCTTTATGTTTTTGAGCCTGCTGAACTCGAAAATAAATTAAAATTGTTCAAACACCGGGGAAAATTGTGAAAATGCAATTTTTTTACAGAAAAGCTACGTTTTGCAGCAAATCTTTTTTTAATAAACAAGTGGCAATTATAAATTAAAAATGTCTTATTTTATTAATGTTTTTGAGAAAAAAGGGAGAGAGAGAAAAGTTGTGATTACTCATTTTAATTTAATTAAAAAATATTTAAAAAATTAATTCAATTTTTTAATTAAAAAAATTAATTCATTCAAAACATTCAAATAGCGTCAAATACTATGTTTACGTACTTTTAGATATACGTTTGTTTGGTCTCCAATCAATAGTAGGACACAGTTGTGGATGTAAAATAGTTAATAGAGCAAATGGTTGCTCACATATTATTATATTGATCAGTTATGGAAAAGGAATAGTACGAATGTTTTACAATAATCCATTTGCTTCTGACAACTATATATTAATTGACTATTGTTAAAGTTATGATTGTTACGGCATAGAAACGTGGCGTAATGAAGTACGATAAATTGCATTCTTATAAATTATTTTTTTATTTGAGAAATAGTTGTAGAATATGTCAGATAAAATTATTTAATATATATTATAATATAATTAAATATTATTAAAAGTATATTTAAAATGATTCTTCTTTTTGTTCCAATGGTATTATAGCTCAGGGTGAGCCTTAGCCTGTAACACTATGCTCTTCCACTTATCCCTATTCCTTGTCCTTCTTTTCCAGTTGTCAACCGACATACTCCTCAAGTCATTCTCCATTTTCTCCCATCAGTGAGACGTCGTGGAATAAAATCAAATATATCTTTTTTTTTGATGATAAATAATAAGCGTGTTAGACAGTCAATAGTTAGACAGTTGAAAGTGTATGGTTTAGTTAACAGTAGATATTTTCAACAACTTTTGTAAGTAAAAATAAAGTTTTTTCCTTTTATGGCTTTCCATTTTTCTGAATTAGCTATTAATAATTAAATAAGTCATAACTTCTGAACGTCGTAACTCCTTTTTCTGAATTAGCTATTAATTTTAAATTAATTAAATAAGTCATAACTCCTAAACGTTATTCCAAAAATGCATCCCGCGTTTAGGGAAATTTTTTTTATCTTCATGACGAGCTCAATCCAATCCCTGATTTTAACTATTTCAGGACCACTCTGTATATATATATATATATATATATATATATGTAGGATATGCTATTTTAAAAAGCGCATCTAATTCTTCAACGAAGCATTTTCAACAAAAATGTTTCAGACAAAAGTTGTATGGTTTCAAGAGACATAAGATGATGTTATTAATTTGACCTTGAATAGTTACTTGAAGAGCACATGAAGATCACCTTCAATTCTTTAAATGGAACTGCCTATTTTTTATTGAATATTCTTGCAGCTCATCTCGAGAACTTTCCAAAATACTGTAATTAAGTACCTTTTTGTTAAGTACTTTTTAAGTACTTTTTTATAAGGGAAGATCGCGGGATGACGCGGTCGATCAAGGCAAGATCAGGACATGATCCGGCTTGTTAAGGCAAGATCGGAAAAGATCCGGTCAATTAAGGCAAGATTTTAAGAATTTTCTATCGCAATAAGTGTTCGAAAATTTCTCCTTCATTCTGAACACATAATTGAATTCGACGTTCGAAATTTCGAGTAGTTTCCAGAAGAATATTCCTAAGAATACAATTGCGACAGTTTCTTATACGGTCTATCATATTGTCTCTAGTTGTAAGTACTTCTGCGTAAATTATATTTTTTATAAATCCCCATAAGAAAAATCGGAACGTCAGATCTAGAGATCTGGGGCATCATTCAATATGTTCTCTAAGTTCAATAAACTTACGTGAGAAAAGACGGTGTAGAAACTATTGGACTTTCCGAATCCTGTGAGGTGATGCGCCATCATGTTGGAATCACATGCGTTGTCATGTCACCAGGCTTACGTCTTCCAAGAGGACTGGTAATTCAAGGAAATGCAAGTAGTTCGCTGAGTTAACGTTTCCTTAAAAAAAGAAGAGACCAATTAAGTAATCATTTATAATACTACACTACACTACAAGACTCCAGCAATATTGATGATCAACTGGACGGTGCCAATGTGGGTATGTTATCGTGGGACCAATAATGACTATTGTGTCAGTTTAGTCTGTATTATGAAAAGTAGCTTCATCTGAGAACATAACAAACTTAAAAAATTGTTGATCCGCAACATAGGACCCAATAAAATTCAAGTCTTCGACGAAAATCATTAGGTATTAATGCCTGAGTCAATGTTATGTGATATGGATGAAATGTATGCAAGTTTAAAAATCTCTGAGCTGTACTTCTTGGAATACCAAATTGTTTTTCGATATCGTAGTGAAATATGTGGATTCAAATGTACCACAGCTAACACAAGAAGGAAAAATATCCTAATATAAGAAGATAATGACGTCGTACCAATGTCCCATGAGCGCGATCACTCCCGAGTCCTTCTTATGTTAGCTGTGGTACATTTGAATCCACATATTTCACTACGAGATATTGAAAAACAATTTTTTTCCGATCTTGCCTTGACCGGCCGGATCATGTCTCGATCTTGCCTTGACTAGCCGGATCATGTCCTGACCTCGTCTTATGGCTTAAAAAATACTTAACGAAAAGATACTGAATTATAGTATTTTGGAAAGCTCTGGAGATGAGTTGCAAGAATATGTAATAAGAATATGTAAAAAAGTAGGCAGTTCTATTTAAAAAATTAAAGGTGACTTTCACGTGATCTTCAAGTAACTATTCAAGGTCAAATTAATGACATTATCTTATGTCTCTCTTGAAACTATATAACTTTTATCTGAAACATTTTTGCAGAAAATGCTTCGTTGAAGAATTATCGAGGTGCATTTTTTAAAATGATACCCAGTATATATATATATATAATTTTGTATTTTTGTATTTATCTTTATCTTAATTTCAATTTTTTATGAGAATACATTTATGAGAATATAAAGTCAATTTTAACCTTTAAATTTCTATTATTTAAAACAAAAAGATGTGACTTTATAATTAATTATATTTATTTATTAGAGGCACTTGTGTATCAGTACAGCATTCGCACATGTAAATAATGTTTTCATAGAAGAGAAGGTTCATTCATTTATAGCTGATTAGCGGAAAATGATTAAAATGGCCAAATCATTAGATGAACATATAAATATTTTTACAACTAAGTAAGTACGATAAAATAAAATATGTTATACGTGTTTGTCAATTTCATGTATGCGGGATACATAATTAAAGAAATATAATACCATCCTTTTTCACTCACATAGTATCATTACAATCATTTTCGGGGACTTTATTAATTTTCCATATAATTTTTAAAATATTATATACAGATGTTTGAATAATTTTCCCAATACATATATATACTCAAAGAATTTAGCAGAAGCTATAATAGCGGAATATTTTTTATCATTACTTTGTGCGATTATAGGACCTTCTATAGATATGTTATTCTTTCTCCTTAAAATATTCAAAATAAGTTCTCTTTTTCTTTTTGTATACTTATATCAAAACCGTCGAGAAAATAAATAATAAATACACACACACACACACACACACACACACACACACACACACACACACACACACACACACACACACACACATATATATATATATTTATTTATTTATTTATTTCTTATTAATATTCATTTCCGTTTAAAAATATATAAATCAAAAATACCTTGATATTACTAACATAAACAATAATTATCTAAAAAATATGATTTATTTTTAGTGACACCTTCATTGAACGAGACACTAACCACTTCCAGGATGAGTAGATAAATTTTATGGTTTAATAGGAATAATCGTTGGTGGTGGGAAAGGAGTACTACGAGTATTCAATGCTTATAAATAATATTTGTGTAGATGGAATATCAGTAGACATTGTCATCAAAAGTATAATAATAACAAATTGGAAGCTTGGATTGAACACGTACGATTATCAATAGAAATGCATATCCATAAATATGCATATTTAATTGCACTAAGCTACAAATATGAAAAAGCTTTCTTTCTTCAATTAAAATATACAACATTTTAGAGGAATCGGACGCATCTTATTTAATTTCTCGTTAATTTTTTGTCCCATTAAAAAGTTTAAAATAAAAGGATAATTTCTGAATAGTGAAAAAAAGGTAAAATTTTTAAAAAAGGCTAATTTTTGAATAGTGAACTTAACTACAATTTATTGTGTATATAATTAAATTGACGATTTTGAAATAATCACTTTTGTTTAAATTTTTAATGCTTACCTTGTTAACTTTGAGTGTTAAAACGTAAATTTTTTAAAAATATTATTGAAGCTTAATGCAATTTTTATACCTTGTATAAATAATAATTTTATTAATTTGTTTCCTCATTTATTAATTTCACGACAGGTAAATTGTGTTTTTAATAAAAAAAAATTGTCATTACAAGGAGTTGTCAAAATGGATCATCAACTTGCAGAAGAGATATCCTTAGAGGGAATTCTTTGGACTCCTAATACAATACTTACTGATAGTTCCATCATATAATATATTATATATTGACAATATTACTGCATCTCTTGCCAGCTATGTTAATAGATTTAATTTTAAAACTTACGAAATGTCAACCTATGTATTAAACTAACTAATTATGTTAATGTTTTAGAACACACAGATCATTCATATTTTATTGAATATTATTAGATATTTAATTGAAATGAGAGAAGATTGGAAAAAGAGAGGAAAAGAAAAAGAGATATTACACAGAAAAGAATATACTATCTAAATACTAATAAAATACTTTATTTTTAATGCAAAACATTTTCCTTTATCATAAATAAATCCAAGATATTAATTTACGCATATTTCTTTTACAAGGCAAAAAGCTTATTAGAAAAATGTTTTTAACGCAATCACACATACATCTCTAGAAAATAGTATATTTATCTTTTTAAAGCTTTTTTTATTAGACTTTCCATATTGCTGATATAAATGTATAAATATTAATAAAGCATTTGTACAAATGTATAATATGTAGGCTAATAAGATTGCAAAGAAAAATATACGTGGCCAACTGCGCTTTAAAACATTTTGCACATCATGAATGGAAATTTGATCATAAGAATGATCTGAAATTATTGTCTTCAGTTCCAAGGTCAAAGAAATGTTTTCATTCGATATTTCAAATATTGATAATAATGACTTATAAGTAAATATTTTTTATTAATTTGATTTTTTAAGTAACATATATATCAAAGATAATATTAAGTCATTAGATATTTATTTTATGTAATGAAGAAATGCTATAATTGGAGTTAAACTATATCTCCTCCACGAGAATGATGCAACTAAAACGTAAAAGGTAAGTGTAAAATATTTTATAAACAGAAAATTGTATTGTATTATTATTGTGAGGAATGTAAAGCTTAAAATTAACTATATAACAAGACATTAAAAGACTGATTATTATTCTATTATATTAAGTAAAAATGACATCAATTCTTCTAAAAATGAGAATTTAACTTTAAAGGCATTTTTTAAATTTTTATGTTTAAATCACTCACACATTGATTGTACAATACATATTATATGATTTAAATAATAGAAGGCAAGCGAAAGACTCGGATTCGATTCTCGATTCAGCGACTTCACCCCGATATTTTTCTCGCCTACATCTCTTCAGGAGGGTAAAGAGAGTTTATAGAATTCTCTAACATGAGAATCTATATCTTGGTAAATGCACCAAGTAAAACATATGCCTCGTGCACGTTTAAATTTTTGCGAACAATTAAAATTTACGCATTACCATCCGCGGTGGCTCTTATTCGTTAGTTTCTTATCGTGTTGTTTAAATACATATAGAGCCTAATTTCTTTCAATTTATTAAATAATAGAATTTTCAAAGAACTAAAAGAAGATTATTAATATATAAGGAATTTAGACACATGTGAAATAAAGACAATAAAATTAAAATAATTTGTTGTTAAGATAAATATTATGGAAATAATCAAGATATTTATAATGTGTTTCTGCAAATATTTTAGGTTGGATCTATTTGTTACGATATTGAAAACTATCACCATTATTGGATTACTGTGGATGATATATAAGTGGACCTACATTTAAATATTTTCAGATCCTACTAATCAACATTATCATATACAATTATAATGTAATACATAATAATAATTAATGTAATATAAAGAGTAATGAAAACAAGAATATAATAATATAAGGCGGAAAAATAAATGAATAAAATTGTATATGTATTTACGACATAAAACGAAAGAAAATTTGTAATTATATATACATATAAACTGTTTGTTCATTATAATACTATTGCATTCGTCTATGAAAAGAATCACACAACTCACAGGATATATGCAGATCAAAATACGAATATGGAAGAACCTGCTTTTTTGAACTTTAGGCTTATCATTACTATCGGATAGCTTCTGCGTCATTTCCTGCGCACAAAATTCGTTGTGCTGTTATTCACATTGTCATCTTTTATCGAAGACGAAGTACTGCGACTCTCATTTCGAATTTAACTATCGCGATTTAAGTTTAAAAGAATTTGATTTGTTTTTCAATTTTTTAGATTGGCCTTCAAATAAAATCTTGCCATTTTATTATCTTTTATTTGTATTGTTCTGTAACCGAATGTATTATCTTCAGATATTTTTTATCGGAAACAGTTGCGTTTTAAACATGAAGAAAACCGCGGCTCTCTCTCTTTCCCTCTCCCTCCTTCTCTCTTTCCCCCTTTATCCCTCCCTCCCCCTCTCTCTCCCTTTTTTCTCCTTCTCACTCTCTAGGAAAGTGTTATGTAAAAAATTACTGTGTTCTTTCTTATGCTGATATTGCTGAAATATTTGTTCTAATAAGGTCCAAGAAGCAATTGAGCGTCAATAATAGCTTTAAAAAAATGTTATAAAATAAGATAAAATCATAATACAATTATATGTATATATGTTTATATATGTATATATGTATATATGTTAATATGTTTTATATATGTTTTAAAGGCAACATAAGGTACCAAAATCACATCCTGTTCTACAGCGGAGTTGTCAAAGATTCCAGAGCACAGGCAGGAGTAGGCATATTAATCCACAAAAACTTCGAAAACAACATCGAAGACGTAAAATACATAAACCATAACATAATGTACATAACAATCCAGGCGAAAAGAGAAAGAACCTATATCATGAACACCAGACATAAACAAACCCAAAGAGGAAAGAGAGAGTTTTTTTGATACTCTACAAGAGACATTAGACCATATATCTACAGAAGACAGGGTATTCATGATGGGAGATTTCAACTCTAGGATCGGTAATAGCAGTATCCCGGAAGTTATGCATAAATTCAACGAAGAAATTCTAAATGAAAACGAGAACATACTCATATCATTGTGCGCCCATAATGAACTAAGGATCAATAGCACATACTTTGATCACAAAGACCAGCACAAATACACATTCGCAAACACTAAAGGACAAAAATCAACGATCGACTACGTGATTACTAATAGGAACGTACATCCTAGACAGATACTGGATGTGAGAACATTAACCTCAGCAAATGCCGGTACACAACATGGATTAGTACTATGCAAGTATCGTATGGGACGAATACAACTAAAAAAGAAGAAGCCCAATTATGTCTCTAAGTTTGATGTGGAATCCCTAGAAGGAAAGCACCAAGGAACTATATGCGAGAAGACTAAGAGAGAAAGTTACCCTCAACAAAATTGCGGAGGAAGATGACATCGAAACGGCATAAAAAAGGGTAAAAGAGAACATCACGAATAGTGCAGCGGAAGCTGTAGGGTTAAGAACAACGGATACGAACAAACCCAAAAACAAACCATGGTTCACGAAGGAGATTAAGAATCTGGCAAGGGAAAAAAGAGAAGCATACATAAAATATATTAACAACAGAACACCAGTAGAATACGAGAGATACAAAAGAACTAGGAATAAAACAACCAATAATATTAAACAGCTAAAAAATCAGTATTGGGAGAGATTCTCATCAAAGATGGAACATGATCTATACGGAAGATAAAGGAGAGTATGGAACATGTTGAGAAAAAGAAAAAGACCGGTAAATGAAGAAGTACAAATAAATGCTATAAAACCAGAAAGATGGGAATACTTTGAGAACCTCTACCAGAATCCGAATAACAAAACGAGGGACGAAGAAGAAAATTTGCCAACGGCGGCCATAGTAGCTAAAGGAATAACAACAGAAGATATCCAGATAGCGATAAAGAAATTAAAAACACGAAAATCGCCAGGCATCGATAACATTACCAACGAACTGATAAAGTGTGGAGGACCCGAAATCGTGGAGGAACTTACAAACCTATTTCAAAAGATCGAAAAGAACGGTATAATTGCAGAAGACTGGAAAGAAAGTGTAACCATCCCGATATACAAAAAGGGGCCAAAGGACAACCCGGCCAACTACAGAGGCATAACACTGTTAAGCTTCATATAGAAAATATTGACCAAGATTCTCACACAGAAGATCAATAACAAAATCGGCTTCCTAGAGGAACAACAAGGATTTCGGGCGAATAGATCTACAATAGACGCAATCTTCATCCTAAGACAGCTGATAGAAAAAGCAATAGAGTTTAACAAGCCTATGTTTGTATGTTTCGTGGACCTCGAGAAAGCGTTCGACAGGGTGAGGCTGAGCGACGTAGTCGCTCTCTTAAAACAGAATACGTTGATGAACGGTATATAAGCATAATTAAGGAACTTAATAGCAACAACAAGACCAGGATAAAGACGAGCCAGGGCATAACACAAGGAGTTGCGGTGGCGACAGGAATAAGGCAGGGAGACAGTCTAAGCCCATGCCTCTTTAACATCATTATGGACCAGATCATTAGAGGCGTGAATGAAGTTGAGGCCGGTTACGAGATGGGTGACCGATTCCTGAGAGTCTTGTGCTACGCAGATGATACAATACTGATGGCTGAGAATGAGGACGACTTACAAAGACTACTCAACAAGTTCAAAGCAACAGCAGAAAAGTTCAATATGCTCATATCCCGTAAAAAGACCCAGGCAATGGTGATCGCAAAAGAACCGATTAGATGCAAGCTGGTGATGAACGACCACATCATCGAACAAGTAATGAGCTTTAATTACTTGGGAGCGGAAATATATAGTGATAGATTCAGAAGGTCAGATAGACCTTCTGAACGAGGCAAGAACACAGACAAATAAGGCAGCCAGAATCGCAGGCTGTCTCAGGGACATTGTATGGAGGAACAAGTATATGAGCACGAAGAGCAAGATCCGGATATACAAAACCTGCATTAGACCAGTGCTCACCTATGCAGCGGAGATGAGAGCTGAAACTTCGAGGACGAAAAGGATGATGAGGACAACAGAAATGAAGATACTGAGAACCATCAAGGGGGTTAGCCTTAGGGATAGAATAAGGAGTAACGATATACGGAGAAAGTTCGAGCTACAAGACGTAGTGAGATGGACGAGAGCACGACATCGATTTTGGAGGGATCACGTTGATAGGATGAGCCCAGAACAACTACCAAATTGGGCAAAAACACAAAAACCAAATACCAGACGGGCTGTAGGAAGATCACCTAAACGGTGGTACGAAAGTTGGACCTCAGGATCACAGGAGGGGAATGCCAGTGGAACCGACAGGACTTAATTCTACTACATGAAGAAGAAGAAGAAGAAGCTATTCTAGATGTTATATCCATATATTATGTAAATATCCAAATGTCCGCAATTCGAGGTTTATAAATATCTACAGGATATGTAAATCAATATCTTGTAAATATCTGTATAAGATTCCGTGGATATTTATTATATATAGATACATTTTTTTATTACGTATATATTGATATTTAGTTTTGGATGGATATTCATTTCATGTTCTGTATTTAAATACATATATGATGAAAATTAATCTGCAATTAATTATATGGAGCTCTGGAGTTCCTTGCAAAAGCCAGAGGAGATGCAACTATAATAATCCGCTCTCTTCGACCGATAAGTTGTGATTCGTGGGATCTGTGCTGCGACGTTATATTACTTAGACTTACCAAAAATTATCTTAGATTACCCAAAATTTCCTTTGGATTGCCGCTGAATTACCTGTCCCTTGTACAGAAATTACCTCAGTGACCAATCTCTCGGCGTATGTCCGGTTACATTAATGTTCTTACTTTACTTTCGTACTTTACTGTCTTACTTTACTTTCGTACATCTTCCATTCGTAAAGAAGAGAAAAGTTAAATAATTCTTGGTTAGGAACTGCGGGGGACATTCTGCTTTAGACGTCCTCATATAGTCCCACCCCGGAGGAGCGAGATAGCGCGGCTGCGTCTAGTCGCCATGAATGTTCAAGAATGAGGTGGTTTAATACTTCAACAAGGGACAGGGAATATTCTATTTACACATGAGAGAAATCTTGCGTGCACAGGGGTGTCGCGGGCGAATGCGCAAGCGATTCCGTGGCCCACCATAATTGTATGCGATAGAGGCACATGGAGTTATAGCGAAGAATCGAGGACTCCCATAGTCTTGTATAAACCCCACTATATTCTTGGACATTTCCCCATGTAAAAAAAGATATCAACTTATTTTAACTGTTTAGGCTCTGATGCATTGATATTAGTGAACTTAGACGTGACTGGATGCTATGATCTCCCTAATTTTAGAATATTATGAGTCGAAAATATTTAGCTGACGTTATCGTAACACTATCGAGTATACTGTTGCGATTTTACTGATGTTATAATAATTCCTAAACACTCCTTGCACATGTGCCTGTGTCATGGAAACACAAAGAATCATGTCCCAGGTCGTAACACATTTACATAATTATCTATTTTATTTTCGTAATAATTACGATTCGTAACCTACATCGATTATATTTGTCGCATTTTTATTCTCACGAACGATTTACTCGAATACTTGATTACATTTTACCATTATATTCTTATATTACGCGTTCGTCCCGCATTTTTCCATTTTCCATTGGGAGCGGCATACATTGGTGTTTGGCAATATATTCGCTCCGTATTATTTTGATTTTTTCCGATTAAATCAACGAGAAGAATTCTCTTTCTCGATTTAACCGCAGCATACCTTCTCGGTCTTGACTTGTTCATCCGTCGCAGTCTTCTTCGATTTTCGTATTCCGATATGCGTCTCCAGCTTCGACTGACCATTGCAGCGTTATGAAGAGATCTGCTGTCCAACATCGCCATTATGATGTTTGATATTTCCGGTGGCAATGCATATATGAAATCAATTTTACTTTCGTCACATACGCCGAAAGTAAAATCGAAGCTTAACATCTTTTTTAACAGTTTCCCCAATGTTTCCATATTTTCTCTATCTTTAGCTAATTCTCCAAACATGCTTGCTTTATATACACTTCGAAAGTGGTTTTTCAGTGCGGGTAAGTTTTCCGCCACGGAGCCTTCTAGCGGCACGGATGCGAACTAATTGAACACGCGTAAATTAAGTGCGCACGTATACTTACAATGTGATAAAAAATCTTTATTTTATTGTACATAACAGAAAGTCTAACTAAAAATATTTAAAAACAGAGATCGATACAATTAGCAACAAATGCAATAAAGTGTTACGTCCGGTGGACTCCATGATTCTTTTCTTTCTTCGAAATGATATCGTGAAAAAAATCAAGATTCAGCTTGCGTTTGTACAAAACAATCCTTCTTCAGAATAATAATAACGCATAGAAAAACGTAATCTGACTCGCGTATACAAAGTGTCCGTGAATTTTTAACCTTGACGAAATAAGATAAATTGGCTTAAATTAAGAAGGAAGTACCTCTGTTATTTTGTGATTGTCGTAATAACGAAAAATTAAATAAAGAAGATCGGCCAATCTGCGTGAATAGAAGCGCGCGGCGACGAGAGTCCATGTAAATTGCGGCCGCACAATAAGTATTTTCTCCCGCTAGTCTGTATGCCGCAATCATATCTGTATATTCCTGCAAAGTATATTTCATTTTCACTGTTAATTTACTACGAGAACACAAGATTTTTATTAAAACGTTTTAGCTCTCGCACGCTGTTGCTAGAATGCATACGCCAGCAGCACGCAACTACAGCTGAGCGGACATGTGAGTGTAATCATAGTGCGCAAGCGTCGAATTCACACGTACACTTACACTCATGGAATCATTTCTCGGGCGTGCACGAAAACCAAGTGGCCGTACAATTTTACGTGTTGTGCAATAATTATGTGAAATTGGGTGTCATGCATAATATCGGTCCAGTAGTGCACCTTCGTGTATGAGATGAAGAAAAGATTCTTGAAACACTTTAACAACGTATCATTATCAACGTGCAATACATTTTATCGAGGGATTTTCACGGATCAATTTTTGTAAGATACTATCACCATCAATTTTTTACATTTAAGATACATTCAGCGCATAGTAATGGCATTTTGAATAATTTTCAAATTAAGAGTGGAATAGGCCTCTGGGGAAAACCACTATAAAAAAAGCGTATCATGCTATCTACTGCAAGGTGTGGAAATGATAGTGCATCATTTTCTCGCCACTAAAAGGACGAGTCATTTTTCGGCGCGGTATTGCGATATATCGCAAACCACCATCATTTCTCGGAGAGCGAGCCGCCCATCGCTTCGCCGCGCTCCTAGTATCAGATTACAGTGGGATGACTCTCGTCGCCGCGCGCTTCTACTCAGGCAGATTGGCCGATCTATTTAATTAGCCGATTTATTTAATTTTTCGTTAATTATTGCGACAATTACAAAACAATAGAGATCTTTCCTTCTTAATTTGAGCCAATTTACCTCCTTATTTCGTATTATCAAGGTTCAAAATTCATGGATACCCTGTATAATCATTTAAATCTAACAAATCTAATACTGAGATTAGCCAGTCGAGACAGCGTTAACGAAACTCTAAATAAATTCGTGAATTATAGGACGAAAAGTTATAAGAAATTCAAACAGCCCGTATTTATTGGTATAGTTTACTCTTGAAATTGTTATATCTCAGAGATTTTCAAAACAAAGATCTTGTGGTCCTCGGAAGATTGACAAAAAATAAACATAAGACAAATCTTTTGAAATTGATTTGTACACATGCGCTCGTTCGACAACCCTCAAGTGTTCTCCGAATCGTCAAATCGTCAAGCGATAAGATAATCAGTTCATTCCTATTCTCTACTAGATGGAGCTAAGCCTCGAGCCAAAGGGCTTAACCAATAAAAATCTTAAGAAACGCTTCTCCTCCTAAAAATCAGCCTCTATGTCTTTAAGAAGGAAGTATTGAAATAATTACAAAAGATTTTCACCATCCAGTAAGGAAGAGGAGTAATAACTTTTAAATGCAAACGTAAGGCGCGACGCGGCACTAATAAATACTACAGTTGACAGTTTAGTACGCTAATTTTTCCGACAAGCAGCAGTGCAGTTGATAGTTCAGTTTACAGTTCTAGTCAAGATTCAGTCATTCAATTTTAAAATTATATAGCCTCGGGGATTTCTTTTTTTGCATTATGCAATTGAGCATTATGCAATTATTAATCTGTTTTATATCACAATGAAAATGATTTTGTTAACATTTAATTATGCATCATGTAAATTTTCTAATGAACATCTCCATTATTCAGCTCTTCATGTTATAAATCTTTGACCTCAGCTATTACAATTTTATCAATGCACTCATTTTTATGATGTCAACGAGTTGTGAGTAAAACTAAGTAATTTTTATTTTCCTCTTTTTCCATATCTTACTATCTCACAATTTAAAATCTATGTCTGACTAATAATTTTAAACGATTTAATAACCATTAAATTTTTAGTAATTATTATCAATCAATCAATCCTTGTCTCACCACCCCTCTAGTCTCATTCCTCATTCTTCCTTGTTCGCCGGAATCTCCGCAAGGTAATTCGCGAATAATTTCCTGTTTGCCTGAAACCTCCGCAAGGTGGTTCGCGGTTTCTCCTTAATTCTTATTTCCTTTTAGTTGCCTTTTCTGATTTATTTAGCAAGAATTTGTATTGTTTTCTTTATATATGCCTTTATATATTCCTTATATATACTTTTATATCTCGTTTCAGCCCTTCTTTATATATATTGAACTCTTCATTTATATTTTTATTTACATTTATATTTTTTTTTCTTTACTTCCTTCCATTTTCTTTTAATTTCCCATCTTTGCATTATTATTATTATTATTATTACATTTTTCTTTTTTCTTCCTTTCTTCCTCTTTATATTATTTTCCTTTGTATTATCGCTACTTCTGGAAGAAATCGTTGAATTTTCGAACTTAGACTTGGCAAATCTTTTATCTTAATTTTATTATTGTATTTTAATTTGGACCTGTGTTTTGGCGAATTCAGAATGTTTTAATTCTAACTATAACATATATGCGCAAACGACGAATTCTATACTTCCTTTAATGAGTAAACGTTATTTTTATTACACATTTACTTTTTATTTTGTTTTATTTTTATTTTGTTTTATTTCTTATATTATATTAATTATATATATATTGTGACGTGACGCTTTTGAGCTCCGTCACGGTGACTCCGTCGAGGGGAGAAAGCGTGCGCGGGGTCGTCTCTCGCGCCTAAGGGGGGACTTCGATTATCCGCTAGAGTTAGTTTTGTTATAGATTTAAGATACTTGAATAGAGTGCAGCGATCTGGGTGAGCGTGCAATACTGCAATGTATGTGAAGATCCCGAAGGATACCATAAGGAAGAGAAGAGGAGAGGAAGAATGGACCAAGGCCTCCGCGAATAAAGGTAACGAGATCCTGTGCCGCCGCTAGTCGTATGTCAGCACGATATTAATTCCGATTGATTTCAGAATAATGACGGCGAAGAATCCTGACGGCGAAATGACGAACAACCTCCCAGGCTGCAGACTGGGGAATGGAAATATTTTCGGAAACGGACGAGGATACGGCCTGGCCAGCCTGTCGCGTCCGAGTTGACGAGAAGACCATACCGTTAAGCTACCGTCATCATGGGATTCTAGATCTCTGCGAAGGAGCAACCCGCCGTCCAGCTTGAATTTTGAAGCGGCGGAAAATATCGACCCCTTCTCGCTAAAAATCGACGAGATGCGCGGAAAATCGGCACGGGACTTGAAGACCTCGCGGAGCTATTCGTTTGGAGTCACTGTTCGGTAACCCTCGCTAGAGTGAAGACGATTCCGGCTGCCACGAGGAGACGACCCATCCACGACTCCGCCGCCGCCAATTAATTATAAGCCGCCGCTCAGGTAATGATTTTTTCCCGGAAGCAGCTGGCGTCGAAATTTGCTGGATACTATCGACGGTGATCTCATTACTGATTTGCCGTTGAAAGTCTGCGTGCTTTTCGCGCATTTCGTTGCCGGACGCCAGCTGACACCGGGTATCGCGGATTTGTCCTTCTCAAGGGGTTCATCGTCGACAGTCGTTTTACCGTATCGTATCGTTTCGTACCATCTCGTACCTTATCGTATCGTTTTCGTTTTGTATTTTGTTATATCGTTACGTTTGTCATATCGTATCGAATTCTGAACCTTAGCGTGGTGACGAAATTCAAGCATTTCCGTGTCATGTAGTCAATACCGGGATTTGCGTGAGAACATTCTTTGCGAGCAAGAGGTACCGTATATGCGAAATCTGTTCGTTTTGTGCTATCTCGTTCGAGAGTTAAGTTTGTTTTGGTTGAGCGCGAGAAGTCGTGACGATACCGTAAAGAGTGCGAGACAATACTCGTGCCTGTGTACTTGAAATTACCGTTACTAATAATCTTTGTTATATTTTTGAATTTATTGTCGCAAATTATCGCCGACTATTATAAAAAGTTTAGATCAATATATATCGAAATCTTTTATGAGGCTCGTGCCTCTGAATGTGTTCTGAAATCATACTTTAATATATTCTGATCGTGATTCTTATATTTTAATTGATTGTCGCCCATTACCGCCGATTATTATAAGAAGTCTAATTTTATTTATATCGAAATCTCTTGAAAGACTCGCGCCTCTGAATGTATGCTGAAATATCCGTTTATTATATTCTGTTCGTTATCGGTTATTTTCTTGAAATCAGTATCAGTAAATTACCGCCGACTATTATAGAAAGTTAATTCAATTTATATCGAAATCTTTGGTGAGGCTCATGCCTCTGAGGGTGTTCCAAAATCCGACTCATATTATTCCTCGATCGTTACAGCTTTGTTGTCAATATTAGTTGATTCTACACATCGCGGTTCGTGAAGTTTTATATTCGTTTTCGTTTTCGTTCTTCTCGTTGTATTATAATCCCGCATTATATATAGGTCATTTCCGATACGATTATACTCGACTTTCATGTCATACATCATAAGTCTTATATTTCTTGTCTTTCAAACTCATATCGTCATTCGTTTCGTATATTCCGACATTCATCTTCTCTTTCTTTGTTCTTCCTCGTCTATTGAATCTTGTCTATTATATTCTTATCTCTGTTACATCTTTTATTCTATATCATAACTGTTCAATATATTTTAAATAATTATAAGTAAGATAAACTGAATGTCAATTATTTCTCTCTCCTGAAAGTCATCTAGCGTTCTCTCTCTAATTCACAAAGAATCCTGTCCCTCTGCCATATACTGAGCTCTGAGTTATCGTGATTCTCTTTCGTTACCGTACCGATATCGTGGCGCGGAAGATCGCGCCTGGCGTCCAATTTCGCTCTCCTTGGGAGAGGCTTGTAAGATACCGTACGTTACCATAATTTTAAGATACCGCTTTCAGAAGTTATACCTTTAATTCTCGTATCGACCAAAGCTTGCACGCTACCTCCTTGGGATCGGCATTCTCGAGGTGGGCAACGGCGTGGCAATATATATATTGTATTAACCAGTCAGAATTTAATTTTTAACGTAAATTTTTCCCTGTATATTCTGACTGATAAACGATCCTCTGAACGATTGTAACACCCGCGAGAATATATACATATACACACAGATACTCACTCACGCATAGCTACAACTGCTAAAATGTTTTTCTTTCTTTGTTTCTTTTATAATGTATATGTATTTTTAATTTAATATATAATTTAATTATTTAACACATTTTATTATTTTCTCTTCTCTAAATCCTGAGATCACACTAGGTCCTATCCCGCGTAATAAGGATTAAATTCCTTTAGAAAAGAGACCACCGAACGAATAGGCTTAAAAACGCAGCGTTAAAGAAACCTTCGATCGCTGACCTGAGTCAGGCCCTTCACATTCGTTCGATCCGATCCATACACACGCCAGAATAAAGTGTGTCATGGGGTAAAGTAAATTACGTTCTTCCATATGGCCCATCCATTCTAAGATCTGACCGTAACATACTGATAAATTTTGAGGGCTCGTCCGGAATTGAAAAGTGATCTTAGAAATGGGAAGGAATGTAAAAGTCTCAATAAAAATTTAAAAAATCCTTTTAAAGACAATTCTTCTTGAGAGTAAAATATATTGAAATTAAATTTAAATCTAAATTTATAACAGTGGTATTCAAATTTATATCAGATTTATATCTTTGAATTATACACACTATACACCTATTCCGATAACAACTCCTAAATCTATTTCAAAACAAATCTATTTTAGTTTCTGAATATTAAAAACAATTTTTTTATTATTTATTTTTATTTCATAATGTTAATATATATATCCTAGCCAAAATCTGATGATTTTCTCAATATAATTATTAATCAAAACTAAAAACTAAATAAAATTTGTATTAAAGAAATTTATAAATTTGTATTTTTATTTTATTTATTATTATATTTTAATTTGTAAATTTTTAAATTTGTGTTAAAGTAATAGGAAATAATTCCAAAACAAGGTCCTATCAAAATCCTTTTGCTATGTTGAAATACGTTGTTAAAACTATTCCTTTCTTTGACGGTAATAACATTCCACTAAATTACTTCATCGAAGGATGTGAAGAAACAAAATCTATGTTACCTGAAGAAATAGAATCATAATTTACTAAAATCATAAGAACTAGAATAACTGAAGAAGCTCGGCGAACTGTACAGGATCAATTTTTTAGTAGTGTATTGCAATTTACATCCTATTTAAAACAAATTTACGGTCCTTTGAAAAATGTTTATCAATTGCAAGGAAAATTAGGATGTATTTATCAAAAAGACGAAGAAGACGTAATTAGTTATGTTAGTAGAATTAAAACTTTTGGAAAACAAATCTTAGAAACATATCAATAGAAAAAGTTCTAGAAAAAGTTTTGCCTGAAAAATATAAAAATATTAAAATTAGGTGTTACGTCCAAGGGACTTCACGATTCTTTTCTTTCTCGTATCTGGCACACATGTGCACGACTTCCAAAATCGTTAACGACAGTTAAAATTGAAATAGGATTCTCAGTAAATGCTCTCAAAACGACGGTCAGATATTAACAGTCTATAAAAAATAGCATCTGATCAACTAAGGCGCTAGTCAATCAGACGAATTTGATATTTTTCGATCACTTAAAAACTCATAAAATCTAAAGAAGCCATAGAAAATAAAAGAAACTATTCATGAAACGCGAGTGACCGGACGTCGCGATGCGTACCCATTTTTTATTTCAAAAGGGTAGTAAAAGTCATCCCTTGTCTTTAACAGACGCATCCTGCAAAGCATAAATTACTACCACCACCGATACTGAGAATCCTAAATTCCTCCGTTTTGGAAGATGCGCTTCAATTCGCGAACGAATGTAATAAAATTCTGATTTGTTACATTTGTTCTAAAATACTCATAAGTGTAGGCAGGGATGAGACCATAGAAATCTAATGAAAATTTCTATTCGTCAACTCCCCGTTTTCCTCACGTTAGAAGAGGATAATCCAAAAACGGTATATAAGCGCGAACTTCGAACGAATCGATATATATTCACGTACGTTCATTCATTCATTCATTCCTTCATTTATATTCCTTAAGTCATTATTCTTCATTGTCATTATTATCCAGTGCCAGTTCAATAAAAACCCTGTCATCCTCAACGCCAAGAAGGGCCATCAGCAGTAACTATCGAGTCAGTTAAAAAATCTTCATCCTCGACACCAAGAGGGGCCCAGCAAACACTACGTCAGCTTGCGCTAATTCTCGTGCTCTACAAATAGTAAGTTTTCGTTTTGTTTTACGAACTTCCTCCCCCATTTACTTCTTCTACTTATTTAACCGCTTCGCTAGTGGAACCCGCTTCGAGGAAATCCACTAGAACCCAAGCAAAGCGACTCCGGTACTGTCGCAATCGCCGTACTCGCCGATTGCTGGCTCGGGCTGTGGCCGACCCTTCTTTCATATTGAACGTAAACGAAATAAACACTCACCTTCCTATCGCTCGAATCGTCCTAAGCAATATCCAAAGGGATATCCGAGACTCCTCATGCCCGTCCCCTCAAGCTTCTCCTTCTAATTACTCCCCGTATCTATCTCCTGGAACTCTTCTTCCTCAAGTTACTCTCCCGTGTACAACACGGAAACTGACCATCCTTCTGATTTCCCACCGTTATCGCTCTTTCCTTCTCCACCCCACGAATCAACTTCAGATCCTCCCGATTTTGACTAGATCCCCTTCAATACACACACACGCGCGCGCGCACGCGCTCATTTAATATTGTATCATTTAAGCTCGTATAAAATTGTGATTAATTGTTTATACCTTTCCTTTCTTATTATAATGTATAATAAATTCAATTAAACTTATTCTTTCGCGTTCAACTCAATCGATCCCCCCTCCTCACTCACGCTCCTGAATCGCACTTGATCCCGTCCCGGGTAAAAAGGATTAAGTTCCTTTACCAAAAAAGGGACCGTCGAGCGGGCATTCGGACCAAAAATAGCATAAGATCGACCCTTGCGGTCGTTGACCTATCTTTGGCTCCCCCGCAGGCACGCTGGATCCGAGACATCTGTCCTTAAGGCACCTGCTCTTGGAATACAAGTGTTACGCCCTTCCGTCGGCCCATCTTTCCTCGGGCCTGGACGTAACATAGGAAAGAATATGTGAATGTTTCATAAAAGGGTTGAAGCCTAATATAGAACAAAAAATTACCAGAAATCTAAACATAGAAGACTCCATTGCCGACGTTTTGAGGATTGAACGAGAACTACGAGAGATAATAAAGGACCTAGCGGAGTAAGCATGTAAAATCTGCCCTTGATCATATAGAGCTGACACTAATGTCACAAGTTAGTACCAATATGATAAAACTTTCTACTAAATATTATTTTAAAAAATTCATTTTTTTAGGAGTTATGGAGGGAGAAAGTAAAATCAAAAAATGTATTTTTCTCGAAAACCACTTGACCGATTTTGATGAAAAAAATATATGTACATTAATAAAACTAATTAACAAAAAAAATTTCCAAAATGTTTGCCAAAAAAAAACACCAAAAAAAATTTTTGAATTTTTGAATATTTTTTTTGAGGGTGATATTTTAGAGGTACCATTTTGAAATTTTTACGAAAATTTTTCTTAAGTGTCCACTATAACATACATTTTTTTTTAAATTTTTAAAATAGTGGAACATAGTTAAAAATACGAAAATCGTAAGCGTCGCGTCACTCCTTAAGCACAGTGCAGTGCACTTCTGTTAAGCTAGCAGGACCAATTTAGCAAAATCACATCAAATCTATCACATTATTTAGTACTTATTTTGTATTAATTTGTACCACTAATAATAATTTTGTAATCTGTGCAATTTCGAAAAAAATCATGACACTGCTACTTTAATATTAAGTCAGCAGGACCACAATAAAAAAAATAAACAAAAAAAGAAAATCAAGTACAGAAATATAACGGACTGAATTTGTACTAATTTGTACCATCAAAAAAAAATTAATATATTCATCTCTTCTGCTTCAATCAACCCCCAATTGAATTTAGCCTTATCAATCTTAAGAATAAAGTACTCGTTCCCATTAGCAGAATCAATCGCTACTTGCACATTCGACGTGGCATAATTTGTACTATCAAAATATAGAATTTTAGATTTTGTACCCTCTCCGATTATTCAAAAACTACCACTGACTCTCATCAGTCTCAAGAGTAAAGTATCGTTCCCATTAGCAGAATCAATCGCTACTAGTACATTCGACGTGGCATAATTTGTACTACCAAAATATAAAATTGTAGCTTTGTACCCTCGCCGTTAAGTGAAAATGTGAAGTAACTAGGCATTTCCGGTAATAATAATCTCACATTTTCATAAATTCACTTATGACCATAAAGCGTAAAAAAAGTAAGGTTAAAGTGCTAAAAGTTATTTATAATTAGAAAATAATAAAAAAATAAAATAAATATTACTGAACACCAAAAAAGAATTTTATTAAATTATATGGAAAAAAATGAAGATTTTGCAAGAAGTCGCTTACGCTATAAATAGTAGCAATAAAAAAGTATTAGTAAGTATATATATATTTTTTATCAATACACACATTAAAATTATTAAGTAACAATATCTCAATATTTCATTTATAATAGAAAAATATATAATAATGTAGATAATAATAGGAAAATTAATTTGTTTACACACAGGATGACATGTGGACTGCTATCAGGAGCGGGATCTGATAGCTCACGTCCCGATAGCCCATGTCCCGATAGCGCACCAACCCGATAGCGCACCAAATACAACTTTGCATGCAAAGATACACACACACACACACACACACACACACACACACACACACACACACGGGGGGTGCAAGGGGGGGCCTTCGGCCTCCCTCCCGCACTCACCCCGTCTCCCTCGCTTCAAAGTGTGCAAAGTTGTACTTGGTGCAAAATTGGTGCGTTATCGGGTTGGTGTCCTTCCCTGCTATTAATACATCCCTAAATGCTGTTAAAAATGGATCTCAGAAACAAGTTAAAGAATGGCAAAATGTATTTATGAAAGAAATTATAATATTAAGTGACAAACATAATAACATTTAATTACACTACTATGATTATGAAGAAATAATATTTTACATAAATGTAGACATGGAGAGACTGGAAGTCGAATGTTTTAAAAAAGTGTGCCCAAAATAAAAGTTATGCTGGTGGTATAGGTGGAGGACCACCAAAAGTATTTGAATTAACAGAATTGGAAGAAAATTTATTAGAAATCATAGGTCCAGAAGCTGCTTTGACTGATATACCTAAAGGAAATTTTAATAGAATTATACAGAGAGAGTCTGCACCTATTAACAATACAACCGTAAAAAGAGGATTGGCTGTTCTTCCGAAAGCGGCCGCGCTCCGATTTTCTTCAAATTTTGTAAATAGCTTCCATTTGGATAGAAAAGAAGTATATTAAAAGGATTTTTGGCGACTCAAAGGTTAAGCCACTTTTTAAATTATTTTTTGTATTTTAAGAACATACTGTTTTTACGCGATTAGGAAGAGGCGCGGCGCCCCTCCGGGCGGGGAAGGCGGTAGGGCGCGCTTAGCGCGCCCGTTAAGCCGCCTTCCCCGCGGAGAGGGGTCGGGCGGCACTGTCGGTAGCGTAGCCCAATGTCTATCGCCCAAAGTAGTTATTTTTTTTTATATAAAGTTATATAAAATCATGTAATTAGGATAGTTCCAGTGTAATCTTAAAAAATTAATATCTCGCTTCGCGTGGCAGAGCGACGATTTTGTTAGAGGAAAAAGGTTCTTTGAAGGTCTTGTTTTGCTCCACTCCTCCCGCGCTCACTTCGCGCTAGAGCTGCCAATTTTGAGACGCTGCCTCATACGCATACATAGAACGAGACGTGTATGGTTGTGTACTTGTGCCGCTGTGTGGCGCGCCGAGCGATACATGTACACGGCTATACACGGGTCGTTCTATGTGTGCGTATGAGGCAACGTTTCGGAATTGGCAGCTGTGAATTCCGCGCGTGTGTGTGTGGCTACACTTTCTCGATAATAACTTGCGCACAATGTAAACAATATGCATATTTTCAATATAATACACAGCTAAGTCAAGAACAAGAGTTATTTTGGCTTGTAGTTAGGAGATAGTTGAGTTATAACGAGTGCTTTGTACAGATGTATATTCAACGAAGTTTAAAATGTCGAATCGTATAAATTTATTTTCTCTTATGAAGAAGTTAAGTGATTTTCAAACAACAATTGAGTGGCTTAGAGAAATAGAATTAATTCCTACTGAAAAATGGTGTGGAAAACATAAAAAAAAATGGTTTATGTTGAAGCAAAAAGAAAGCTGGGTTATTTTCGATGTTGTAAATTTAAAAAATATGATCATAATATATCAGCAGATATTCGAAAATTATATATAATTTATAATATTTTTTGTTTATAATTTATAATAAATAATGAGCGATGGTTAAAACTTTTAAATACTTATTTAGAATGACATTTATGTTAATATATGTCAAAGTAAACATCATCAAAACGTTGTATATTAAAATATACAGAAAATACAAAAAATAATTTAAAAAGTGTGTTAACCTTTGAGTCGCCAAAAATCCTTTTAATATACTTCTTTTCTATCCAAATGGAAGCTGTTTACAAAATTTGAAAAAAATCGGAGCGCGGCCGTTTTCGGAAGAATCGCCAAGAGGATTTTCTCATAATATATATAGAGAAAACGAAGATGGTTACAATTAATCAGCCTACTACGAGCTAAACTGCGGAAGATAGGTCAGTTAAAAATCAGTAAATACAATGTCAAAGTCACATTGATTGAAGCAACTAAAAGTGAGACGTTTCGATGCTTACTTGCATCTCTTCAGTCACGATGTATAAGAGTTATGGTGATAGCATCTCGAATGTAGAATGTCAACGTGTTGTAAAACAAAATGGTTTCTAATACATATAAAAATTACATAAAAAATTATAGAAGAGTAACTAAATTATAAAAGAAGTGTAAAAAAATGTAAAAAAAATTAGAAATAAAATAAATAAATACAAAAAATCATTACAATAATCCGTATCAGCTCTTACCAAATCTCCAAAAACTTAAAACCTCCACACAAATTCGAGTCTTAATATCTCGGTACATTGTTGCGACAACGGAAGCCAACAAGACAGTGAGGAGAAACAATATTTACACGCAATATAAATAACACAAAATCAGCCAGTATAATGTAGAGCAGACAAAAACAATCACAAAGAATCCAGTAACGGAAAATACATATTGTTTACATAACATAGCGGTAATAAAATTTGATTTTTTTGCCGATTTTAAATAAGGCTTTATTTTCAATGTCTTGTAAAATTAAATCCGCCACTATCGGTGATAATGGGGATCCCATTGGAGTTCCAAACGTTTGTTTGTACACCTTTCCGTCAAAGCTATGTTGATGACATTCTGATTGTATTGGATAGAGACGCGTTACAAAATGTTGTCGAAATTTTCAATTATTTCCACGACAGATTGAAATTCACGATTGAACCGGAACATAATGGAAGCATTAATTTTCTGGACCTTAAAATTTATATTAAAAACAACAAGTTAATTCTAGACTGGTTTCACAAGGATACGTATTCAGGCAGAAATCTTTCCTTTTTTTCGAACCATCCTATTTGTCACAAAATTGGTACAATATACGGTTTAATTGATAAATCAATCCTGTTATCACATCCTAACTTCCATGAAAAAAATATTAAATTTAGTATTAACATCCTATTGAATAATGGCTATCCCGTTCCGTTCATTTTTAAATACGCGTCGGTTAGAATAAAAAAGCTGCTTTTTACTAAATTAAGAAACCTAAACATGGATAATAGTACAATTGATGTTGATTCTGTGGGAGATTATTATATTCGAATTAATAATTCCCTCAATCAGGAATGGCGTGTCAGGAGAAATATGAAAATTAGAATAGCTCGATATCAGGTGTAAAGACTTTAATACGGATAACTGGTATATACATATATATGTGTTACGGTAACAGCTGATCCCGCACGACTCACTTAAATCGAGCCGTCGCGCAAGAAGATTATTCTCCGCGCAATCGATCCGCGCATCGCCAAATCACGCGCGTCTTATATCGTTTTATATCTATTGTCTACAGTTCGGCCAGCCTGACAATATGGCCGTCTCGGCCATGGGTATAATACGCAAAAATAAAATAAAAGTATTAGAGTCAATACTCGTCAAAATTTAAGTACATATTATATACATGCTAATCAAATACAAAATATAATATCTCAGTGTCTAATCTTTACTATACATTTTCATATGGTCTGCGCTTACAGTTCCCGTGTACGGCATTTGAGTTACCTGAAAACCCTCGATATCCGATACAATATAACGATCATTATCTAACACGGTTTTTACAACATATGGGCCTTTAAATTTCGGGATTAATTTTTTATTTACTCCCGGTGTTACATCAGTATTGGTGATCACCACGTAGTCACCTACTTTATAGACGGTGGCACGCTTTCGTTTGCTATTATACTGAATTTCGTTCGCTCGCTGACAATTTTCAATAACGTTCGCCGCACGATCTCGAATAGCCTCCAAATCTCTATCGCCATCGGAATACGGGTCGAGTAGGGTACGGATTTTGTCTCTCACAATTCCTATCTGATCAATTCCAAATAACAACCGACTAGGTGTATTATCTATACTTCGACAGCGCGTATTATTTAAAGCAAACTCGACATCTTCTAGTGTTCTATCCCATTTGTATCCCGGCGTATCGCACGATTTTGCTAATGTTGGCGTAAGAATCCTATTAAAGCGCTCGACCTGTCCGTTAGCACGAGGAGTACTAACAGCAATCAAAGTGTGATGGATAGATTCTTCCCTTACAAATTTTTCGAATACTTGCGACGTAAAACACGTTCCACGATCGCTTATCAAGCGCTTAGGCTTACTGTATGTGCGAAAATAAACCTTTAAGTGTTGAATTATCTCCTCGGTCTTTGTTGTCTTACATGGATATAATCTTATGAATTTCGTAAATCCATCTATCAATAATAAAATATATCGGTAACCTTTTCCCGTTTTTTCTAGTGGTCCGTAATGATCGGCGTGTAATGTTTGAAACGGCAATTTTCCTTTCGGGATATTGTGTAAATATCCTTCTCTTTTCCCGGAAACTGGGGAGAACTCGACACATTTTAGGCAATTCGATATATATTCTCGCACTTTTTCTCTTAAGTTTGGAAACCAATAGACTTTCATCACGTTGTCGACAACCTTATCAACCCCGAGGTGGCCCAAATCGTCATGGCAAGTTTTAATTACATTCAATTCCATACTCTTCGGGACGTAAAATAATAATTTTTTATTCTTAAATTTTCGGTAAACCAAACCGTCTCTCAACTCATAAAATTTATCTTCACCGTTTTCTAATTTATTCCGAATTTCACAAATTTCTTTATCTTTGTCTTGTCGAATCGACAATGTTTGTTCAAAAGTATTGGACTCCAAAATTAATACGCTGTTACATCGGCTCAATGCATCGACATGTGACATTCGCCTGCCAGGACGATGCTCGATCTTATAATCGTAATCCTGTAAGAACATCGCCCATCTCGAAATACGCGGGTTAACAGTCTGCTTGCTCAGCGTAAGGCGGAAGCTATTACAGTCCGTGACGATGGTAAACGGAACAGTGTTGCGCTGTTGTGGGAATAAAGTTGCGCATGCGCATTAGCAAACGCTATGAATTCTCAGTAACGTATGTATTTTGATGAAATGTAAGGTACCGTCAGACTCTCCTCAATGCAAAAAAAATATTAAATTGCAAGGAGAGAAGAAAATTTCTATCAAAGAAATTAAATATAATAATACACTATGTATATAACACATTATACGTTGTTACGACTGCTAAAAAACGCGAGAAAACTATATGAGAAAGACTCTTTTATGCGCACCTAATGTTGCATCTAGATACATATGTGGTATAAGCTATGACGTAAGCTTACGCATGCGCATAGAGGCTCTCGCGTGGGAAAAAATCCCACGACAGCGCATCACTGAAACGGAATCCCCGACAAATAAATATATCTTTTAATCGCGTACACAACCGCCAAACATTCCAGCTCAAAGCTGTGATATCGTGCTTCAGTCGCCGTAGTTCTGCGACTAAAATAAGATACGGGTCGTATCGTACCGTCATTTTGTTTCTGCAATAAAATTGCACCAAATCCGCTAGCACTGGCGTCGCAATGTAATTCTGTTACCAATCTCGGCGAATAAATGGCAAGAATCGGCTGTGACGACAACAACTCTTTTAACAATTCAAATACACGGTTTTCGTCTGGTCCAAATTTAAAAGCTACATTCTTTTTTATTAAGTCATAGAGCGGCTTTGCAATGATCGAAAAATTTTTTTGTGAATTTACGGAAATAACTCGCAAGCCCCACAAAGCGATGAACCTCCCTTGCGTTACGCGGCACCGGAAAATCGACAACAGACTCCACATTCGCAGCGCTGGGTCAAATGCCGCTTCCGTCAATCAAATAACCCAGATAAACAATCTCGCGATACAGAAATGAACACTTGTCCAAGCGAAACTGCAACCTATGTCGTCGAGCCAGATTAAAGACTTCACGAAGAATTTCTAAATGATCGTCAACGTTCTCGGTCGCAATTAATATATCGTCAAGATAGATCAATATTTTATTCTCTCGGGTCAAATCTCGAAAAATGTTACCAATATACCGCTGGAAGACACGCGGAGCATTCGTCAACCCGAAAGGCATTTTTAAAAATTCAAATTGACCCAAGGGGGTCACAAAAGACGTATATTTCACCGATTCGTCGGCAACCTTAACGTGATGGAATCCGTTTCTCAGATCGAGACTAGAGAAGTAGGATTTCCCGCGCAATCTGTCCAAATGATCATCGATCAAAGGTGTCGGAAAATTATCTCTTACCGTTATCTTATTAAGTTCGCGATAGTCGACACATAATCGCAATTCACCGTCCTTCTTACGCACAAGTACAATTGGGAAGGCGTATGGAGAATTGCTCGATCTTATTATTTCCTCTTGTAACAATTTATCCAATATTTGTTTTAATTTCTCTTTATCGGTAAATGAGAGTCTTCGCGGTCTAAAACTAATGGGTCGATCGCGTCAAATTCATTTCAATTTCTTTTTGAGGACTCGCAATTCCCGTGTCAACAATATTTTTGTTATACAATTTTTCGACGCGTTCTTTTATTTTAAAATCAATCTGCGGATTAACATTTATCGCCTCCGTAATAGACAATGGACGGTCAACATATGATATGTGGAAAATCTGCTTCGAAAAATCCGAGCTATCCACCGTGCGCGAGTCTGCCCTCGAAACACTAAATTTTTCTCCCATTGTTATTTCTATTAACGGTGACGATGTAAAGTTTCGACCGAGCAAAGCAGCACACGCCATCGCTGTATTCGGCACAACAAAAAAAATCATTTTCAACTCAACATCGTTGATCTCAACAGCATCCTCGAAGGTCCCCAATACTTCCAACTTAACTCCGTTAATACCGAAAAAAGATTGTTGTTTAATAATCGGCCTGCGAATGTGAGCCGGTACAAAATTACTTTTAATTAAACTAATGGGAGACCCCGAATCAACCATCGCCATCAACGAGTATTTACATTTGCCACCGGACGCGTCCGCGACCTGATACACGAGGGTTACCAGGTATGGATCGTCCGGCGAGATTGCCTGGACCACGCTCGCCGCACTCTCCGCCCCCGGCCGCGACTTCGGACACTTCCTCACGCGATGCTCCAGACTGCCGCATCCAAAGCACGAGCCCCTCGCCCGCTTCTGTTCATCCTTGCAGTCTCTGGAGAAATGTCCGGTCGCCCCGCAACTATAACAGCGGACAGTACTGCCCCTCGCTGTAGATGTTCCTCCTCCACCGGATTTCAGCACTGGTCGCTGCCCTCTCGCAGCTCGCTCTCCGCTACCCCTCGCCTCGCCATCCAACGATAGCTTCCTGAACGCGTCCAACACGTCCACCGCCGACGTAAAGCGCAGCATCCGCGCCTGGTCCCGCATACGTGCATCCTGCACCCCGTCGATCAAGCAATCAACGAGCTCCTCCTCGTCGACGGACGCTCTGTTAGCGAGAATCACTTTCTCGTGATAGTATTCCGCAAACGTTTCGCCGCTTCGCCACTTGCGTTTCTCAAAATCACGCCTCAGTGTCAACTTACTGGGGCGATCATCGAACATGCGAGACATCTCCGATAGCAGGTCTGCCGCATCTAATTGTAAATGCTCTGGTTTCGAATGAAACCAGCTCAAGGCTTTGTTCTTCAATCTCAAACTGAACAATATTTTGGTCGAATTTTCATCCAAACGATATGTTGCACGCAAAAGTTCAATCTGTCTCTTCCATGTTCCGAAACTATCGCAGTCACCACGAAACTCACTCAATAAATCACTAATGATTCGAATGTTGACCTTTGACCCGATACTGCGGTCGCTAGCATTGTCCTCAACACTGGACGTCATGTCTACTTCCCGACGGATGAGGCCCAATTCTCGCTCCAAGAGGGCCTTCTCGCGCCTCAATATCTCTATCTCTCTCTCCATCAATTCTGGCGGCAACGCAGGGCCGCGCGGGGCCACACTGGCCGCCCCGGGACGCAACGACATCCCATCACCTGAACTCGACTGCTGCTCCGACATATCCGCATCTGCACCCGTCAACGAATTTTGCACGATATCACCGCCCAAAAGACGCTCACATGCACCCCGCCATCCGTCCTCACCGACAGCCAATATTCGCGCCACCAATTCGACCTTCGTACCATTCGTAGACACTCCGATCCGGCGCGCGATATCCTTCAGATTCACGACGGTTAAATCGTTCAACTTGTCTTGAAATAACCGCTCCATCCCCGCAACGACAATACCTCACTGCTAAAATCTTATTAAGTCACGCAGCAAAGTCACCGCTCACCCGATATAACAACAACGGGGAGCACACAATATTACCCGTCAAAAGGATAACAAGCCGACAAAACTCTCGAATGTACTGTTTCAATGTCACCACGGCATCAAGTAAAACAACGTTCAAATTCAGCCGTTAACGATTTGCAATAATCACGGCAAATTAACAATTATCGAGTCGCGGGATCACAAAACTGACACGAAAGAAGAGAAAGAGAGAAAAAAAAAAAAATTTTCTTTCCACGCACTGTCGTCACACAATCCCGCGGTTCGTCAATTTCATCGCACGAGTCTCACAGTCAAAAGTCAGGCACTATATAATCACTCCATGAACGTGCACTCGAATTCGATCCGATACTGCGATCCGAATAATCCCACTTCTGAATTTTGTGGGAGATTATTATATTCGAATTAATAATTCCCTCAATCAGGAATGGCGTGTCAGGAGAAATATGAAAATTAGAATAGCTCGATATCAGGTGTAAAGACTTTAATACGGATAACTGGTATATACATATATATGTGTTACGGTAACAGCTGATCCCGCACGACTCACTTAAATCGAGCCGTCGTGCAAGAAGATTATTCTCCGCGCAATCGATCCGCGCATCGCCAAATCACGCGCGTCTTATGTCGTTTTATATCTATTGTCTACAATTCTAAGGATAAAAAATACATAGCGGTTCCCTATATAAAAGGTTTATCCGAAAGCGTTTGTAAAGTTTTTAATGACACAGAATATTGTACGAGTTTCAAATGTTTCAATCGCCTTAGCCGTTTTATCAAAGTACACAAGGACATTACTCCGAAATTGAAAGAGAATAATGTGATTTATGAAATTAATTGTAAGGATTGCCATGCGTCCTACGTGGAACAGACAAAAAGACATCTGGAGACTAGATTGAAGGAACATATGAGTAATATTAGACAGCCGTCTAAACCATCGGTCATCACCGACCACATTATCAATGAAAATCATTCCATTGAGTGGGACAAAATTAAAATACTTGATCATGAGTCTCATTATTTTAAAAGATTAATCTCGGAAATGATTTTTATCAAAAAACAAAAAAAACGGTTTAAATAAAATTGAGGATTTATCAGCGCTAAACAATATGTATTTTCCGTTACTGGATTCTTTGTGATTGTTTTTGTCTGCTCTACATTATACTGGCTGATTTTGTGTTATTTATATTGCGTGTAAATATTGTTTCTCCTCACTGTCTGTTGGCTTCCGTTGTCGCAACAATGTACCGAGATATTAAGACTCGAATTTGTGGAGGTTTTAAGTTTTTGGAGATTTGGTAAGAGCTGATACGGATTATTGTAATGATTTTTTGTATTTATTTTATTTCTAATTTTTTTACATTTTTTTACACTTCTTTTATAATTTAGTTACTCTTCTATAATTTTTTATGTAATTTTTATATGTATTAGAACCATTTTGTTTTATAACATGTTGACATTCTACATTCGAGATGCTATCACCATAACTCTTATACATCGTGACTGAAGAGATGCAAGTAAGCATCGAAACATCTCACTTTTAGTTGCTTCAATAAATGTGACTTTGACATTGTATTTACTGATTTTTAACCTATCTTCCGCAGTTTAGCTCGTAGTAGGTGATTAATTGTAACCATCATCGTTTTTTAATTATTATTAACGAGCTATATCATTCAAGATTTTTAAATTATATATATATAGAGAATTATGCGAAACGCAAGAAGTTGAATTAAAAGAACATCCATCTAATTCTATGCAAACGAAAAAGGTACGTATAATATATATGTATAATATATGTACAATATATACTGCATTTTATGATATTATTAATGATTAATAATATATTTTTAATATGAATAATAGAGATATGATGAATGTAAAATAAATAATATTTGTATCTTATAATTAAATTCAATAATATTTCCAGAAATTTACTTTTACATTAGCTACAAACAAGATCGATGATATGATAAAAAATACGTCAACATCTACAAATAGAATTTATGATCCAGATTTTTAAGCACAAGTAAGTAAAATTATTATATTTTTATTAACAAATAAAATGTTCATGTGTTATTAATAATAGAAAATTAAAAATTAACATTTACAGGAGACAGAAAAAAATAATTGTTCTAAATATAATGTTGATTTTAATGACATTAAAGAAATAGATGATATTATTTTAGAAAAGGAAAATACAAGTCCCAAACTATGTAAGCATGTTATTCCTGAACGAGTACCAGACAAAGGTATTGTTATTAATTACATTTGTAATTTTTTTTAATATCAACATAAATTAGATTTAAACAATATCATATTTTAATTTTTTTAAATTTTTAGCTATGAATAATAAAGAAAATTCTAGTGCAGCTGTACAATTAATGCGTGAGAATACTAAAATTAAACAAGAAAGATTGAAAATCTTTAAAGAAAAATTACTTTTAAAAGAAAAATTTGATTATTTAAAAAATTTTTTATTTTGATTGTAAGAATATCTTAAGTAATGTTGATTATAATGTTACGCCTGCGCCGAGGATTTCGATATTAATCGAAAGATGTGCGGAGAAAAAGGCCGGCTCGCGAGTGGCGCGAAATGAACATACTCTTTCAGAGAACTAAGAACTTTAATAAACCAGTCAATAGTAACACAAACAGTAACTCAGAACACAGAAACACAATGTAAATAACAGATCGACTCTGTACGGAAAACATGTCCACGCAGCTTGACAGCTGGCTCCCGACTAAAATGACAGCCGCTACTGTCAACAACCTCTTGGCAACGCGATCTTCTGCCGAACGGGTCCATTACGGGTGTCCAAGTAATCCGCAGGAAAGAAACACGGAGAC
>JAPIVC010000643.1:0-58058 GCA_030586385.1 Camponotus fellah | reverse complement strand
ACGCTAATATTACATGCTAATATTAAATTAAATAATGTTTTGATTTCAGAAATATATAACTTTACATGATTTTAATAGTACAAAAAAATATTAGGCAAAGGAATTTAAATTGTATTTTATGTTAGAGTAAAATAAAATATTATTTTAATTTTTTTCACTATTAATTCTTGTTTATTAAATTTTAGTGTATCGTACATTCAAAATTTATTGTAAAAACATTAATAAAAATTTAGTGTTAATGTACTTTTCTTTTACTAACGTCAACTGAAAAATATTAAAATAATATCTTATTTTATTTTGAACAATAAAATTTAAATTACTTTGCCTAAATCTTTTTTTGTTACAAAAATTAATAATAAAAACTAATGTACAAGGTATTGCGTCAACATACAGGTCCTTACGACGGTTGCCTGCCCATAGGCGCTCAAAGCCGATGATATTGGATACGCAATATAGATCATTCTCAATTGTAAATTAATTAATTCACAATAAATCTTATCAAAAAATTTAGTATTGTGTATGTGTGTGTGTGTGTGTGTGTGTGTGTGTGTGTGTGTGTGTGTGTGTGTAGTGTGAAAAAATATTTTATAAAGTATAAATTTTAAACATACACTTTTATAAAATGTTATACTACAATAGTTTCTAATTCTTTTACGAAAAATATATTTCTCGTCGTAAAATTTATTTTTCTAACAGCTTATTACGCGTTCATAGCGTGATCACAGCTAGTATATATGCAGTGTTGGGTAATATCTAGATACATGTATCTAGATACATTTTGTGTATCTTGCCTGTATCTGAGATATATTAAAAGTGAAGTATCTGTATCTGTATCTAGATAAAAAACATAGTATCTGAACTGCTTTTCAGATATATTTTCAGATACATTTTTAGATACATTTTCATCTATTTTTGTCTGCATAATGGAAATAAATATGTCCTTTTTTATTTGTCTATAACTTTTATTGTCGTTGATGACGCCATATAAATTTGCGTCAATTCTTTAAATTTTTAAAAGATCAAGATCACATAGAAACAACAACGGATAGTGCTATCAATATGAAGATGCTTTCTTATTTATCCGATAAACAAAAAGGTATTATATCATTAATACATTTTCCTAATGTAAAACACTTGTTTTTAAAAGTTTAATACATACAATTATACTATCATCAGCATCAGTTGAGCGATTATTTAGTACTGGTGATCAAATTTTAATACCATGGCGAAATAAATTAAATGACGATATTTTTGAAGCATTTTTGATGTGTAAGACTAATACTAATAAATAAAGCAAAAATGTCTGTTGTTTCTATGTGATCTTGATTCTTGATCTTTTAAAACAATAAAGTAGAAATGTAATGCAAAGAAATGTAAATTCTTTTTACATTGTTTCATCTGTATCTGTAATAATTTAAAATCAAATTACATTTAAATTCTTTACTATCTCTTTTTCTTGTTTTCAAGTTTTTTTTTAAATTTTAAATAGAAGGAAAATTACACATTTGATAAAAACCAAAAATATCTCGCTACCGGCTACGATACACATTAATTCAAATAATTTGCTCGAGTCATTCTCGCTGCGGCTTGTATAAAAAATCATAGAAATGTAAATAAAATATAAAATAAAAAAATAAAAGATATATTGAGTAGTTTTGTGCAAAATTATGATAAAATATTATTTAAAGGTATCTTATTTGTATCTGAGATACTTTTAAAATATCTGAGTATCTGTATCTATATATATTTTAATTTGTGTATCTATATCTATATCTAGATACATTTTTTTACATGTATCTGTATCTTACCCATCACTGTATATATGTCGATATTTGCGCGAGTGATCTGTATTACCTATCCTATATTATCGCCTTTGCGCGCCTATGGGCAGGCAACCCGTCGTAATGACCTGTATATGTGTTGACGCAACACCCTGTACATGAATTATCAATAACACGATGAGCGCTTCACATATTGTCGAATTCTTTTTTCTAAACACGATTACGATAGTATCGAAACATAATTTGATATAATTATTAATAATTAAAAATTAATTAACTTATGATAAACGACATGAAATTGTATATCGCAATGATAAATCTTTATCGAATCGCAATCATTAATTACTGCGAATAAAAATTGAAAAAGGGAACATAAAAGGGGATAAAGAGATTAATTTTATTATGATCTTTCGATTATCGATGCTTATTATAATAATTTCTCTAACGATACTTATTAGAATTAAATAAATAATTAATAATTTCGACCAATGCTTTAAATTTTCTTAATCGACAATCACTCATAGAATATTTCAACGATGACTTACGATCATTCGCACAGTAATCTTGAACAATAAAGTAGTGATGTTTCATATATTATCAAATTCTTTCTCTACCTAGTCAATCTTGGCGATATAAACATACCGCGGTAATGCCCTTGACTTACGATCATTCGCTCAGTGGCTCTTGAGCAGTGAAGCACTGATGTGAGATGTTCCATATATTATCATTAATTCTTTCTTTAACAATTATTTTGAACATTGCTTTATATAATAGATTTTCTCTTATCTTTTACAGATATATATCGTTTATATTTGCGAATTAAAAATTATATAGTATATTACAAAATTAATTATATATTATATTATATATAATATAACCCTCCCATGGGGTACACCTTGTCGCGGTGGGAGGGCTTAGTACTTGGATGGTGCCTTGAGGTTTATTTTAAATTTTTCAATTTATGATAAATCTTAAGGTGCCTAAATAGGAAGCTAAGTACTCTTTCGTCATCGGTGCCGTCAATGTGCCGCGGACGGCAAGCGCTTCGTTACCGCGTTTTCGCGGAACTTTTGGACTTTATTTTTATAAAATTTTTAATCGCATCGAAATAGTACGAAAGTGCCGTTCAGTATCGTACGTAAAATAACGAAAATAGCGATATAAATATATCGCTCGTGAGTGCGGGAATGCCGTTAAGTAACGCGCGTTTAAGATTGAAATGAAAAAGAGCCCTAGGAAAGGCATCAGGCAAAATAACCTTCAATTAAATAATTCAGGTAAACAATTTATTTATTTGTAATTTGTAATTGTATTAAATATTAAATATTGAATATATTTATTATAATTTAAATTAAACAATTAATTGCAACAATTAATTTGATGCTTCTTATTTACATTTTTTTATTTATATTTAATAACAAGAGAGAATTAAAGAAAAAGATTTTTATTTTTTTTTAAATTAAAGCTATAATCTTGTAAAAGTATAAGCTTTTATAAAGTTATAAAAAAATTATTAGTACCTAATGTTTTTTAAAATTTATAGAATTATTTTATTAATCTGTTATTATTATATGCAACAAAAATAAAATTCAATGTATACAATAATTTTTGAAATATTAATTATTTTGAATACTGCTACATTAGAATCTTCTTTTGTATGTTATCGATGCAACAACCTGATCTGAAAGGAGGAGCAGACCTTGGAGAAGCATCCTGCACCGACGGAACAACCTGATGGTGAATATTATTATTTATTATTATATTATATTATTATATTTATTATTATATTATATATTATTATATTAATTGTTATAAATCGTTAACTTGTTATAAACGAACAATAATCCGATTTTATTATTTAAATGAATTAAAGAGAAAGATTTTTATAAAAGTCATATAGAATTTTCTATTAAAAAACTGTTTCAAAAATTTATAAAATTTTTCCATACGTGTTTATCTGCTTATTATTTTACACATCGGATATAAAATTCTACACGATAAAAATTGTTTTAAATATTAATTGCATTTTGTGAGCATTATTATAAATAAATTTTATACTTGTATGTTACAGACAACTAGCTTCGATAACAACTCCGCTGTTGCGCATCAGTGCCGGTGAAAAAAACTTTTATTTATCGTTAAGGTAACGGATTTGTATACAGAGAAAAATATATACGGTATTCAAGCAAAATATTATTTATTTTAAGTATATCACAAGTTTGTATGTCCGCAAATATATCACAAATTTACCACAAGCATTAAATTTAATTGAATATTTTCTGAATTTTAGTAAGTGCAGTATTTTAGTCAAGAATATTAAATTAAAACAAAAATTTGGTTACTACATGAGTTGACGTAAAATAAGTTTGATTTTTCTTTGATACAACTTTACAATATTCTTGAAGAGAAAATAAATTCTTCCTTTGAGTACATGATAATGAGATTTTCTAACACTTGTGATGAGTATATTTTAAGACTTTTATCAAGAATTATTATATCAAGAAAATATTCTTGGTTGAAGAAAACTATCACTTAAAAAAAGAAAAATAAACTGAGTAATCGCTTTTCTTGGCAGTAGAATGATATTTTTCTCTGTGTAGAGATTGCAGATGTAGATGTAGATTGTAGATTGTAGATAAATCCGTTTCCTTAAAATAGATGAGCTAGGATGGATTAAATTAAATAAATTAAATAAAATAATTAAATTATTTAGATATTATTGAATTAAATTAATTGATGCTTATTTTATTAAATTAAATTAATGCTTATATTATTAAATTAAATTAATAGATGTTTTGCATCTATTGCAAAAATATATTGAAATATTAATTAAAAAAAGAAGAGATCAAGAAAAGAATTTTTTGTAAAGATTTTTTAATTTCTAATTTATTAAACAAAAAACATGCATTAACAATTATCAATTTTATCAATTTTTGATGCTAATTTATTCTTATAATACGCACTTATCTTCTAATTGTTCATAGCTCAGCCATCATAGAATTTGTTTGTAGATATTGTTTTTAAACTTTATTTTAACTTAATATAAAGCCAATTATGATTAATTAATTAAATAATTTGTAATATGATAAATATACATACATTAATTATATACTTTATTATAAAATATAATTTATAGAAACTTATAGTAATTTGGCTTTATTTCAGTTAAAATAAAGTTATATTCAGTATTTAAGCGATCGTGAAATCGAACGATCGTTACTAAATGAGTGTAAATATTTCACACTCTTTTGCTGATAATTATTCGGCAAAAGGAGGAGTAATTATCTCTTTCTGTGCGATCTGTGATTAGAGATCGAGAAAGAAAGTGGCCAAGATCAACGAAAGGTATGTTCAACTGGCCTGAAGAGTACGATTAAAGTATGCGGTTAGAACACGCGATTAGAGCACGCGGTTAGGGCACGTGACTAAAATATATATACATGATTAGATGAGGTGATGATTAGAGATAGGTTCCTCAAATTTCGAATAATTTTAGTTAATCAGGAAGTAGGGTTATTAAGGCTATTAAATAAAATTATTAAAATTCTTCTATTGATATTAGGTTGATAAGGCTCTAAGATCATTAGAATTCTTTAAAAATTAAAAATAAGAAAAGTTAACAGTCCGTATAGTAATAATACAAATTTAAAAAAGTAAAGGCTTCGGACCGTGGCGTAGGATGATAATACGAAATAGTAATTAAGAGTTAAAAACGCACAGAGCCACTATAGTTGAAAAGTGATTTAATAAGCAAAAATTTGTCAGAACAAAAAAATGATTAAGATACATTTTAACAGACAAACGCACGTTTCGATCTTCTACAGATCCTTTTCAATGTCATACAAATTATAAAAATATAAACACTAAACTTAAAACAAAGGAGGTCATGAGGACCTTAATAACGGTTACAAAATATTTAAATGCATGAAGTCGGCGGAAAATGCAAATTTGAGATAAATGTCAAGCAAAACATAATAAGAGACTTAAAATGCTATAAGACAGCACAGCGTACCTCGATATCATGTCTTAATGAATAAATGAAATCAGAGAGAGAAAACGTCTGGATTTTAAAATCCCTCGATGAATCCGTCCAAAGAATAAAAATTAACGAAATAAAGATGTCCATAGAAAAGTTGTAATGATAAAATTGATGAATATAATCCAAAAAATAGGTCTCTCTAATAATCACTCTGTCCAAGATGTAAAAAGAATTGAAATTAATAACAAGGTGGCAGCCTGTAAAAAAGAAAAAACAAGAACAAAGAGAAAGCACAATCGGAACAGCACTTCATGCAAAAATGTCACAAAAATTTATGTGTCAATTAATAGGAATTGCACAAACGTAATAGAGGTACATACTAGCCAAAGAGTAAAAATCAAGATGAAAAAGCCAAGTCAAAAAAAACTCCCAACTGCTGCCAACAAAAGTACATTTTAATAATTAGAAAATAAAAAGATTATTTACTCTTGCATTATAGTATATTATTTATGTCAAATTTTATATATTTGTAGCATAGTCATAATAATAAATCATACAACAATAATATGACATAATATGAGAGAAAATCTTCTGCGTAGCCATATAATTATAATTATATAGTATTTCTGCAATTATAGAAGTTTATATATTTGCTGCGTAGCCAAAAATAATTGTAAAAATATAATTATATGGCATAATCATAATTATATGGCTATGCAGAAGATTATACTCTCTCATATTATGTTATATTACATTATTTATTATTATGACTTTGCTGCAAATAATTATTATTAACAATAGAAAGACAGAAAAGCTTACGTGGTTAGGAATATTTTCTTGATGAATATGTCCATGTTCATAAAACTTGCACAATATACAACAATATTTTGACATATAAGGTTATGTCACTCCGCGGCATTACTTCGAGATGTCCATTATCAACATACGGATGATATGCATGCTTAGAACGAATCTCATTGAATCATTTTTGCTTCTTAATTCCGCTCGTAGCCAATGAGAGAATGTATAGACGAAATAATATATTGTTTTTCCGATTTTTATTAATAGAATAAAGAATGATAATTATATACTAGAAACCTTCCTTGGTTAGAAAGAAATTAATGTGCAAAAGATGATATCAAACTACGTTATAATTATCGAGAATAACGTCGTCGAACAATCCGAGCTCGGTGAAACGCATACTCCCTCCGTCTTTTTGCCAACCGTAGGTTGGCAGCAGTCGGGAGTAAAAAAAAATAAGAATTCTTTAATAGGATTGTTAAAGCTATCAAAATTATCCTAAAAGAATCCTTTAATAGTAAGATTATTAGGGCTATTAAGTAAGATTCATTCTTTCTTTTAATATTCCAATAATCCTAATTAAAATTATTTTAATTAAGTTGAATTTATTTTTAAGAACGTTGTAAAAATAAATATAACATGTTTTAAAAATAAAAATGTTTTAAAAATGTTTTAAAATTTAAATTATCAAAATTATCTACAGAAATATTAAAGAAATTGCATAATTATTAACATTTAAGAAATAACATAACATGTTATATTTTATTTTAAAAGTTAAAAATATATGTGTATTAAATTAAATGTAATATTAAATATAAATGTTAATGCTATCAATATCAAATTATTATATCGATGTTATTAAATATTTAAATAAATGGAATATTATTATTTGATATTGATAGCATTATAAATTTGTAAATTGTAAATTATAAATAGTTATAATTGTATTTTAATTATAATTTAACATTGATATTTTAATTGTAAAATACAATTATGACTATAATTATATTATATGAAATTGTAATTTACGATTATAAATTCTTACGTAAATTACACGAAAAATTATCGAATGTATACGTATACTGATTACATAATGATAATTAACATAATAATAATTCATTAAATTAATATATTTGTTTCTATAGTATATATTTTTAGAATATTCATAAAAGAGTAATTGTTTGCATTTTCAAGTCAAAGAATCATTAATAAATTCGGAAAATTTTTATATAAAATGTAAAAATTTGATGCTAAATTAATGATTAAATATAAGCATTATAAAATTTGACGTACAGAATCGCCTTCGTTACGGAATCGCGAATCAATTATTAAATTTAATGATATGCATTGCGTTAGTTTTATTTACTTATTTTTTTTTTATGAATTCTATATCGCGCGGCACTGAATATTCTTAAAATAAATTATTAAATTATAATTTCGAAAATATGTTCCGTGTTCTATATTCGTATAAAGTCGCGTATTAATCGCAAATAAATCGAACAGAAGTGAATTTTATGTTTATAAACAATATGGATCATAAATGTTTGCCAAAATATTTTCGTCTGTCATCATTTGTGTGATAATAATTATATCGCGTGTCTATGATGGTTTCGGTTATCATAAAAATTATTATATAAATTTGCGTAATCTTCGCTATCAGTATTCATCTGGATTTATTTATTTGTCTTTTTAATTTTAAATCGATTTATTTATAATTAATTGTTTATTTTGAGTCTACTATCTTTTCATTTTGAATATTTTCTTTGATAATCTATAAAATTCTCAGTAATAAATACTTATTTAAATTTGAAGAGCATAATAATTTTATTAATAACTTTTTGTCATATGTATTTAGTATATAAAATATTAAATTGTATTATAAATATCTATTATTAATAATAAATTCGTAATTAATCTTGCTATAGTATGTGGACAAAATTTGAATTTAATTATTTTTATATATTTTATATATATTGAATAATATTATAAATATTTTGCATATTAGTATATATTTTTCGAGTCTTAATTATAAAATCTTCAAAAGAATCAGTGATTAATTTGACAAATTCTATACATGTATTAATAATTAAATTTTTAAATAATAAAAAAATAATTGATAAATATCAAAAATCAGTTTACTGCTACTTAAAAAGATTTATAGAAATGATGATTAAAAATATTTTTATCCCACAGGCATTTTGTGTTTTGTAAACGAAAAGATATAAATATGACAATGAGTATAGAAAAATATTCATTTTATCTTTGAATATTATAGTATCTTTCGCGATTGAATAATTTATTTACTATCAATTTACACACATAAATATCTAATTGTTATACAGCACTAGTGCTACCAGCATTTCGTACACATAGCACGGAACGAAACCAGAAATTGTGCACATTATATGGTATATTACCCTCTGATATTCATGTACATTAGCTTTGTACATGTCCACGTTTTCAATGTTCATAGAGGTATTGCTTCCAGGAATCATTTAAAAACAGGTCATGACACCTCTCAGTCTTCTCTCTGTGTCTTTGACAACCATCAAATATTTTGCATTCGCGCATGCGCCAAAAAATACGCGCCCATCTAACTAAATGATAAAATATTAACATGAACAAGAATATTTTCTTCCTCTTTTTGGACAGACAAATGCATAAATGGACTTGTAACAGAACATATGACCAGAAACAACAGGTAAAAATTGAAATCAACAAATGGAAATGTGTCCCTTTTTGGATTTTCTCTGGAGGATTTAAAATTCAAAAATTTGGAATCCTTTTCTCTCCGGCGACTAAAGGACATATGTGAAAACATGTCAGGATAATATCAACATATCCACTTGAGCTAACAAGGCTAAAATAATGACGTTTTGCGAAACAAAGGAAATTGTATTGTAGTATTGTATTATTGTATTATATCAAGAAGCATGCCGTGATACCAATTTGGAATTAAAGAAATCTATATAAAGCGAGGTATGTAATGTATCATTTTTTTATCCACTTGTTTATTTATATATATATATATATATATATATTATAAATAATGTATATATATATAAATATATATATATATATATATATACATATGTATGTACATGTATATAAATATCATAATATAAGATTATATAAATAGCACACATATACATATAATACAATTTCATCGAAGATAACTAGTATGTGTATAAGAACGAAAAATGTGATAATTTTCATTTAATTTTCGATTTCTATTAAACCAAATTTTAAATATTATTTTATTTTATAGAAGCTAATATATATTATATATATATATATATAGTAGCTTCTATAAATTAAAAAATATATATATATATGTGTACACATATATTTATTTTATTCAAGATTTTCGTACTTTATTGTTCTATTAAAAAATCTGTTATTTATATTTTTACATAATTTGACACAAATTATAAAATCTTGTAAAATATTTAGCATTCGATTATCTTATCTCTACATTTTTTTACAAAATAATAAAAGTAATCAATTGGTATAAAGAAAATACGCAATTGTTTTTAAAAGAAAAAATATACGGATACACATTGCAAATTCATATTTTTTTTAAATTAAGAGAGAGGAACAAATACATATATTGTTCTTATTAGATAAACTCTTTCTGCAATAGTTTGCTTTTCTAATTAATATTTCCTATAATTAATATTTTTCTGAAAAATTATGATGATATTGTTCAAGAACTTGTTCATGATGATGCACTTGTTCAAGACTGTAACAATCGTTGCTCATCGAAAGTGTAAAAACAGATCTACGATTCTGACGGAATCGTTTTAACAGCAAGTGTATGATTGTCTTCTTACACACAAATATGATGGAACCGATATCTTGAATGGTGTCCATTATATACATACTACGGTCAAAATGCGATATTGGAACAATTTCATACAGCCAAATGTTCCATATTATTAATAAAATCGATTTTAAGGCCATTAAGATAAACAACATGATAAACAGTTTCAGATATAATTTGAACCTGTAAGTAAATATATGTTAAAATTATGATATTTCTTACAATTATGATATAATTGGTTATTAAAATGAACATATTCCAAGTAACTAATACGTCATAAAATTAAATATTTGCCGCAGAAAAACTACACTTAATTTATTTTTAAAAAAATTTCTTTTAGGGAAATCTTCATGCTAAGTGTTTCTCATTTTTTATTTTATTCTTCGTGCTTCTCTCAACTAGCAATGAGTCAATGCTGTATCATCGACGAGAGCGCTGTAGGAAGTGGGAAGCGATTAGCGGCGCGATTAGTGCGCGATATAGTGCGTTGGAAAACAGTCAGTGGACATATTGCGTGCAAGTTTCGTTCTTTAATTTAACACAACATCGCAAAAAATGATTTGTGTTCAACTATTAACAATAGAATAAAGTGTAGATTAAAATTAATCATTGTGGAGTGACATTTATCGGAACACTTTCACAAATCTTCACACAAAATTTGGTCCTTTGAATCGGATATCTCGACTATGAACAAATAACAAAGAGCTGCGGATAATAAAGAGGGCAGTGCGTAATATACAATCCGCAGTCAACGGGATAATTGCGCTATTTGCGAAAAATTTGATATTTCCCATTACGCAGTCCAAAACATAGGAAGGTAAGAGAGAACTTATTAATAACCACCATTTATATTTACGAATATATCATTGCGAACAATGTTAAAAATATCTGTTTCAGAATTTTTTGGAGCTTAATCCATATTAGCTATATTCTTTCGAAACGACTCTTCAGGTCAACGAAACAAAGAGGTCATTGGATGTCTAACGTGTATCCTGACACACACATTTCATCGGGAGCTGCAACCATCTCTCTTAATTTAATAAACGTACCAACCGAAAAGGAAAACTTTATCGTACCAATCCTTTGACGGAATAGCCTAAGTGTTTATTATACATTATAAATCGGTAACTTTGGCGAATATGGAAGCGATAATTAGACTTAAGCGAACACGCGGTGCAACAAAGGGTCAATTGACGCGTGCGTATAATTGGATTCGAGCCTTCAACATGCGAGATCAAGCGATAGAAGAAGTCGAGATTAGATTATTCGTAATTGAAAAATCTTGGATGCATTTTCGCGAAAAGCAAGACGCGCTCATAAATCTCGATCCCGCGTTTGAGAATGATGGTAAATTGGAGGCGGTTGAGGTTGATTATTATGCAGCAACCGCAGCCGCAAAAGCAATTATCGCCACAAAACAACAACAAGCCAATCAACTTCAAAATACTGCCCTGAATTTCCAAAACGCAAGTAATCGAGTCAATCCGATAAATGAAATAAAGCTTCCGCCGATAAATTTACCATCGTTCAATGGATCTTACGATCAGTGGCCTAATTTTCGTGATACATTTAAAGCTATAGTCGACGAAAATAAAAATCTCTCGGATATTAAAAAACTGTATTATCTGAGATTGGACTGAAAGGTGTAGCTGCCAAAATCGTTGCGCCAATAGAGATGTCTGCCGAAAATTATCAAGTCGCGTGGAAGCTTCTTGAGGGACGTTTCGAAAACAAACGTGTACTTGTTCATCATCACTTACAAGCATTAATCAAATTCCCCGCGATCCAAAAGGAATCTCATTCGTCGTTGCGTCAATTACTGGTTACAACGAAAAAGCACGTTCGCGCTCTTAAAAAACTCGGTCAACCCACAGACCAGTGGAGCACTATTCTCGTGCATTTAATGACTGCAAAATTTGATAATACCACGAAGCGCGATTGGGAGAGCAAGACTTCTTCGAATGAGATCGCGACATATGATCAATTCATTGAGTTTACAAAGAGTAGATGTGTCATGCTGGAAACAATGTACCTCAATAAGCCTCAAAGAGACAAATCGTCAAACAATATCGTCAACAAGATTAATACATTGAACAGGAAAACAATTACTGCAGTTTCTGTTGAGTCCAAATCGGACAAATTACGTATGCGTAATTTGTAAGGAAGGAGATCACAAATCTTATCAGTGCCCGATATTCCTTAATTCAACTCCTCAAGCTAGAAGCAAGAAAGTGAAAAAGTTGAAGATCCGTTTAAATTGCACAAAAGCCAGGCACACCACCGAAATATGCGGATCCAGCACCTATCGTCCTTTATGTCATAAAAAACACAATACGTTCTTACATTTCAATAAAAACTAGTACAAAGTCCGGTAAGGATTAATACGACATCAGGTTATATCAATGAATCGGAAAATTTATCAGAATCTTTTCCATTCGCCACCGAATCTCAAGCTGCTGCATAATACGTTGTACGATCTAATCAATAAGAACTGTTAGTTGTGGCAATAATAATTATAGTTATTCTTTAACAGATCTGGAAATTACTCTCTAAAAGTGAATCAGTGAAAATATCACTAATTTAAACAGCAAAATAAGATTTCACTTAGAATCAGCGAGTATTTTACTGATTTTCAATTAAGAATTTTCAACTATAATGGACCAAGCTTAACTTCAGATCGTCAAGAATGACCTAAGAAACTTGCTCCGATATTGAATAAACAAATCCCGAAAATCAGAAGCCACACCAATATCTTTCACTGCACTTCCTCAAGACTTGAGTTATTCATCAAGCTTTCTCTTTCCCGTTTTAAGTGTGTCGCTGCATATTGTCCACGATTCAAGAACAACATACTTAACAAATCAACGAGAAAGGGCTGGAAGAATTAATGAAACCACAACATTACTCATACAAATTGTTCACTCCAAAGAATTTGCAGCAGAAAAATCTAATTTACAAAAGAAGCAAGAAGTGCATAATAGAAGTAAACTTGTCACTTTAACTCCATTCCTCGATTCAAAAGGTATTATTTGCGTAAGTGGATCTTCTTAGAAGAATTCAATAATTTTAAATTTCAACAATATTATAGTTTTATTTTAATATTGTAATTGTCACCTCAAGAATATATAATTATTTAATTCTATTTTAAGAAAATGATAATCTTTGATTCAAAAATGTTATTTTCTATCTACATTGTTTCTTTTCCATTCAAGAAAATTAAGTCTTAAATCATAAGAATATATATTTCTTGACTATATAAAATGGCTTCATTCAAGTAAGCAATTATATTTTTCTTTAATTAACGTAATATAATTTCATTTCAAAATTTCCATGTTAAAACTAAATATATTTTTAAAACAAGAATGTCCTTTTTTTTCTGTGTAATTATGAAGCGATCAAAGTCAATGCATTGGTTCTACTGTAAGATAATGATTTGCCACCGTTAAAATGGTGTTTAGTGCAGATGGTTGAAACGCACGCAGGAGATAATTATGTACGCGTATTGTGAGTGTTAAAACATTCAGCGAAAGAAGCTACATGGTAAAAAACATTTTGTATTTATGTTAAAATTTTCTCGTGTAAAAATTTTTATGTTAAATTTTTAACATACTGTTATGTTAATTTAACATATTATCGTTGCGTTATTTTAACATTTCTGCGTTGAGTTAATATTCACTGTTTCTAAGAGTTAAAACAATACAATTAATATGTAAATGCACGAATTTTTGATGAAATATGTTATATGTTAAAATGAACAGATAAGTTGTGTTATTTTCTTATCTATAACAGTTTCCATATGTTAAATCGATATATCTCTTCTGTTATTTATCATAAAAATGTAAGAATAACATTTTCTTTTAATTAAATTTAACATTATAAATATGTTAATTTAACATAAACTTTATTTTCAGGTAAAGTTTAAGTGTTACACTTTTGTGTTAATTTTTAAACATATTACTTGTGTTATTTATTTACATATTTGCCTTCTGTTAAATTAACATTAAAATTAGAGTGGATAAATTGGGACATGTGAAATATGTTAAATTTAACACAAAATTTTTTACTGTGTTTATATAATATTTGTGTTTTCCTAATCAAATCTAATTTTAATATTTTATCTTATTCACGCATCAAAAGGTCAAACCTTTCACTAAGAAAATTAATAGATTTAAAAATTTCATATTAACTTTATTCTTATTGTTTGTTGGACATAACAGACATTATTGAGAAAATCTGTGCTGAATTAAACGTGGCAGAAATGTGTAGAAATTTCATACACATGAAAATACTGTGTCGCAAGTGAAAAAATCTCAAAATGATCATCTTTTTCTTGTGTGGAGAAATGAACAAAATACTTAATTTTACAATATTAACAAATGAATACAGCAGTATATATCTGATTAACAAAGCATACTATGCATCGATATAAAAATAATAAATGTCTGTATACAAACCATTGTTTCCTATTATTATAAGATCGGCTCTCTAAATTTTTCAAATGATTAGCTGCGCCCTTTTCGTAATGTGCAATTTTCAATGCTGTATAAATTAAAAAGCAACTGCTACTAATAGCACAGATACTTTGAGGTCCATAATAATACAATTTCTTTACTGAAATAAAAAATATAATTTAACATATTATATGTTACAAATATACAAAAAATATACAAAAAAATATACAAAAAATATGTCATTAATAATTATGTTAATGATGATATATACTCACTATTATACCAACGTGATAGACTAAATTGCCTTCTCCAATAATTCAGTGGAGTACAGTTAGGATCTATGACAATATAGAAGAAACTGAGAATGATAGAACTTCCCCAAGCAAAGCTAGAATATATAAGCTTCTTTTTGCCTTGCGATTTCATATTTTTTTGCAACGAACGAAAATCTCTGCGAAATATAATTTACATTTTACATTTAGACAGTTAACTAGTAGTAAAAATTAAGATACACAAATATTAAAATTTAAATTTAAAAAAAATATGCTTTTGGTTTAAGTTATTAAAAATTTATCCCATATATAATTAAAAAATAATTTACTTATACAACCTTTCAACACATAAATTATCATATGTTGAATATATATTGACGTGTATTTAACTAATATGATATCAATTTTGATTTAAAAGGTTTTATTAAAAAATTAAGAATCCGCGAAAGATTCTTTATCTTTTTGATAAAGAACTTGGGTGTCTTGTATAAATTGTATTGTATAAAAAAAATTAAAATAATATTAGTTTAAAATTGGAAGATATTACAAGGAAGGAAAATTGCAAGAGTGTTTTATTATATTATAAATTATTTTACAATCTCTAATACAATTTTCTTAATAATTTAAAATGTTGTTTTAATAATATTTCTCTATTAATTAGTTTTATATGCAGTTTTATAAAATAAGAAGCAATTTTCTGTCTTGAAAACAGAAGATTAATAGAAATTGTCAATAAAAATGTATATGAATAAGTTAGAGAATAACTAAAATTTTTATTTCTTAAATCAAGTATTTGTTTTTGTACTGTCGATATTATCGATCAATATGACACGACATGACGAAATATTTGTTTATATTAGTGCAAAATATCATGACATTATTAGTTATTATTTTTATGTATTGTTATAGATATTATTATATATGAATATGTATTTTTATTACATATTACAGGTAAATATTTTATCTCGCGATCGATTGTATAATATAATCCTATGTAAAACTTAATTTATATTATATAAATAAAATATATTATTTATATATTAATTATATATTAGATAAAGTATAATAAATATATTTGACAATTTACCTAAATGTCCACCACATATCGAAACATATTACACCTAACCAGAAGTAACACGCCAAAAAGCAGAAATAATGGAAAAAAGCTGAAACAATAAAATAGACAATGTTTAATGTAGGAAATGTACTTTAAAATGTCGCTAATTGATAAGCCGTTATCATTATTTATGAAAAAACACATTTATTTATTTTTATACCATAAATTTATAATATTATATTATAAATAATATGATAATATATAAATAATAATTATTTACATTATACTATGAATTTATAACATAAAAAACAATATAAGTATAAAGAGTATACATTAATTAATTCAAATAGGGAGTGTAAATTTTATTAAAATGTCGCTAATCTGAATAAATGTCACTGTATCTCTGTATATGAAAAAAATTTTAATTTTTTAAAAATAACAGAAAATAATATAATTAGTAAGTACATGTTAATATTAAATTAAATAATGATTTAAGGAACACATAATTCCTACAGAATTTTAATAATATTATTAGAAAAATATTTATTTAAATAAATTCAAATAAATTATATGATAAAGTACAAACCAAAAATTCACTATTAGTTTTTATCTTTTTAAAGTTTTAACAATTATATATGTTTTATCGTTAGAAAATAATTAACAGTATACACCAATTACAGTTTAATCTATATATTGCATTGCCTGCATTATTATATGTTTTGTTTATACTGTACCGCTTATAAGATAGATCAAAGGAAATTTCTCTTGTGCGATGATTTGCTTCATAATATCGATCATATTTGCAACAAGCTACTGTATCTACGCAGCATGAAACTATATATATTACGAAGCTCTGGCAATATAGAATATACTGAGAATATCATCAGCATACATAGCATAGATACTATACGGCAACTCAAATATATAATATTTAATCTATTAAATATCTCGGACTCAAATATGCTAAAATCTAAATAGAAATACTCTCTTTTACTGAGTTGAGTCTTGAAAGTTTCCAAGCACATAATCGCACAAAACTGGAGATCATCCACAGTAGCCAAACAATAGAATGTTGAATGGACGAATATGTTGTAAACAGAAATATACAGAGATCCATTTTCAACAAACTTGTACTCGGAATGCCACCGAGTCGGACAAAATTTTAAGTGTATAGTTTCTTGACACAATTTCTTGACTGTCAGTGGAAAATGTTTATTCATTTTCTCATTTTTGTTGTGCCATGTAATAGAGTCTGAGGTACTCGTTTGGGAGTATATGCTTGGGAAAATATATTTATATTTTCCAGAAATGCATTTGCCGTCCACCAAGCGATTGCCGAGAGGACAACAGAGCTGAATGCAAGTTGTATTGGCGCATTTTTCGTATGGAAGGATGCGAGTTTCATTATTGTTGTAGTTTCTTCTAATAATTTTCCTATAATGATGTATCTTTTCCAATATGTTGTCTTCTTTGTTGTCACTTGTGAAGTTTCCCGAAGTCGTTGAAGATGAAGTGAAAAGTAAAACTATGCAAAACCAAAGTGCAAAACTTTCACCGCACATCATCGACAATTTATGAATTCAATTTAATTTTTTTTATTCTGCAATCTTAATCTGCTATGTTACGACCACAGCGAATTGTTCGAAATGTGCATGATACTATTCCTCTGCGATGGTTAAGTAACGACAACAACACTCTCTATCTAAAGACAAAACTTGTAAAACTAGTTATTTTAAAATAAAGGACACATTCGCGTGACTATTAAGACGCGATCATCATTGACTTGCTAATAAAACAACTTATCTATTTTAAAATATACTATATATATATATATATATATATACGATACTTTGTAGAAAAAACTTTATTATTAAACTACAGTTCAAAAATACTATAATATTTAAGAATTTTATGAAGCCACGAATAAATAATGAAAACTTTTTTATTTATATTAAATATATTATATGATTGAAAAATTTATTTCAAGAAACAATTAAAAAATCACAATTACAAATGTAAAAAAAATTTTATTCATTTTTTTATCTCACATTATAGATGATAATATATCTATTTAGATGGAAATTGTGGAATTTTATTCAAAATCCGGTTTGCAGTTATTTATATTTCATGTACAATCGGAGGACATCCGGAACAATTAATTAAAGGAATATTGGATTTTTAGAAAATTGGAGGTAGAATAATAGCACAAATGATGCCGACTATTTTTGATTAATATTTTTTATTTTTTTTTTTTAAGAAAATACTTTTTCAATGGCATTCTTCAAAATAATCGATTTCTTTAAAATAATACAATTACATATACAGGAAATGTACAAATAGTATGCAAATTGTACATTATTAATGTACAAATTGTGTATTGTTTAAATATAAAAATCGTACAGAAAAAAGTCGCCTTGTTCATCGATCGCATCAATTTATACTCAAGCCCTTCTCAAAAGATCCAGATTGTTCAAGAACTCGACGATTACTGTTACAACGTTTAAATTTGACGATCTAATGTGCTATGTGTTGTTATTAGATCTTTCGAGAAAGACGAGCGCTGTTTTCGAATTTGCGTTGACAAAGTGACAACCAAACCGACTGCTAGAAACGTCGAATAAAACCAGAAAAATATAAGTCAATTGCAAATACCATTTAATACCGTTTATATTCGATATTATGATAAATTAAATAATTTATGTATTTAATAACTCATTTATACATTATGATGTATTTATATGTGATATATGATAAATTTGATATTTTTATAAATTTATATAAAAATTTATATAAAAAGTATTTATATGTAAATATACATATAGATATTAATGAGACATGTAAAAAGCTTAAAAAGAAGAATAAAATTAAATGATGACAGTTGTGTATGTTTACAATAAAACTCATAGAAAAAAAATAATAATAAATTTCGAGATTTTCAAGAAGAATTTGATTCAATTATCAACATGCCTTATGTAACATGCCTTTTTTAATAATTAATTTGTGGAGAATTAATTTTTCATACATATCATACACTTATAAATATTATATTATTTAATGCAATTTACAAAAATATTTAAATGCAAATCGGCTCAAATGCTTCAAGTGCATAATATTATATGATAAAGCATTTATGGTATTGATGGCACAAGTAAAATACAATTATATGAAAATAAATTGAAATCGAACATATAACAAATTTTAAACAACGGATACATTTAAAATAGTCGTGTTTAAATATTTTTATAATTGATTTGAATCAAGCAACGGTAGCGTCGCGACGCCAAGTCGGAGGTAAAATCTAATATTTCGAAAACGAGATGTCACAAATATAAAAACTGTTCCGTTAGATGAGACTTAGAAGAAGACTAATTTATATTATATTTATTATTATAACAATATTCAAAAACCAATCCTTGGGAGAGAATATTAATATCTAGAAACTTTGTAAAAATACGTCCTTAGTTAAGATTTTTAAAAATGCATATACATTTTTTGCAGGAAAATAACGTCATGTATATAAAAAAATACCTTTAAAAAATCTAACATATATTTTCTGTAGAAATAATGTAAATTTTTACAAAAGAACGGTGATATCCCCCTAAAAAAATTTTATAAAGGTAAAAAAGTACGCCAAGTACAAAAAATCTTTAATAAAATCAAAAATCTAAAAGAATGATAAAAATAAAATATATAAAATAAAATATATAAAAATATGAAATATATTGTTTTCTCTCTCTCTCTCTCTTTCTCTCTTCCCTCTCTCTCTCTCTCTCTTTCTTTTTCTCTCTCTCTCTCTTTCTCTCTCTCTCTTTCTCTCTATCTTCTTTCTGTCTTAAGTTTACCAAAAATTTTAATTTTTTTCTATAAATTAATTAGGATATTTTCGAAGTTGTTTTTCAAAACAACGTCTTCTTTATCATATTCTTTATTGTATTCTTCATTGACATCTTCCAAGCACAAAATCGCATCGAATTCATTACGATCCACGACGGCCAAACAATAAGATGTTGATTCGTAACATGTATTGAAATAAGGAAGATACAGGCAGCTATTTGCGAAGAACATATAATTATAGAACTCGGAATAATGATCCACAATATCCGGAAGAAAACGTATAGTTTCCTGGCACGGATTTCGAACGATTAGTGGAAAAAGCTCGTCCACCTTCTTATTTCCGCTCTGTATCGAATCGTTTGAGTTATATATGTTTGGGAAAACATATTCATTTTCACTAGCAATGCAATTCTTGCCATCCAAACGTTCACCAAGCGGACAACAGAGCTGAATGCAGGTTATACTGACGCATTTTTCGTATGAAACGATGTAATTTTTATTATTATCGTTATTCGTTTTGTTTTTACTAAAATTTAAATGATTATATGTCTTCTCCCATATGTTGTCCTCTTTGTTGTCACTTGTGAAATTTTCCGAACTCTTTGAAGATAAAGTGATAAATAAAACTACGCAAAACCAAAATGCAAAACTTTCACCGCACATCGTCAACAATTTGTGAACTCAATTTTTTTAATTAGATGAGACTAATTTATATTATATTTATTATTGTTTAACAATATTCAAAACCATTACTTGAGAGTCTCTTTAATATCTAGAAAATGGAGCTTTCGTAAAAATACGCCCTTAATTAAGATTTTTAAAAATGCATATAAATTTTTGCAGAAATAATAGAAATTTTCACGGAAAGTGGTATTCCTTCAGAAACACTCTTACATAGGTAAAAAGGATGTCACGTATATAAAAAAATATTTTTAAAATCTATTACATATATTTTCTATAAAAGCAATGTAAATTTTTACAAAAGAACGGTGATATCCCTCTAAAACAATCTTATAAAGATAAAATAATACGTTAAATACATGGTTCGCTTTTCCATAATTAATGTTTTTCCATTAGAAAATTGTTCTTGACATGATACAGTTATTCAAACCTGTAACCGTTTGATTTGTGAAGTTTCGGAAAACACTGCAATTCTGACAGAAACGCTTTACTAGCAGTCCTATGATTGTCTTTTTATATACGAATATGATGAACATACTGATGATTTTGCATGGTGTCCAAAACAAAAGTACTAAGTAAGACGTCCAACATTTTAATATTATCGAAAAGCCAGAAATTCGTACACTGTTGTTATAATCCATTTTATGACTATTATGATAAACAGCATGATAAACAGTCTCAGATACAGATTGAACCTGCAAATATATATATATATATATATATATATCTCTTTTATATTTTCTGAATTTGTTTCATAAAAATAAATATTTTCTTCGAAAAAATTATAATAATTTCACATTATTAAATATATTTAAATAACTATATAATAAATAGGTACTACTAACTTAAATTAAAATTGAAATCAACGATGTGTTTGTACAAGAGAGCTCATATTTATGAAAATATATTGTCGCAAATAAAGAAGTCTCAAAATGATTATTTCTCTCTTTCTCTTGTATTGGAAATGATAAAAAAGCAATAGATTTTACTAAAAGCAATACCGTTGACAAGTTAATACAGAGGCATATGCCTTATTATTAAATAAAACTGATTATACATTGATATAAAAATGTTTGTGTACAAACCATCGCTTGTTATCTTTATAAAATCTGTTCTCTGAATCTCTCAAATGACGGGCTGTGTCCTTTTCATAACGTACAATTTTCAATGCAGTGTAAAGAGATAAGCAAAAACTACTAATAACACAGACATTATGCGGTCCATAAAAATACAATAGATACGCTACATCCTCTAAAATAAATAATAAATTTCTTTACATCACGTTACAAATAAAACAGAAGAACGTATTTTTAAAATGAATTCCCAAAGGGTTCATTAATTAGATGTTTTGTAATAGAGTTATGTTAATAGTGACATACACTCACAATGAAACCAAAAAATTATCGACTTAAAATTCCGGTCGGATTAAGTTTTTTCGGCACATTGGGAACGAACTCCATAACAATACAAACGATAGTAAAAATGAAGGGACCTCCCCAAGCAAAGATAGAATATATTAATTTTTTTCTCTCTTGTTTTACTCTCCCGTTTCTTTGTAACAAGCGAAGTTCTCTACAAATGCAGAGTTTACTTTATAATTAATTAGTAACAAATAAAACAAATTGGATGTCTTCTTTCAAATATCTCGAATGTCTACTTTATATAAATTATAAAGAAATTATTTATGCTATATAGTGCCTCAAAATAATAAATGTTACTATATATTCAAATATGTATCGATATTTTACTATCATTAGATTAATTTTGATTTAGCAAAATGTTTAATAAAAAAATTTGAAATCAATTTCCGTTAAAAAGCTTGAGTATTTTGTATTATTATATAAAAAAAGAAGAAAAATTTTAAAAGATATTAGTTTAGGATATATAAAATTAAAAAAACATAAAATTACGAAAAGGTTATGTTCGAAATATCGTTCTAAGCGATTCCCGTGGCGACATCCAGGAGAGTCAGAACAAAGGACACGTATCCTTTTTGTCACACATGTGTTTTCGATACACATGTCCGTTTCGTTACGCTCATCATCCATTCCAGTTCTTCTTGTATCGTCGTCACGTCTGCATCGTGCCATTCATTAATAAAGTGTCGTCTACGGAATCATGGCATATTTCTCTCTATCTCATCCCCTGTAATTTTGTCCCTACATCGCGGCCTCTTCATCTTCACATTAACAGGTTATGGGCCCAGACTTTATCGCAATCAAGGGACAAATTAATTAACAGGACAATAGACGCTAGACAAGAGGAAACATGGCGTCGTCGTCTGTAAGGATTGAGTTGCTTAACAAAGAAAATTTCGAAACACGTGAAAAATCCAAATGGAAGCGCTTCTCATCAAAAACGATGCGTGGAATTATGTGAACGGAAGTATAGTCAAACCGGAACTTGTCGCCGGGAACCAGGAATCTGCGACAGAATTGAGAAAATGGGAAACGGCAGATCTGAAGGCTAAGTCCGACATAATTCTTTCAATAAGCCCAACTGAATTAAAACAGGTGAAAGGCTGCGATACATCAAGAGAAGTGTGGAATAAACTTTCATCTATTTATCAATCCAAAGGTCCTGCCAAAAGCCACGTTGTTGAAGCAGTTAACGGTACAACGAATGGGAGACGTTCGCGAATATTTGTGCAAGTTTTTCGATACAGTGGACAAGCTCAGTGACATGGAAGTGAATATTAATCCCGAATTGTTAACAGTGATGTTATTGCACAGTCTTCCACAGTGTTTCGAGAACTTTCGATGTGCTATCGAATCGCGCGACGAATTACCCACGCCGGAAACGCTTCGCATCAAGATCATAGAAGAATATGACGCCAGGAAGAATGACACACGTGCTTCGTCTCAGGGCGCCATGATCGCCAAACGTTTCGATAAAAATAGGAATCCGAAGAGCAAAAAGGAAAATACACCACAGAAGAAATCCTTCAAATTCAAGTGTCATCGATGTGGAAAAATCGGACACAAGGCATCCGATTGTTACTCGAAAATCGAGGCGGATAAAGCGTCTAGAAGGAGCCCCGAAAAAGGAAAGATGGCTGACGACGTGTGCGTCTTCGCATGTGCACCAACGAAGATCCCGGATGAAGCTGAGGTATTCCGGGCTAAGGAAGCCACCCGAGACAAACCATGGTGTCTGGATAGCGGGTGCACCTCTCATTTGTGTAGCGATTCGGATAAGTTTACGCATCTTGCAGAGATTAAGATAACAAGTTGAATCTTGCCAATAATTCGTCAACGATGATAACCGGAAAAGGAACTGTACGTCTCGAAGCGGAAGTCGACGGAAACTCTAGACACGTTAGTTTGGAAAATGCTCTACACGTGCCTGACCTGCGCACAAATCTATTGTCGGTAAGCAAGATTACCGACAGAGGGTTCACGGTTATTTTCGAAAAGAAATCGGCAAGGATTATCGACCGTGATGGGATCACGAGACTCGCGGCTAATCGTATCGACGGACTGTATTACCTACAGGAAGATAGATACGATTGCCGGGCTGCGGCTGTAAACAAATTCGACCGAACCTATACTGAATCATCAACGGCAACGGAAATATGGCACCGCAAGATGGGTCATCTCAATATAAGGGATCTTTTGACGTGTAATCACGAGGGAATCGTACGTGGTATGAAAATCGCAGACACAGAACGCGACTTCAAGTGTGAAACATGCATTCGTGGTAAGATGACGAAGATTAAATTCCCGAAGAAATCAAACAGAAAGACTGAACTCTTGGAATTAATACATTCGGATGTATGCGGCCCCATGAAGGTCGAATCGATTGGAAAGTCGAGATATTTTGTGACTTTTATTGACGATCATTCACGATGGTGTGTATTGCGAGTGCTCAGAAGCAAAGATGAAGTATTTAACGCCTTCAAGGAATTCAAGACATTAGTCGAAAATCAAACCGGACGCAAGATCAAGTGCTTGCAATCGGACAATGGCAAGGAATACGTTAATCGAGAGTTCGACGATTTTCTAAGGAGAGAAGGAATCAGATGCAGACTGACGGTGACACACACTCCGGAACAGAATGGAGTTGCTGAGAGAAAGAATAGGACTCTCGTTGAAATGGCCCGATGTTTGCTGATTCAATCGTGTCTCTCACCATCATTCTGGGGGTGAGGCCATTAACACGGCGAATTACATACGCAACAGATGCCCGACTAATAGTCTGGGCGGTAAGACCCCATACGAGAAATGGACAGGTGACACACCGAACGTCGGATACTTTCAAGATTTCGGCTGCTCAGTGTACTTCTTGGACAGAAATCCGAACAAGGAAAAATTTCAGTCACGATCTAAAAAGGGGATTTTCGTCGGATACGCTGAGAACTCTAAGGCGTATAGAATATGGATTCCGGACGAACACCGAATAGACATCACGAGGGACGTAGAATTCATGGAAGTACCGGAATCATCGAGCCGAAAAGGCAACGATCGCTATCTTGATGAAGAGCTCACCAACGATCGAACAGAAGTCGAATTTTCAATAATAAATGGAAACAGTGAAGATCCGGAAAATGATGTTGATGGTACGGTCGAGGATGATCATTCCGTCGAAGATCGGGATGAGGCTCAAGCTCCCGACTTACAGACTGCAGCAAGAAGAGGACGTGGAAGGTCTCGAAGAATAATGACCGGATTCAGGGGAAGACCCAAGAAGCAGTATCAAATTACAGGCAACTACGCCGAAGAAACGGAATTCGCAGCGACCAACGAAGAAGATGAATATCTCATGGACGGATTCTCGTATCTCGCTGAAGTGCCAATCAGCGAATCCTTAGAAGGGCCTGAAGCGGCTGAGTGGATCGACGCGATGGCTGTAGAAATGAAATCCATCATCAGAAATGATACCTGGACGCTGGTGGATCGTCCCAAAGAGCGCGAGGTTATCGGCAGCCGCATCGTATTGCGTAATAAGATGAATCAAGATGGAACTCTAGAACGAAGAAAGGCCCGTATAGTTGCTCGTGGTTTCTCACAGCGCCCCGGTATAGACTTCAATGAAACATTCGCACCAGTCGCTCATATCAGTTCGATTCGCATTATATCTGCTCTGGCGGCTCAACACAACTTGAAGATATGCCAACTGGACGTCACGACAGCATATCTACATGGAGAACTTGAAGAAAGGATATGGAAAGTTCCAAAATTTTCTGTTCAGATTCTAGAGAAAATAATTGCCTCCGAGAAGAACAAGAGGATCGTTGATAAGGCAGAGATTATGCTACGCAAGCTAAAGAATGGAGATAAAGTTTGCCTATTAAGGAAGGCTCTCTATGGACTTCGACAAGCCGGTCGTCGTTGGCATGTAAATTGTCCCAGGAGATTTTGGACTGATGCAATCTTCAGCCGACCCTTGCGTATTTTTCGCTGGAAAGGGCAAGGACATAATTATCGTCGCCGCGTACGTCGACGACATTCTGGTGGCTTCTAAAAATCTATCCAAAATCATCAAATTTACTAAGTATCTTTCTAGCAAATTTCAGATCAAGGATCTCGGAGAATTAAAATACTGTCTGGGCATCGAATTTTCTCAAAGCGAAGACAAGGTTACGATGACTCAGAGAGGGTATATTAAAGATATCCTAAATCGATTCGAATGGAGGTCAAGTCTGTAGCTACCCCGCTAGACAATAGATCAAGTTGAGGAAAAGGAGAACTGCCCTGCGATGCACCTACCATTTCGGGAACTGATTGGTATGTTAACGTACTAGCTACTTGTACTAGACCCGATATCGCCTTTGCAGTGAGTCATCTCAGCCAATTCAACAACTGTTTCGACGAAACGCATTGGAAAGCAGCAAAACGCGTATTGCGTTATTTGAAAGGGACCTCGAACGTTGGTCTATCCTTCGGAAGAACCGAGGAACATCTTTCAGGTTACACGGACGCGTTGGGCCAACAACTTAGACGATCGACGTTCCTATACAGGTTACGCGTTCTTATTGAACGGATGTCCCATATCCTGGGAATCCAGGAAACAGAGGACAACAGCTCTTTCATGACCGAGGCCGAGTACATGGCCATTTCAGACACCGAAGGAAGCCGTATATCTTCGAAGGTTCATTGACGATCTTGGCTTTGAACTGCCGACAAAATTAAAGATTTTCAATGACAACAATGGAGCTCGGAAGTTGGCCCCGGTATTCACGCCAGAACGAAACATATTGATGTTCGTCATCACTATGTACGTGAAGTGTTGCAAAGTGGAGCCCTGGAAATAGATTACATCCCTCCGGAGCTGATGGGTCGACGTTCTCACTAGGGTCTCGCTAGACTGAAGCACGAGAAGTGTGTGGATCTTTTAGGTCTCAAACGTATTTGATTTTTGTTCTGATAGGATATCGCACGCTCATCGAGGGAAGTGTTCGAAATATCGTTCTAAGCGATTCCCCGGCGACATCCAGGAGAGTCAGAACAAAGGACACGTATCCTTTTGTCACACATGTGTTTTCGATACACATGTCCGTTTCGTTACGCTCATCATCCATTCCAGTTCTTCTTGTATCGTCGTCACGTCTGCATCGTGCCATTCATATAAAGTGTCGTCTACGGAATCCATGGCATATTTCTCTATCTCATCCCCTGTAATTTTGTCCCTACATCGCGGCCTCTTCATCTTCACATTAACAGGTTAGTAATATTATATTATAAATTTTGAAATTATATTATGAATTTTTTTAAATTTTGAAATTAATAAATTTTGAAATTATATTATGGAATTTTTTATAATTTAATATAAATTTATTAATAATTTAAAATATTTTATTTTAATAATCATTAATAGCATTAATATTATTTTCCTTTAACAATTGTATTCTTGCTTATAAAATTTTCATCAATTTTTTGTTTTAGAAAAAGCAGATTAGAAACTTCCAACAGAAAAAACTTACATGTTTCTGAAATGCAACCCGTATATCTTTAATAAAATGAACGTTTCTCAAGCCAAATAATTACTTTTTGTACTACCGGATTAACAAGACACGATATATTCTTTCGGGATCAATGCAAATCATTGGGCTTTTTCATTTTATGGATTGTTGTAGACATCAGCTGAATGTATTATTTATATATATCACATATGAATATTTTATCATATCATGCTCGGTCATATAAGAAATATCACAATCTTATAAACATAAATTTATATTATAGATAAAATATACCATGTATGGATATATGTATATATATGTATATATGTGTATATATATATATATATGTATATATGTGTAAGTGTGTGTGTGTATTTTTAATTTTCTAGAAAATTTAAAAATCATTTGACGTAATCTTTATTATTTTAAAAAATTAATTCAACTCTAACAAAAATGTTTTTTCTTCAGACAAAAAATGTAATAGAAAACAACTCTACCTATTTGTCAGCAGCGGATTATATTATATAAAAGCACATATGTATAAAATTTTATAATACTAACAAAGTTAAGGAAATGCACCTTAACGCGAATTTTATAATTTATCTAGTACTTGCGCAATTTATTTTAATAATATCAGTACTTATTGTAAATTTTTTATGATAGCTATTTTTGTGAGAGGTTTGATGAACTCGACTGCTTTTTCTTTACCTTTTCTTAAAAGGTATTTTTTAGCGATAAAGTTTATGCGGAAATAATGTTAAATTAACATATTCATAATGTTAAATTTAATTTTTAAGAAATGTTATTTTTTACATTTTTATGATAAAAACCAGAAGAAATATGTCAATTTAACATATGGAAACTGTTATAGAGAGAAAAATAACACAATTAATCTGTTCATTTTAATATATTTATGTTCATATAACATATTTTATCAAAAATTCGTGCATTTACATATTAATTGTGTTGTTTTAACTCTTAGAAACGGTGAATATTAACTCAACGCAGAAATGTCAAAATAACGCAACAATAACATGTTACATTAACATAAGAGTATATTAAAAATTTACACAAGAATTAACACAAAAATTTTTACACGAGAAAATTTTAAAAGAAATGCAAAATGTTTTTTACAAATGTGTTGACATGATACGGTTATTCAAACCTGTAACCGTTTCATTCGAAGTTTTGGAAAAATACTTGCAATTCTGACAGAAACGGTTTAATAGCAGTTGTATGATTGTCTTTTTACACACGAATATGATGAACATACCGATATCTTGCATGGTGTTCAACACAATAATACTATGTAAGACGTACAACATTGTAATATAATCAGACAACCAAAATGTATATACTGTTGCTATAATCCAATTTATGGCTAATATGATAAACGTCATGATAAACAGTTTCAGATACAGACGGAACCTACAAATGAATATATCTTTTATATTTTCTGAATTTGTTTCATAAAAATAAATATTTCCTTCGAAAAAATTATAATGATTTCCTATTATTAAATATATTTAAATAACTATATAATAAATAGGTACTACTAACTTAAATTAAAATAAAAATCAACGATGTGATTGTACAAGAGAACTCGTATTTATGAAAATATATTATAGCAAATAAAGAAGTCTCAAAATGATTATTTCTTTCTTTCTCTCTTTCTATCCTTCTCTCTTTCTATTAAAAATGATCAAAAAAGCTATCGATTTTAAAAGCAATATCGCTGACAAGTGAATACAACAACATATAAGACAACGTAATTTAAATCGATCACACTGGCACTTTATTGGTTGATAGAAAATCACGACGTTTCGACCATTGGTTTTGGTCCTTTTCAAGTGAACTACAAAGGTTTACAATATTATAAAAACAATATGAAATGAATAAAAAAGGAGAAAAAAAAAAGGAAAAATTAATATATACGTACAAAATCTTAATTCATTTTAAGAATATCGACATTGTTAAACAGATTCTTTCCAACAATTGTTTTCCAGATCAAATTATTAACAGTTACGTTAAAAGAAGACTTGATTTTTTTAAAACATTGTGACAATGAAAATACGAATTCTGAGAGTGATAATGCGGCTACACCTTGTTATATTTCTTTACCGTTTGTGGATGGCTTTAGTGATGAGATTAGAAATATCTTTAATAATATAGGTTTTAATATCGTCTATAATGTACCGAAAAAACTTAACGTTTTGATTAAACGCGGAAAAGAATGGATTGCCTACTAACAACAGGACCGAAGTCGTATATAAATTAGACTGCAAAAATTGTAATAATTCATATATAGGCCAAACGAAAAGACATTTAGGCTCGTATCAAAGAACATTTTAACAATATAAAATTGCACGAAAGCAATCTATCTGTGGTTAGTAAACATAAATTAGAATTCAACCATGACTTCGATTGGTCAATACCGATAATTTTACACAACGAAAGACACGTGAGAAAGAGAGAAATTGCTGAAATGTTTTTTATAAAAAGTTTGACAACACAATTAACTTGCAGAAGGACACTGAGAGTCTGAACAGTATTTATGATAAACTAATAAAGGCTGTTTAGTCTCTCTCCCTTGTTTGTGAGCGGAGACTGACTTGACGATCTTGACAAGAGTTTTCTCTTTTTCTCATTACTTATTGGTTAATTAAGATTTTGTACGTATATATTAATTTTTCCTTTTTTTTCTCCTTTTTATTCACTTCATATTGTTTTTATAATATTGTAAACTTTTGTAGTTCACTTGAAAAGGACCAAAACCAATGGTCGAAACGTCGTGATTTTCTATCAACCAATAAAGTGCCAGTGTGGTCGATTTAAATTACGTTGTCTTATTTTATCTACTGGCGACAAGAATTTAATATTATTTTACAACGACATATGTCTTATTATTAAACATGTCTTATTGTTAAACAAGACTGATTATATATTGATATAAAAATGTTTATGTACAAACCATCGCTTGTTGTCATCATAAAATCTGTTCTCTGTATTTCTCAGATGATGGGCTGTGTCCTTCTCATAACGTACAATTTTCAATGCAGTGTAAATAGATAAGCAAAAGCTACTAATAACACAGATCCCATCCGGGACGTAAAAATACAATATATACGCCACATCATTATCTAAAATAAATAATAAATTTCTTTACATCACATATTGCAAATATAACAGAAGAACATACTTTTATTTTTGAAGTGAATTCTCAAAGGATTAATTAATTAGATGTTTTGTTAATAGAATTATGTTAACAGTGACATACACTCACCATGAAACCAAAAATTATCGACACAAAATTCCGGTCGGATTAAATTATTCGGCACATTGGGAATGAACTCCATAACAATACAAATGATAGTAAAAATAGAGGAACTTCCCCAAGCAAAAATAGAATATATTAATTTCTTTCTTTTTTGTTTTTCTCTCACGTTTCTTCGTAATAAGCGAAGATCTCTACAAATGCAGAGTTTACTTTATAATTAATTAGTAACAAATAAAACAAATTGTGATGCCTTCCTTCAAATATCTGGAATGTCTGCTTTATATAAGTTATAAAAAAATTATTTATGCTATATAGTGCTTCAAAATAATAAATGTTACTATATATTCAAATATGTATCGATATTTTACTATCATTAGATTAATTTTGATTTAGCAAAATGTTTAATAAAAAAATTAGGAATCAATTTCTGTTAAAGAGCTTGAGGTATTTTGTATTATTATATAAGAAAAAAAAAATTTTTTTAACGATATTGGCTTAGGATATATAAAATTAAAAAAACATAAAATTACGAAAAGATTAATAATATTATATTATAAATTTTGAAATTATATTATGAATTTTTTTATAATTTAATATAACTATATTAATAATTTAAAATATTTTATTTTAATAATCATTAATAGCATTAATATTATTTTTCTTTTAACAATTGAATGCGTGCTTATAAAATTCACTAAAGTTCTTCAATTTTTTGTTTTAGAAAAAGCAGATTAGAAATTTTCAATAAAAAATGTGCATGTTTCTGAAATGCAACCTGTATTATATACCTGTATTATATCTGCATTAAAATGATCGTTTCTCCAGCCAAATAATTATTTATATACTACAAAGAAACTATATATTCTTTCCAATCAATGCAAATCATTATTTTTTTATCTGTGTGGAATTTTTATAGACTTAATTATTAATAGACATAAACTGAATGTATTATTTATACATATCACATATGTATATTTTAGGATATCATTCTCGCGTTATATAAGAAATATCACTATCTTATAAAAATAAATTTATATTATAGATAAAGTTTGACATATATATATATATATTAAGCAATTTACCTAAATGTCCACCAAAAGTCGAAACTCATTACACTTAACCAGAAAGAAGCTGACAAAAAACAGAAATACTGGAGTAAAGCTGCAACAATAAAATAAACAATTTTAAAATGTCATCAACTCACAAGTATTATATTTTGTATATGTTGGGAGTGTGCAATCTAGCATATATATATAGTCTATGGCGGTTACGGCCATATAGGGTCCGTTAGTTATGAAGCCCTTCCGATAGATGTCGCGTCGTGTTTAAGAACGGCCCTAAGTCCCTTATCTTACTTACTTCGCGCGCTCATGCTTGAGTTACTGAGTTACTGAGTTACTGAGATACTGTAGTACTGTGCATTCGCGCGCTTACTCTCGATTATATTTTCTGCTAAAATAAAGGATTAATCCCAACAGGTTATGGGCCCAGCACATTGCCACTACGTTAATTAGTCGAATCTTTTATTGTGTGTTTTGAGCATTGTACATTTACGTTATAATTGTGACACGAGTGCGCGTTCGTTCTTTGTTCGAGCCGGTCGAAAATTCGTCGTCATAGACAGTACACGTAAAATCGTTTGAGTGGTTAAAAGAATAGCTACGATGGAAGATCGTCAACAGCTAGTAACGCAGCTCACGCGAGCCTCATACACGCGATGGAAATTTGAAATGATGGCGCTTCTGGAATCAAAATCCGTTGAAAGTTTAATTGACGGAACAAAGACGGAACCTGCAGAAACTGCCGACGAAATTACTAAAGCAACATGGCGGAAGAACAATGCAATGGCAAAATCGCTGATTTCAAAGACGCTCGATGAAGATCATTTTAAGGTGATCTCAACATGCACTACAGCGAGAGATATGTGGATTCGTCTGACAGCATTATACGAAGATGTGTCGGCGACTACAAAGCTGTTAGTCAATGAAGATTTTCATGGCTACCGTTGGTTAGAAGGTATGAACGTATCAACGTACATTGCGGACCTAACCGAAGTCGTGCAACGATTGAGAAGCCTTGGTGAGACGGTCAGTAAGGAAACTATGATCGCGAAAATCGTCCGTGGTTTGCCTGAGCAGTTCAACAGTTTCCGTGAGGTATGGCGGATTGCACCGAATCCGAATTTAACAATTGCTGAATTACAGGGAAAGCTTATGGACATCGAACACGAGTCTGGCAAAGAGCAGATCGTCAAAAACAATCCCGGGATGCTTTGATGTCCAAGGAAAAGCAATGGAGAACTAAGTCCAAAGGTAAACAGCAAGGTAAACAGCAAGGTAAACAACAAGGTCAGTCTAAGAGTAAGAAAGTTTTGAGATGCCACAACTGTGATGGCATAGGACATTTTGCTAGAGACTGTCCGTCAGAAAAATCTGTTAAAGGTACGAAGAAAGGCAATAATAAAGAATCATCAGGCGAAATCAAAGAAGCTTTCGTGTCCTCTCTAAGTGACAGTGATAATGACTGCTGGATGGCTGACTCAGCTGCTTATCGTCATATCACAAGAAGAAAGGAATGGTTCTCAGAATTAAAGTCGCTCAATCCACCCGAAAAGGTTAGAATCGGCGATGATGAATATCTAGATGCTACCGCTAAGGGCACCATTGATATATGGGCATTCGATGGCAACGAATGGCAAGCAAAAGTCCTAAAAAGAGGTACGCTATTGTCCTAATTTTGGATCGGCTAACTTATTTAGTATTGGTGCTGCCGCAGAATATGGACATGAAACATTGTTCACAAAGAATGGCGCGGTTGTTAGAGAAGATGGTGGTGTGCGAATCATCAGTGTCAAGAAAGGTCCAACGACGTATAAATTGATGATCAAGCCGAGAATTAGTGGTGAAGTTCATTCAGCTCAAAATGGACAAGTTACCTGGCAACTTTGGCATCAACGACTAGGCCATGCGTGTCTCAAACAAGTCAAAGCTACGCTAAAGTCAAAAGGAATTACGGCCACAGGCAGTGAGAAATTCTTCTGTGAAGCCTGCATTTATGGAAAAATGTCGAAAGGACCTTACAAAAGTGTTCAGAAAGAAGAATGTAAACCTGGAACACGAATTCACGCGGATACGAGTGGAAAAATCTCTACTCCATCAATGTCCGGTTGTCAATACTTTGTATCTTTCGTTGATGAGAGCACTGGCTTTATCAAAGTCGCATTCATTAAGAAGAAGAATGAAGTGCTAAATGCATTCAAGAAAGTTGTGCAGGAAATCAAAGTTGAAACTGGAAACCAGGTTGAAGTTTTAAGAACTGATCAAGGAACAGAATTCATCAGTGAAGAATTCAAGAAATTTTTGCTAGAAGAAAGGATCACTCATCAAATGAGCGTTGAGTACACTCCTCAATCGAATGGTCTTGCCGAGAGATCGATTCGAACTCTAACAGAGAAGGCAAGGGCCATGATCTTGGACGCAAGATTACATAAGTCACTCTGGGCCGAGTGTGTTTATACAAGCGCATATTTATCAAACAGAGTGCCTAGAGCTGGAGAATCAGTAACAAGTTTTGAACTATGGCATAAGAAGTCTCCCTCCATTGAACACTTGAAATCTTTTGCATGTCAAGCGTACGTACATGTGCCAAGACAAAAGAGAGCCAAGTTTGATGCTAAGGCTTGGAAAGGAATCTTGATCGGCTACGGACCAAGTGATAAAATGTATCGCATCTATGATCCTCAACGACAAAGAGTTGAAGTCGTTCGTGATGCAAAAATTTAACGAAGCAAACGAGAGAAAGGATCATGTGATCTACACTGAAGATGAAGTAAATGTTTACGATGAAGACATTGAAGAGGATACGTCTACGGTCATCAATGAAGATCTATATGAGGATGAACAAGTAGCACCAGTAGTAAGAAAACCAGGTCGTCCGAAAGGATCAAAGACTAAGAAATACTCTACGGTACCATTATCAATGTCGCTTCGAAATCGAGGTATATCTGAGACCACTGAAGAATCAGATCATGAAACCAATGGTCAAGAAAATGACAACGTTGTATATATGTCAATAGATGGGCCAACGACGTTTGAAGATGCACTGGACAGCGATCAAGATAATGAATGGTTATCTGCAATGCAAGATGAGTTAGATTCACTAGTCAAGAATAAGGTATTTGAGGTGACCAAATTGCCGAAAGATAAGAAGCCGCTACAAACTGGTTGGGTTTTAAAAACCAAGAGGAATCCTGATGGAACCATAAATCGACTGAAGGCCAGAATTGTTGCCAAAGGTTACGCACAGAAGTCAGGACTGGACTATAATGAAACATATGCACCTGTTGTACGAAGTGAATCTGTTCGAGTACTATTAGGAATTGTTGCATATGAAGATCTAACTATGATTCAATGTGATGTAATGACGGCATTTCTTTATGGAAATTTGGAGGATGAAATCTATGTTCGACCACCTGAAGGCATCGAACTGGAAGATACAAAAGTTTGGAAACTCAGGAAGTCATTATATGGATTGAAGCAGTCACCACGATGCTGGAACACCAAGTTCGATTATTTCCTGAAAAAATTCGGACTGATACGATCACTAGCAGACCCATGTATTTACTATTCACACGATAAGAGGGGAGAATGCTAGTTGCTCTCTACGTAGATGATCTACTGATCGCTGGCAGTAACGACAAAGTGATCAATGAAATAGTTGATCATTTGAAGAAAGAATTCGAAATTAAGGTATTCGAACCAAATTGCTTTGTTGGTCTTGAGTTGGAACGTGATCGTGCTAACAAGACGATTAGTTTAAGTCAAATCCGGATACTTAAAGAAGGTACTGGAACGTTTCAACATGAGTAATTGCAATCGATCATCGACTCCAGGAGAAGGAAAAACATTAAAGAAGATTCATGAAACCCTGAAGACAATAAATGAAGTTAGTTTTCCTTATCAACAAGCGATTGGTTCATTACTATACGCCGCTATGATGACTAGACCAGACATTGCATTTCAAGTTGGAAAGGCTGCAAGAAAAGTTCAAAATCCAAGTCATGAAGATGTAGTAGCTGTTAAACGTATTATGCGCTACATTAAAGGAACACTCGCTTGAAGATAGGAGGTGGCAAGCTAATCTTGGAAGGATTCTGCGACTCAGATTACGCTGGTTGCCATGAAACTGCTAAAAAGTACGTACGGTAATGTCTTTATATTCAATAATGGAGCAATTGCTTGGGAATCAAGGAAGAGCAACATCGTGGCAGACTCGACTACGGTAGCTGAATATCAGGCTGCTTTCGAAGCAACAAAGCTATCAATCTGGTTGCGAGATTTGATTGGCGAAGTTGACTGTACTGGAAGGACCAACTACGATTTGGTGTGACAATCAGGCAGCAGTGAAGTTATCAAACTCAGAAGATCACAAGAAACGTACCAAACATGTGAACGTCAGATTTCATTTCCTCAGAGAAGCTGTTAAAGATGGAACTGTTGTGCTGAAACATATCTCTGGACTGGAAAACCCTGCGGACATGTTCACAAAACCCCCTCCCTAGTGCTAAACTCCAAAACTGTTGTGAACTTTTAAATTTGAAGTAAGCTGATTGCAAGAGGGGGTGTTGGGAGTGTGCAATCTAGCGTATATATATGTCTATGCCGGTTACGGCCATATAGGGTCCGTTAGTTATGAAGTCCTTTCGATAGATGTCGCGTCGTGTTTAAGAACGGCCCTAAACTTACTTCGCGCACTCATGCTTGAGTTACTGAGTTACTGAGTTACTGAGATACTGTAGTACTGTGCATTCGCGCGCTTACTCTCGATTATATTTTCTGCTAAAATAAAGGATTAATCCCAACAGTATATCATTAGGAGCTATATTATATTATACAAAGTTTTTCTTCAACTTTAATAGTAAGAAATTATCAGAAAACAATATAATAAATTAATACACGCTAATATTGAATAAAATAATGTTTGGATTTCAAAAATATATAACTTTACAAGATTTGAATAATATTATCAAAAAGTATATAGGCAAAGTAATTTAAATTGTATTTTACGTAAAAGTATTTAAATTGTATTTTATTAAATTGGATTTTACGTTAAAGTAAAATAAAATAATATTAATTCTTATTTATAAGTTCTTAATTATTAATTCTTTTCACTATTAATTCTTGTTTATTATATTTTAGAACATTCAAGTTTTATTGTAAAAAAATTAATAAAAATTAAATGCCAATGCACTATTCTTTATTAATGTGAAGTGAAAAAAAAATTTAATAATATTTTATTTTATTTTAACATACAATAAAATTTAATAAAGTACTTCGCCTAAATATTTTTTATAAAAATTAATAAAAAATACTAATGTACACACAGCATTGACTATATTATTACATTTGGCTGTACTGTACCAATTATAACACAGATGAAATATGAATAATCTATTATGTTGATTGGATTGAATAGGAAATTTATAGCGTTAACTACGTGTCCGAAAAATAACAAACTGCAGTATTTGCGCAGCATGAAACTGTGTATGTTACGAAGCTCCGGTAGTATAGAATACACCACAAATGTTGTCAGAAAACACAACATAGACACTATATAACAACTTAAAAATAAAAAGTTTAATTCATTTAATATGCTATCTTCCTCATATAATTCATCCATGCAGATAATTGCATCAAATTGATTATTATCCACGACGTTCAAACAATAAGATGTTGATTCGACGAATATGTCGAAATAAGGAAGATACAGGGAGCTGTTTGCGAACATATAATTATAGTACTCGGAATAATGATCCACAATATTCGGAACAAAACGTATAGTTTCCTGGCATGGATTTTGAACGGTTAGTGGAAAAAGTTCGTCCACCTTCTTATTTCCGCTCTGTATCGAATCATTTGAGTTATATATATTTGGAAAAACATATTCATTTTCACTAGCAATGCAATTCTTGCCATCCAAACGTTCACCAAGCGAACAACAGAGCTGAATGCAAGTTATATTGGCACATTTTTCGTATGGAACGGTGTAATTTTTATTATTATCATTATTTGTTTTGTTTTTAATAATGTTTGAATGATTATATGTATCCTTCCATATGTTGTCCTCTTTGTTGTCACTTGTGAAATTTTCCGAAGTCTTTGAAGATGAAGTGATAAATAAAATTACGCAAAACCAAAATGCAAAACTTTCACCGCACATCGTCAATAATTTGTGAACTCAATTTTTTTTAATCTACAATTTCTTAATCTGCTATGTTACGATCACAGTGAATTTTACAAAATGCATGATACTGTTCGTCTGCGATGATTAAGTCACGACAACAACACTTTCTATCTAAAGACAAAACTTGTAAAACTAGTTATTTTAAATAGAGGACACATTCGCGCGAATAATAAGACGCGATCATCATCGACTTGCTAATGAAATAACTTATTTATTGTAAAATATACTGTATGTACAGGATACTTCGCAGATAAAATTTTATTGTTGTAAGCTACAGGTTCAAAAATACTTTAATATTTAAGAATTTTATAAAGCAACGGATAAATAATAAAAATTTTTTATTTATATTAAATATATCATATGATTGAAAAGTTTATCTCGGAAAACAATTTTATTCATTGTTTTATCTCACATTATAGATGATAATATCTATTTAAATGGAAATTGTGGATGATAATGTCTATTTAAATGAAAATTGTGGAATTTTATGCAAAATCCGGTTTGCAGTTATTTCATGTATAATCGGAGGATTTACATCCGGAACAATTAATTAAAGGAATATTGGATTTTTAGGACATTGGAGATAGAATGGCTAAAATAATACCGACTATTTTAGATTGATATTTTTTAATTTTTCTTTAAGAAAAAAACTTTTTTATTTTCATAGAATTTTTCGAAATAATATTATACAGAACAATTATACAGAACAATTATACAGAAAATGTAATGTACAAATTGTGTATCGTTCTAGATATAAAAGTCTTGCATTCAGAAAAAATATAAGTCAATTGCAAATACCATTTAATACCATTTATTTATATTCGATGTTATGCTAGATTAAGTGATTTATGTATTTAATAACTTATTTATACATTATGATGTATTTATATGTGATATACAATAATTTATAAATTTGATATTTATATAAATTTATATAAAAATGTTTATATCTAAAGATACATATAGATATTAATGAGACATGTGAAAGACCTAAAAAGAAAAATAAAATTAAATGATAACAGTTGAGTGTGCTCACAATAAAATAGTCGCATGGAAAAGAAGTAATAATAAATTTCGAGATTTTCGAGAAGAATTTGATTCAAATATCAATTTAGCATGTTCTTCTTCTTAATTAATATGTGGATGATTAATTTTTCATACATATTATACACTTATAAATATTATATTAATTAATGCAAATTATAAAAATATTAATGCAAATTGTTCTCAAGTGTATAATATTATATGACAAAGCATTCATGGTGTCGATGGCGCACGTAAAATACAATTATATGAAAATAAATTGAAATTGAACATATAAAGAATTTTAAACAACGGATACATTGAAAATAGTCGTATTCAAATATTTTTATAATTGATTTGAATCAAGCGACGCAGTAGCGTCGCGATGCCAAGTATATAAAAAACTGATAAAAAACTTGATCCGAACATTGAGAGTCACTGTTCTCGACGCGGCACTATCAAGTAGCTTATCTTGAATGTTACATTAAACTTTCCATTAAAATATTTTAGAAACTAAAACCGTAATCAAAAGTCTAACGGCATTTTTATTATATAATGTGAATACAAGCTTTTGATTGCGATCAGTTTGAATAAAATCGATGCAGACAATCCCGAGAAATGATAATCGCATATCAAAATTGACATTTTTCATTTTTCTTCATAATAAGATTCAGACTCATGAACGTATCTTCGCACGCAAACATTCAAAGCGATTTTGTCTCTCAAGCTGCGTTCACACCGCACATATATGATTATTCGCTTTAGTGTGCAAAAATGCCTTAAGAGACAAAATGATTTATGTACACGTGTATGTATACGTGTGATATGTGTATATGTGTGTGTATACGTGTGAGAGATTAATTTATCGCATAACAATTTTTAAAGATCTCTCGGGGGTAAAATCAAATATTTCGGGGGAAAACGGAATGTTACAAAAATATAAGAACTGTGCCGTTAGATGAGACTAATTTATATTATATTTATTATTGTTTAACAATATTCAAAAACCATTACTTGAGAGTAAACTTTAATATCTAGAAAATGGAGCTTCGTAAAAATACGCCCTTAATTAAGATTTTTAAAAATGCATATAAATTTTTTGCAGAAATAATAGAAATTTTCACGGAAAGTGGTATTCCTTCAGAAACACTCTTACATAGGTAAAAAAGGATGTCACGTATATAAAAAATATTTTTAAAATCTATTACATATATTTTCTATAAAAGTAATGTAAATTTTTACAAAAGAACGGTGATATCCCTCTAAAACAATCTTATAAAGATAAAATAATACGTTAAATACATGGTTCGCGTTTCCATAATTAATGTTTTTCCATTAAAAAATTGTTCTTGACATGGTAGAGTTATTGAAACTTGTAACCGTTTCATTTGAAGTTTTGGAAAAACACTTGCAATTCTGACAGAAACGCTTTAATAGCAGTCGTATGATTGTCTTTTTACACACGAATATGATGAACATACCGACATCTTGCATGGTGTTCAACACAATAATACTAAATAAGACGTACAACATTTTAATATAATTGGACAGCCAAAATACGTACGCTGTTGTTATAATCCAATCTATGGCTATTATAATAAACAGCATGATAAACAGTCTCAGATACAGATTGAACCTGCAAATATATATATATATATATATATATATCTCTTTTATATTTTCTGAATTTGTTTCATAAAAATAAATATTTCTGTCACAAAAATTATAATAATTTCACATTATTAAATATATTTAAATAACTATATAATAAATAGGTACTACTAACTTAAATTAAAATTGAAATCAACGATGTGTTTGTACAAGAGAGCTCATATTTATGAAAATATATTGTCGCAAATAAAGAAGTCTCAAAATGATTATTTCTCTCTTTCTCTTGTATTGGAAATGATAAAAAAGCAATAGATTTTACTAAAAGCAATACCGTTGACAAGTTAATACAGAGGCATATGCCTTATTATTAAATAAAACTGATTATACATTGATATAAAAATGTTTGTGTACAAACCATCGCTTGTTATCTTTATAAAATCTGTTCTCTGAATCTCTCAGATGACGGGCTGTGTCCTTTTCATAACGTACAATTTTCAATGCAGTGTAAAGAGATAAGCAAAAACTACTAATAACACAGACATTATGCGGTCCATAAAAATACAACGCTACATCCTCTAAAATAAATAATAAATTTCTTTACATCACGTTACAAATAAAACAGAAGAACGTATTTTTAAAATGAATTCCCAAAGGGTTCATTAATTAGATGTTTTGTAATAGAGTTATGTTAATAGTGACATACACTCACAATGAAACCAAAAATTATCGACTTAAAATTCCGGTCGGATTAAGTTTTTCGGCACATTGGGAACGAACTCCATAACAATACAAACGATAGTAAAAATGAAGGGACCTCCCCAAGCAAAGATAGAATATATTAATTTTTTTCTCTCTTGTTTTACTCTCCCGTTTCTTTGTAACAAGCGAAGTTCTCTACAAATGCAGAGTTTACTTTATAATTAATTAGTAACAAATAAAACAAATTGTGATGTCTTCTTTCAAATATCTCGAATGTCTACTTTATATAAATTATAAAGAAATTATTTATGCTATATAGTGCCTCAAAATAATAAATGTTACTATATATTCAAATATGTATCGATATTTTACTATCATTAGATTAATTTTGATTTAGCAAAATGTTTAATAAAAAAATTTGAAATCAATTTCCGTTAAAAAGCTTGAGTATTTTGTATTATTATATAAAAAAAGAAGAAAAATTTTAAAAGATATTAGTTTAGGATATATAAAATTAAAAAAATAAAATTACGAAAAGGTTATGTTCGAAATATCGTTCTAAGCGATTCCCGTGGCGACATCCAGGAGAGTCAGAACAAAGGACACGTATCCTTTTGTCACACATGTGTTTTCGATACACATGTCCGTTTCGTTACGCTCATCATCCATTCCAGTTCTTCTTGTATCGTCGTCACGTCTGCATCGTGCCATTCATTAATAAAGTGTCGTCTACGGAATCATGGCATATTTCTCTCTATCTCATCCCCTGTAATTTTGTCCCTACATCGCGGCCTCTTCATCTTCACATTAACAGGTTATGGGCCCAGACTTTATCGCAATCAAGGGACAAATTAATTAACAGGACAATAGACGCTAGACAAAGAGGAAACATGGCGTCGTCATCTGTAAGGATTGAGTTGCTTAACAAAGAAAATTTCGAAACACGTGAAAAATCCAAATGGAAGCGCTTCTCATCAAAAACGATGCGTGGAATTATGTGAACGGAAGTATAGTCAAACCGGAACTTGTCGCCGGGAACCAGGAATCTGCGACAGAATTGAGAAAATGGGAAACGGCAGATCTGAAGGCTAAGTCCGACATAATTCTTTCAATAAGCCCAACTGAATTAAAACAGGTGAAAGGCTGCGATACATCAAGAGAAGTGTGGAATAAACTTTCATCTATTTATCAATCCAAAGGTCCTGCCAGAAAAGCCACGTTGTTGAAGCAGTTAACGGTACAACGAATGGGAGACGTTCGCGAATATTTGTGCAAGTTTTTCGATACAGTGGACAAGCTCAGTGACATGGAAGTGAATATTAATCCCGAATTGTTAACAGTGATGTTATTGCACAGTCTTCCACAGTGTTTCGAGAACTTTCGATGTGCTATCGAATCGCGCGACGAATTACCCACGCCGGAAACGCTTCGCATCAAGATCATAGAAGAATATGACGCCAGGAAGAATGACACACGTGTTTCGTCTCAGGGGGCCATGATCGCCAAACGTTTCGATAAAAATAGGAATCCGAAGAGCAAAAAAGGAAAATACACCACAGAAGAAATCCTTCAAATTCAAGTGTCATCGATGTGGAAAAATCGGACACAAGGCATCCGATTGTTACTCGAAAATCGAGGCGGATAAAGCGTCTAGAAGGAGCCCCGGAAAAGGAAAGATGGCTGACGACGTGTGCGTCTTCGCATGTGCACCAACGAAGATCCCGGATGAAGCTGAGGTATTCCGGGCTAAGGAAGCCACCCGAGACAAACCATGGTGTCTGGATAGCGGGTGCACCTCTCATTTGTGTAGCGATTCGGATAAGTTTACGCATCTTGCAGAGATTAAGATAACAAGTTGAATCTTGCCAATAATTCGTCAACGATGATAACCGGAAAAGGAACTGTACGTCTCGAAGCGGAAGTCGACGGAAACTCTAGACACGTTAGTTTGGAAAATGCTCTACACGTGCCTGACCTGCGCACAAATCTATTGTCGGTAAGCAAGATTACCGACAGAGGGTTCACGGTTATTTTCGAAAAGAAATCGGCAAGGATTATCGACCGTGATGGGATCACGAGACTCGCGGCTAATCGTATCGACGGACTGTATTACCTACAGGAAGATAGATACGATTGCCGGGCTGCGGCTGTAAACAAATTCGACCGAACCTATACTGAATCATCAACGGCAACGGAAATATGGCACCGCAAGATGGGTCATCTCAATATAAGGGATCTTTTGACGTGTAATCACGAGGGAATCGTACGTGGTATGAAAATCGCAGACACAGAACGCGACTTCAAGTGTGAAACATGCATTCGTGGTAAGATGACGAAGATTAAATTCCCAAGAAAGAAACAACAGAAAGACTGAACTCTTGGAATTAATACATTCGGATGTATGCGGCCCCATGAAGGTCGAATCGATTGGAAAGTCGAGATATTTTGTGACTTTTATTGACGATCATTCACGATGGTGTGTATTGCGAGTGCTCAGAAGCAAAGATGAAGTATTTAACGCCTTCAAGGAATTCAAGACATTAGTCGAAAATCAAACCGGACGCAAGATCAAGTGCTTGCAATCGGACAATGGCAAGGAATACGTTAATCGAGAGTTCGACGATTTTCTAAGGAGAGAAAGAATCAGATGCAGACTGACGGTGACACACCTCCGGAACAGAATGGAGTTGCTGAGAGAAAGAATAGGACTCTCGTTGAAATGGCCCGATGTTTGCTGATTCAATCGTGTCTCTCACCATCATTCTGGGGTGAGGCCATTAACACGGCGAATTACATACGCAACAGATGCCCGACTAATAGTCTGGGCGGTAAGACCCCATACGAGAAATGGACAGGTGACACACCGAACGTCGGATACTTTCAAGATTTCGGCTGCTCAGTGTACTTCTTGGACAGAAATCCGAACAAGGAAAAATTTCAGTCACGATCCAAAAAGGGGATTTTCGTCGGATACGCTGAGAACTCTAAGGCGTATAGAATATGGATTCCGGACGAACACCGAATAGACATCACGAGGGACGTAGAATTCATGGAAGTACCGGAATCATCGAGCCGAAAAAGGCAACGATCGCTATCGTGATGAAGAGCTCACCAACGATCGAACAGAAGTCGAATTTTCAATAATAAATGGAAACAGTGAAGATCGGGAAAATGATGTTGATGGTACGGTCGAGGATGATCATTCCGTCGAAGATCGGGATGAGGCTCAAGCTCCCGACTTACAGACTGCAGCAAGAAGAGGACGTGGAAGGTCTCGAAGAATAATGACCGGATTCAGGGGAAGACCCAAGAAGCAGTATCAAATTACAGGCAACTACGCCGAAGAAACGGAATTCGCAGCGACCAACGAAGAAGATGAATATCTCATGGACGGATTCTCGTATCTCGCTGAAGTGCCAATCAGCGAATCCTTAGAAGAGCTTGAAGCGGCTGAATGGATCGACGCGATGGCTGTAGAAATGAAATCTATTCATTAGAAATGATACCTGGATGCTGGTGGATCGTCCCAAAGAGCGCGAGGTTATCGGCAGCCGCATCGTATTGCGTAATAAGATGAATCAAGATGGAACTCTAGAACGAAGAAAGGCCCGTATAGTTGCTCGTGGTTTCTCAGCGCCCCGGTATAGACTTCAATGAAACATTCGCACCAGTCGCTCATATCAGTTCGATTCGCATTATATCTGCTCTGGCGGCTCAACACAACTTGAAGATATGCCAACTGGACGTCACGACAGCATATCTACATGGAGAACTTGAAGAAAGGATATGGAAAGTTCCAAAATTTTCTGATCAGATTCTAGAGAAAATAATTGCCTCCGAGAAGGACAAGAGGATCATCGACAAGGCAGAAATTATGTTATGTAAGTTAAAGAATGGAGATAAGATTTGCTTATTAAGGAAGGCTCTCTATGGACTTCGACAAGCCGGTCGTCGTTGGCATGTAAAATTGTCCCAGGAGATTTTGGACTGATGCAATCTTCAGCCGACCCTTGCGTATTTTTCGCTGGAAGGGCAAGGACATAATTATCGTCGCCGCGTACGTCGACGACATTCTGGTGGCTTCTAAAAATCTATCCAAAATCATCAAATTTACTAAGTATCTTTCTAGCAAATTTCAGATCAAGGATCTCGGAGAATTAAAATACTGTCTGGGCATCGAATTTTCTCAAAGCGAAGACAAGGTTACGATGACCCAGAGAGGGTATATTAAAGATATCCTAAATCGATTCGGAATGGAGGACTCCAAGTCTGTAGCTACCCCACTAGACAATAGTATCAAGTTGAGAAAGAGCGAGAACTGCCCTGCGATGCACCTACCATTTCGGGAACTGATTGGTATGTTAACGTACTTAGCTACTTGTACTAGACCCGATATCGCCTTTGCAGTGAGTCATCTCAGCCAATTCAACAACTGTTTCGACGAAACGCATTGGAAAGCAGCAAAACGCGTATTGCGTTATTTGAAAGGGACCTCGAACGTTGATCTATCCTTCGGAAGAACCGAGGAACATCTTTCAGGTTACACGGACGCTGATTGGGCCAACAACTTAGACGATCGACGTTCCTATACAGGTTACGCGTTCTTATTGAACGGATGTCCCATATCCTGGGAATCCAGGAAACAGAGGACAACAGCTCTTTCATCGACCGAGGCCGAGTACATGGCCATTTCAGACACCGTGAAGGAAGCCGTATATCTTCGAAGGTTCATTGACGATCTTGGCTTTGAACTGCCGACAAAATTAAAGATTTTCAATGACAACAATGGAGCTCGGAAGTTGGCCGAAAACCCGGTATTTCACGCCAGAACGAAACATATTGATGTTCGTCATCACTATGTACGTGAAGTGTTGCAAAGTGGAGCCCTGGAAATAGATTACATCCCTACGGAGCTGATGGCGGTCGACGTTCTCACTAAGGGTCTCGCTAGACTGAAGCACGAGAGTGTATGGATCTTTTAGGTCTCAAACGTATTTGATTTTTGTTCTGATAGGATATCGCACGCTCATCGAGGGGAAGTGTTCGAAATATCGTTCTAAGCGATTCCCGTGGCGACATCCAGGAGAGTCAGAACAAAGGACACGTATCCTTTTGTCACACATGTGTTTCGATACACATGTCCGTTTCGTTACGCTCATCATCCATTCCAGTTCTTCTTGTATCGTCGTCACGTCTGCATCGTGCCATTCATTAATAAAGTGTCGTCTACGGAATCATGGCATATTTCTCTCTATCTCATCCCCTGTAATTTTGTCCCTACATCGCGGCCTCTTCATCTTCACATTAACAGGTTAGTAATATTATATTATAAATTTTGAAATTATATTATGAATTTTTTTAAATTTTGAAATTAATAAATTTTGAAATTATATTATGAATTTTTTATAATTTAATATAAATTTATTAATAATTTAAAATATTTTATTTTAATAATCATTAATAGCATTAATATTATTTTTCCTTTAACAATTGTATTCTTGCTTATAAAATTTTCATCAATTTTTTGTTTTAGAAAAAGCAGATTAGAAACTTCCAACAGAAAAAAACTTACATGTTTCTGAAATGCAACCTGTATATCTGCATTAAAATGATCGTTTCTCAAGCCAAATAATTATTTTTGTACTACCGATTAACAAGACACGATATATTCTTTCGGATCAATGCAAATCATTGGGCTTTTTCATTTTTATGGATTGTTATAGACATCAGCTGAATGTATTATTTATATATATCACATATGAATATTTTATCATATCATGCTCGGGTCATATAAGAAATATCACAATCTTATAAACATAAATTTATATTATAGATAAAATATACCATGTATATATATGTATATATATGTATATATGTGTATATATATATATATTGTATATATATGTGTGTGTGTGTGTGTGTGTGTGTGCGTGCGTGCGTGCGTGCGTGCGTGCGTGCGTGCGTGCGTGCGTGCGTGCGTGCGTGCGTGCGTGCGTGCGTGCGTGCGTGCGTGTGCGTGCGTGCGTGCGTGCGTGCGTGCGTGCGTGCGTGCGTGCGTGCGTGCGTGCGTGCGTGCGTGCGTGTGCGTGCGTGCGTGCGTGCGTGCGTGCGTGTGTGTGTGTGTGTGTGTGTATACGTACCTTATTATAATAAATATTCGTAATAACAGATGTGATGATGATCAAATAGGGAACCAGTATATCGTGTGTGTGTGTGTGTGTATTAAACAATTTACCTAAATATCCACCAAAAGTCGAAACTCATTATACTTAACCAAAAAGAAATTGACAAAAAACAGAAATACTGGAGTAAAGCTGCAACAATAAAATAAACAATTTTAAAATGTCACTAATTGACAAGTATTTTGCATATCATTAGGAATTATATTATATTATAAAAAGTTTTTCTTCAACTTTAACAGTAAGAATTGATCACAGAAAACAATATAATTAATTAATAACGCTAATATTAAATTAAATAATTTGATTTCAGAAATATATAAATTTACATGATTTTAATAATACAAAAAATTATTAGGCAAAGGAGTTTAAATTGTATTCTATGTTAGAGTAAAATAAAATATTATTTTAATTTTTTTCACTATTAATTCCTGTTTATTAAATTTTAGTATATCGTACATTCAAGATTTATTGTAAAGCAATTAATAACAATTAAGTTAATGTACTTTTCATTTGCTAATGTGAACTGAAAAATATTGAAATAATATTTTATTTTATTTGAAACAATAAAATTTAAATTACTTCGCCTAAATATTTTTTTGTTACAAAAATTAATAAAAAAAACTAATATACAGGGTGTTGCGTCAACATACAGGTCATTACGACGGGTTGCCTGCCCATAGGCGTGCAAAGCCGATAATATAGGATAGGCAATACAGATCATTCGCGCACAATTATAAATTAATTAAGCCCGTTTATTTATCGTTTATAAGTTAATTAATTCACGACAAATCTTATAAAAAATTTAGTATTGTGTGTGTGTGTGTGTGTGTGTGTGTGTGTGTGTGTGTGTGTGTGTGTGTGTGTGTGTGTGTGTGTGTGTGTGTGTGTGTGTGTGTGTGAAAAAAATATATATATAAAATATAAATTTTAAACATACACTTTTATAAAATGTTATACGACAATAGTTTATAATTCTCTTAAAAAAAATATATTTTTCGTTGTAAAATTTCTTCTTCTGACAGCTTATTACGCTTATTATTTCATAGTGTGACAGCTAGTATATATAATACGTAATAATTGTTGACGCAACACACTGCATTGACTGCATTATTACATGATTTGGCTGTACTGTACCAATTATGACACAGGTGAAATATGAAATATCTTCTCTGTTGACTGAGTAAAAGAATTGGAACTTTATAATGTGAATTAGGCGTCCAAAAAGTAACAAACTGCAGTATTTGCGCAGCATGAAACTATGTATGCTACGAAGCTCCGACAGTATAGAATACACCACAAATGTTGTCAGCAAACACAACATAGACACTATATGGCAACTGAAAAATAATTCGTTTGAGATTTCATTTATGAGAGATATGTTCATTTTCTTATCGATGATTTCTTTCTCAACAGCCTCCAAGCAGATAATTGCATCAATTTGATTATTATCCACGACGGCCAAAAGATGTTGATTCGACAAATATGTCGAAATAAGGAAGATACAGAGAGCTGTTTGAAGAACATATACTTATAGTACTTGGAATAATCATCCATAATATTCGGAAGAAAACGTATACGGATTTTGGCACGGATTTTGAACGGTTAGTAGAAAAAGCTCGTCCATCTTCTTATTTCCGCTCTGTATCGAATTGTTTGAGCTATATATGTTTGAGAAAACATATATATTCATTTTCACTAACAATGCAATTCTATATGTTTGAGAAAACATACATATTCATTTTCACTAGCAATGCAATTCTTGCCAACCAAGCGATCACCAAGCGGATAATAAAGCTAAATGCAAGTTATACTGGCACATTTTTCGTATGGAACGGTGTAATTTTTATTATTATCATTACTCGTTTTATTTTTAATAAAGTTTGAATGATTATATGTCTTCTTCCATATGTTGTCCTCTTTGTTGTCACTTGTGAAATTTTCCGAAGTCTTTGAAGATGAAGTGATAAATAAAACTACGCAAAAATAAAAAATGCAAAACTTTCACCGCACATTGTCAACAATTTGTGAACTCAATTTTTTTTAATCTACAATTTCTTAATCTGCTATGTTACGATCACAGCAAATTTTTCAAAATACGCATGACATTGTTCGTCTGCGATGGTTAAGTCACGATTACAACACTCTCTATTTAGAGACAAAACTTGTAAAACAACTTATTATAAAGCAATAGACACATTTGCGCGAATAATAAGACGCAATCATTATCGACTTGCTAATGAGACAATTTATCTATTGTAAAATATATTGTATGTACAGGATATTTCGCAAATAAAACTTTATTGTTAAGCTACAGTTTCGAAAATACTATGATATTTAAGAATTTTATAAAGCAACAAATAAATAATAAAAATTTTTTTATTTATATTAAGTATATCATATGATTGAAAAGTTTATCTCGAAAAACAATTTTATTCATTGTTTTATCTCACATTATAGATGATAATATCTATTTAAATGGAAATTGTGTATGATAATATCTATCTAAATGAAAATTGTGGAATTTTATTCAAAATCCGGTTTGCAGTTATTTTCATCTCACGTACAATCGGAGGATTTACAGTGGAAACAACTAATTAAGTATATTTTAGGATATTGGATATAGAATGATGACTCAAATAATGCCGACTATTTCGGATTGATATTTTTTAATTTTTCTTTAGGAAATAGACTTTTTCATTCATAGAATTCTTCAAAATAATACAATTTTACAGGAAATGTAATGTACAAATTGTGTACAAATTGTACATTATTATTGTACAAATTGTACATTATTAATGTACAAATTGTGTATCGTTCTAAATATAAAAATCGTGCAATCAGAAAAATATAAGTCAATTGCAAATACCATATAATATCATTTATTATATATTCGATATTATAGTAAATTAAATGATTTATGTATTTAACAACTCATTTATACATTATCATATATTTATGTGGGATATATGATAAATTTGATATTTTTATATGTATATTAATAAGACATGTAAAAGGCCTAAAAAGAAAAATAAAATTAAATGATGACAGTTGCGTGTGCTCACAATAAAATAGTCAATAGACGCATAGAAGAGAAATAATAATAAATTTCGAAATTTTCGAGAAAAATTTGATTCAAATATTAACTTAAAGTGCTTTTTTAATAATTAATTTTTGGAGAATTAATTTTTCATGCATATCATACACTTAACTAAATATTATATTATTGAATGCAATTTATAAAAATATTTAAATGCAAATCGCTCTCAAGTGCGTAATATTATATGATAAAGCATTCATGTGTCGATGACGCACGTAAAATACAAATATGAAAATAAATTGAAATCGAACATATAAAAAATTTTAAACGGATACATTTAAAATAGTCGTGTTCAAACATTTTTATAATTGATTCGAATCATGCGACACGGTAGCGTCGCGACGCCAAGTATATAAAAAACTGATAAAAAACTTGATTCCGAGCATTGAGAGTCACTGTTCTCGACGCGGCGCTAATAAGTAGTTTATCCGGAATTTTACATTAAATAAACTTTCGATTAAAATATTTCAGAAATTAAAGCCGTAATCAAAAATGTCTAACGGTATTTTTATTATACAATGTGAATACAAGCTTTTGATTGCGATCAGTTTGAATAAAATCGATGCAGTCAATCCTGAAAAATGATAATCGCATATCAGAATTGTGATATTTTTCATTTTTCTTCATAATAAAATTCAGACTCATGAATGTATCTTCGCACGCAAACATTCAAAGCGATTTTGTCCCTCAAGCTGCGTTTGCACCGCGCATATATGATTATTCTTTAGTGTGCAAAAATGCCTTAAGAGACAAAACCATTTATGTACATGCGTATGTATATGTGTGATATGTATATACGTGAGAGATTAATTTATCACAATATTCAAAAATCTCTCGGGGATAAAATGTAATACTTCGAAATCAGGATGTCACAAAAATATAAAAACTGTGTCGTTGGATGAGACTTTTAAAAAGACTAATTTATATTATATTTATTATTATAACAATATTCAAAAATCAGTTCTTGGAAGTGAACTTTAATAGAAACTTTATCTAGAAAATGAAGCTTCGTAAAAATACGCCCTTAGTTAAGATTTTTAAAAATGCATGTATGTATATTTTTTACAAAAATAATAAAAATTTTTAAAAAAGTGGTATCCCTCCAGAAACAACTTTACAAATGTGAAAAAGGATCACGTATATAAAAAAATACCTTTAAAGTCTAACATATATTTTCTGTAAAAATAATGTAAATTTTTACAAAAGAACGGTTATGTGCCCTTAAAAGAATCTTATAAAGGTAAAAAAGTATGTCAAATACGTGAAAAAAATCTTTAATAAAATTAAAAAAATCTAAAAGGGTGATAAAAATAAAATATTAAAACACCGATATGAGATACTATTGCCTCTCTGTTTTTCTCTCTCTCTTTCTCTCGCTCTTCTTTATACCATAAGTTTATCAAAAATATTAATTTTTTTTGTATAAATTGATTAGGATATCTTCGAAGCCTTACCATCATACTCCTCATCTCCTCCGCCAATAACACTATATCATCCGCGTACGCTAGGATATACACCTTCCCCTCTCCTAGTTTCACTCCTCCCCATTTTATTTTCCATTTATATTATATATAATAAACATAAATTAGAAATATAATAATAAAAATTACATAATATATCATAATATACCATAACAATATACCATAACAATAAAATATACTATGACAAAATAAAAATTAAATATACAGATTATAAAGTTCGTTATATAGAACGTATATCTTTCGCAGTTTCGATCTTAACACTAAAAGAATAAAAAGATAAATCTGAACCAATAAAACAATGAAATTGCTATCTCCATTCCATATGTTAAAAGATTCAGTTAATTTTACTATTTAAAAATTAAAAGGTATAAAGAAAGTATCTTTATTTTTGTTTTACGTGATCTATAAACGAAGATATCATGGTGCAAAATCAAAAATTTTTATTTAAGAAACATCTTTATCATCACCGTCATCAACGCATATCAACACAACACGAAAAGAAGAAACGTGCAGGTTCTCTCTCGACAGAAGATTACGTTAGCGACTCTAAAATATTAATGACAAATGATATTATAGTGACATGTATAATTTGACTGCATTTTGAGTAGTGATAGGTTAAATAATAAAGTGCAAATTAAATAATAAAATTAGCTGAGTCTTAATTTATGGAATGGAGGCATTTAAATAGCATATTATTGTTTGTTATTCAGATTTATCTTTATTTCCTTTTATTGTTGGAATAGAATCGTTGTAGAGAAAATGCAGTTCGCTCTTCTTATTCATATTTTTATAATTTCCAATGCTTCGTTAATAAGTGATATTACTTCGTCATTGTTCATTATTGTGATATGAGTACCTTCCACGTAATGTATTTGTACTGTACGTTCGGTAATCTAAAAATATTTTTGTTTATAAAAATAATCTTAAAAATGACAAAAAATATTACGCTCTAATCAAATTTACCTTATGTAGACCAAAATCTTCTTCAATAACAATGATAGGCGCAAGTGTAGGTTTTAATAAGGTTATAGATGATTTAAGACGTGGCAATGATGTTATATTATAATCTTGCACAGCGATTATATGATCGTAAATCGTCGAACATAAAAGTTTCTGATTTTCAACAGTTAATTCATTGATATCCTTGGAAAAGCGAGCAGAAACTAATTCTAATTTCTCTTCCCACGTATTGCACTTATTTAGTTCTAATGTAAACTGTAAATAATAATATTGGATTAGTACAACAAAATGACAATCTGCATTTTAAACTGAGATAAAATAATATATTTATATTATATTATGTTATTTCATATAATTTAAATTACGTTAAAGAAACTTTAGAGAACCTTTGTAATTTAGATTATATAAAATAATAAAATAATATAATAAAAAATTTAGCTTATTTTTATAATTTTAAAGCATACATTCTAACAAATTATTTTTTTTCATAATTCTTTCTCTCATTCTATTAAATATATATTATTCTATTAACTATATATATATATATATATATATATATATGTATATATATATATATATATATACATATATTTTTTTAAATAATTAACTACATATATATTTTTAATAATTGTCTAACCATTTCATTGTTATATATACATATATATATATATATATATATACATATATTTTTTTATAATTAACTACATATATATTTTTAATAATTGTCTAACCATTTCATTGTTAGGGTCAAGATACATGTTTATTAAATTAAGTAAAATGCAATTTTGTAGCTCTTGTTTTGTATAATAAAAAAACTTCTCAAGCAAGAACTTCATTTGATCAGGAGCTCCATCTATAAGTATTAAACGTCCAGAGAAATTCTTAGCTTCTAATAATCTCGCTAATTCAATGGCAATTAAAGATCCAAATGAATAACCGATAATTAGAAATTCTTTTCGGCTTTGTATTTTCTCCAATACATACTGGAAAAATAAGCAAACATGTAGAAAACTATGCGTAAAAATGGCGCGCATGTATGCATGCGCGTATGCATATATATAATGAAATTAAGTGCATAACAATTTATATTATTTAAATAATGATTTTGAACAGATTATAGTATAATTTCGTACAGGCAGAAGGTATGCTGCTGATTTCATTACTGAACAAGTAACACCCGGCATATTAAGTATACCGTGTTGCAAACATATCGCCGAAGATTTAATTTTTGATCCTATCAGTTTATATACATTTGCACACCCGTCGATTCCTGGTATAAGGAATATTTCACTCTCAGCAATTTTCCTCTCCGTAGCAAGTTCCACATAAATGTCTGGACTCAAGTCTGAATCGTTAAGCTTTCGAGTCAACATTTTTAAACCGTCCAAATCATTTACATTAGCTACGGTGTCATCTTTTCGATAAATCTTTTCTTGTTCAGATGTATTTGTCAATTTTTTAAGTTTTGCAAAGGTGAGATTTCGAATATCTTTTGCTGTCAATAAAATGTCGAATTCCTTCTCCAATATCTGTTTAATCTCCATTGCCATTATTGAATCCATGCCTAGTTTAGCCAGTGACATGTTTGGCGCCGCCATATTTGGATTCTTTAATTCTATTTGAAAAATTAGAGAAAGAATTAAATATTTACACATGATTTTAATCGGATCTTATCTAATCTTGAAATTGCAATATAAGAATTATTAAAATTTATATTTTTTGCAATAAAAATTTATTTTGTATAAGCAAATCTTTTACATAATATATACTTAATAAATTTACCCATAATGTTTATAACCGCTTCAAATGGATTTGTTGTTTCGCCAGAACTTTTTTTTTTCTCAGCAACAATCATGCTGCTTACGATTGGTCGATCTTGTAGCAAGAACTCTTCTAATGTGTCCAAGAGGGAGGATATTCCTTGTTGCGATGTACCACCAATAACAAGTTCTTTGTCATCTTCTTGCATATCTGCGACAAGTCCTACGTCGCCAATTGCGCCCCACTGTATAGCCAAACCATGTAAGCCTTCTTTCATTCTTCTTTCACAAATTCTTTCCATTACGGAATTTGCCATTCCGTAATTTGTTTGACCTGCATTACCTCTTCCGCATGAACCGGAAGAAAAAACGACAAAATGTCGGAGCTGGGGACAATTTGTTCTCGATAATTCGTCCATCCTTTTCGTCGTCCATGCCTTTGACATGAAGCAATCTTTAAATGATTGTGGGGACTGATTCTTGAATATATTATCTTTCAGCACAACTGCGAGATTGAATATAGCATCCACGGGACCTAGTTCTTCGGCAAATTGTAATAAAGATTTACAGTCTTCGTATTTCGAAATATCAGCTGTAACGATTTGAACATTCACACCGTAAGATTGCCATAACGTTATTCTTGATCGCTGATAACCGTTTTTTATTCCAGTTCGCGAAGTCAATACTAGATTTCTTGCGCCACGTAAAATTAACCAATCAATTAATTCTAGACCGATACCACCCAGACCACCTATAATGATATAGGATTTGTGTTCCAGGCAGTAGTACCGGGGATGTGCAAGTATGGGTGCATCCAGTTCATCTTCTTCTTGAACTTTTATCATTATCTATAAATAATATTATGTTATATATTTTGAAATGTCAGGAAAAGGAAATAAGAAAAACATATAAAAGATGAGAAGCTATTAGAAAAAATGAAGATTACAGATAAAAACCTGAGAATGAGTAAATTGTCAAATAAAATGTAATTGTAATAAAAATAAATAGAAAAAAATTTAAAAGAATTGATAAAAAAACCTTTAAAAGAATAAACATAAAGAGGAAAGAAGCAAAATGGATAACTTTTACATATTACTACATAATTAAGAAGATAGAATACAATACCAAAAAAGCTGTTTAACTTTAAAATAAGAATATTTAAAGTTTAATTTTAAAATAAGAATATTTAAAGTGAAAATGTTTGCGTCACAATTTACGTTCAATATTAAGTTTTAATTAAGGAAAATAGAGATATTCTTAGCATAGAAATATTTGCGTTTCAAAATATAAACAGGAAACAAGAGAGATTTTGATTTATATTAAATAATTCTAATATTAAAGATAATACGATAAAAACAAAAATTGTGCATTTTTTTGAGAATTTAATATTTCAATTCTAATTATACTTTCTCCATGTACATACACTAAAAATGATCATACCTTTCCAATATGCTTTCCAGCAGACATATATCTAAAGGCAGTTTTTATTTCATTCTTTTCGAAGACTTTTCTGCATAATGGTTTGATGGCGCCATTTCTTAAGCCTTCTATTAACTTGTTCCGCAGTATTGCCTTTCTCTCTGGTTTTGCAGAAAAAAACTTATCCAAGAAAATGCCATGAAAATTAATGCCTTTTGAAAACGCAAATATTTCTAAAGGATTATTGGACTCTATATCAAACTTTCCAATCTCGAGAAAACGACCACCCTTTGCTAAGCAACGGATGGACGCTTGCAGTTTCTCTTCAGCTAAAGAATTCAGTACGATATCCACTCCGCGACCTCTCGTTCCCTGAATAATCATTTGTTCGAAGCTCGTATCACGAGAATTTCCAATGTGATCTTCGGGGATAGAGGGAAATGTTTGTCTTATAAAGTCTCGTTTTTCAATACTCCCAACCGTCGTAAAAACTTCGCAACCCTCGTAAAGGGCAAGATGAATAGCAGCTTGACCAACACCTCCCGTACCACAGTGAATCAACACTTTATCATCTTTTTTGATTTTACCGATCAAATATAAAGCGTAATAAGACGTGCTATATACACAAGGAACCGTCGCTGCATCTTCCATCGTCCACATGTCCGGTACGATCCAACTAAGATATTTGTCAATTGTGAGAATATTTGTCATTCCTCTGAAAATAATATAATTTAGAAAATCATATAAAAATTTATTATATTAAAATCAAGTCGAAGGAATATTTTTTAAATATTTTTTTGTGAATCATATGTTAAGAATGAAAGGAATCATGTAAAATATAGCAATTTTTTTATTTCTTATTTCATCAAAAATGTTTCTAATTTAAATATAAGAAATTTATATCGTTTATTTTTACTAAAAATATATTCACATACATATATTAAGATGTATATACATATTAAGAGTCTATGAAGTTTTTATCTGATATTCACTTACCCTGTTGAACATAATCCCATTATTCTTTGCCCAGTTTTATTAAAACCAGCAAATTCCATTCCAATTAAAGAATTATTATTTCCTTCGGTTGTAATAGATTCAGTGGTGAGTCTGCCGCTAGCTATCATGACATCTTTAAAATTGATAGATGCATAGACTACTCTTACTAAATTTTCCTCATTATTGTTAACGAAAGACCTACTTTGCATCCAACAAAGAGTACTCAGATCACCTCGCACCTAAAATAAATAAATATAACAAGTTATTTTAAACCTCTTATAGTTACATTAAGAAAAACTATTACTTAATTTATAAAGGAAAATATCACAAATTATCACTATTCCAATTTTCTGGATACCGAATGTTTTGAAATCGTACCATTTGAGAGACATAAGCACTCTCTACGAGTTTCGGTTCTAATAATGATAATGGAAAGTGTCTGTAGGATCCCCAAATGCCGGAACGTATAACATTAATGGGTAAATCCAGCCGTAGCTGCCTCATGTATAATGATTCTTGCAATGAAAAAGCAGGTGCATCTCCATCTTGAATAAATACACTTCTAATCATTTCACCACCCGGTTCTTTTCGCAAACAATTGACAAGGCCAAGTAGACCGCATTCAAAGTCTCCTTCTGCGACGATTATAATCCTCGTATTTATGTTGTCATTTTCCACGTTCATGAATGATTTAATCTTATTTATCCATGAGAATTCGTAATTGTTTACAT
>JAPIVC010000642.1:0-37502 GCA_030586385.1 Camponotus fellah | reverse complement strand
GACAATAACATACTGAGAACATTCTGTAGACATTCTGTGGATATACTACAGGATATTCCCAGTATATACTACGAACTATAAAAACTAGGACATAGGAACTTTCTCAGTACGTACTGAGTATGTCGTAGTACGTATATCTTATGTTCTGAGAATATACGCAATGTACTTTTGTAATATCCTCCGAACATTCTCAGAATCTACCTGTGCTGTTAGATATATATATATATATATATATATATATATATATAAATATGTTATTATATATATATATATATATATATATATATATATATATATATATATATATATATATATACATATATGCTATATAATACGACAGTAAATAAATTACACTCTTGTTAGAAAGATCTTTGTAATTTTAATTATGTAGCATCAAACTTATTGTTAAACTGTGCTTATTGTCAATTAAACTTAACTTTATAGTTCTTATTACTTTTTATTTAAAAATACTAATTTTCACATGTTTTTTAGAGCTCAACTATGATTAAAATTTTGTAATTAGGTATATAGAAACACTTTTGGAAAAATTATATAATAATTACAGGAATTGTAGTGAACATTTCACATCTTCAATGTTTTTAAATTTGGCACATTTTCCAACCAAGAATATGGCTATGGGTCATGTGATTTATACATCGCATTAACAGCCATCGAAAGAAATTGCGGTCGATGTTTTAAAGTAAACCACCTTAGACGAACATTTTGTCTTTACTTTTTTACTCTTTCTCTTTATTTTCTGTAGATTTATTAATCTTTCGCTTTTTTCCGTTATTTATAAATTACTTATTTATAAAATATATTTCTTTTAATTCTTGTATTAATGATTAAAATAAAGCGAGGTTAAGAGTTATTTTTATTTTATAGAAAACATCTTATTCCAGTATAATACATTTGTTTATTAATAGATATTTGATAAATAAAGATATATTAATTAAATTAATAATAAAGTACCTTCTATATTTTCTTATAATGTTTTTCACAATTTTTCCAATCAGCTCGATCGCAAATTCTTTCGATGGCTGTTAATCTAATTTGATTACTTCAGGCCCGGTTCAACAGTGGCCAGTTAGCTTAAGGGTCTGAGCAGAATGGCTGACTTACACGTCGTCTACAATGGCCGCATTCAGCGGACTCAACCGCTAAGTAGCAATCGAATATGATTGGTTTCTACTTTTAGGTCCGACCAATCAGCGTTGAATTACATCGGAAAATCTAGTAACGTTGCCCAACTGTTGAGTCTGCTGAATGCGGCCAATGGCAGTAGGATTAATGAATTAAAGCAGTAACTTAAGGAATTGACCAATCACAGTCAAGCATCAAAAGAATACTCGACTGTGATTGGTCACTTTCTTGAGTTACAGCTTTAATCCATTAATCCTACTGCCATTGTAGACGACGCTTTATAACCTTAAGACACTGTTTTATGCCCTAAGTCTTTGTCTTAGGTAACGCACAATACTGTGTTATGTCTTTTAAGATTATAAGTTAGCCATTCTGCTCAGGCCTAACTAATAGTTAAGTAGTGATGCTAACCACTGAAACAAAACTCGGTAAGCTATGTACAAGGTTAGATTTGACAAATTGCATTTGCGCAAAATATATATATTGTACATATATATATTTTGCGCAAATGCAATTTGTCAAAATCTAACCTTGTACATAGCTTACCGAGTTTTGTTTCAGTGGTTGGCATCACTATTTAACTACTAGTTAAGCTAACTGGCCACTGTTGAACCGGGCCTCAGAGACAAATCATTGGCCGCATTCAGCAGACTCAACAGTTGGGCAACGTTACTAGATTTTCCGATGTAATTCAACGCTGATTGGTCGGACCTAAAAGTAGAAACCAATCATATTCGATTGCTACTTAGCGGTTGAGTCCGCTGAATGCGGCCATTGATCCGGATTAATCTAGGGAAATTTAGGAAGTCTATCGTTGACTTAACCACTGCTCAGCAGTCCGATCAGAGATCCGATTAGTTGTCGTAAACACCCTTTGTTTATTGTATTCATTGAAAAAAAATAGAATGACGCTTGTGTTACTTTTTATATATTTATAAATTCAATCAAATTTTTTTCTTTTTTATACCTTTTTATATGTAAGAGATTATTCTAAATAAACTGCAAAGTTAATAATATTAAAACAAATTAAATAATAAGAAAAATTAAAATTTCCATATTTTTTAAAATATGATAATATTTTAAAAAATATAGATTTTTTTAAAATATGATAATATTTTAAAAAATATGGAAGTTTTAATTTTTCTTATTATTTAATTTTTTAAATAATAAGATAATAATTTCCGATATTATTTTTTCAAATATTTAATAATTTATTATATTTAATTTATTATATTTGATAATAGAAATTTAAATTTAAAACTGGCGCGAATTGAAGAAAAATGGCGGACCAATCAGAGTTTGCTTATGTTCAGACTCTGATTAGGAAGCATTTGCCCACGTCCCGATTGATCACAGCCAATCATATCGACCTGTGCCTAGGGTAATCAGCAACGATTAACCAATCAGAGAGTCCTATTTTGAATTGGCCAATTGGCGACGTGAGCAATCGAATCCCGTCCCTCTGATTAGAGAGTCTCTAATGAAAATCTACCCTTAAAGCTTTAATCTTGATCATCGAATCCACTATCTATGTTTGCGATGCTCCATGGTTTAAGACGCGTTGTATGATATATGATATATGGTGTGTGATTGTTTGGTTTTTTCGTCGCGCGTGAATGGCTGGAGAGAACGTGACGAGGGTGAACGTAGCGTTATTTCGAGACGCTTCTTCCGTTCATCCAGCGACGATGAGATGATACGTGGCTGCAATCGTGCCAAGGCCTGAGAACGTTGATTTCGAAGCTACAAGTGAACTATGTTCTTAGAATGGCCTATGCCATGATCTGGAGCGATTTGTTTATTGTCATTTCTATTCTATGGTGCGGCACGTTTTCTAGCCATGGTAAGGAGAATTGGTCTATCAAAGTTCCCGTCATTTCTCTTTTTTATTTTATTTTTATTTTTTTTTAAATTTTATTTTTTATTTTTATTTTATATTTACATTTGTGACTTTCTCCCTTTTTTTATGCCACTTAGTTAATTTACTTATGATTTGTATATATTGTGAATTTTTTCATTTTTTAAATATTTATTATTATTTGATTAAATTGCTATTTTTATTATATTTAATTATTTTTTATATTTATATTATACTTTGAATAAATCACTTCCAGGCTCACCTATTCTTCTCTTTGCCACACAAAAGGACCTCAGAATGGCTAATGTGTCTCGCAACAACAAGGTCAATGTCATTATTAAAGAGCTATCGGAGGGTGCGGCGCTGGATTTCTATTATGAACGCGGCTTGATCTGCTGGTCCGATAGCGGTCTGGAGATGATACAATGTGCGTACTCCAACGGCACGTCTACAAGTGAAAGGATGACTGTGGTGAACTCCAGGCTGATATCACCCGATGGTCTTGCCTGTGATTGGTATACGGGCAAGCTATATTGGACGGATGGCGAGAAAAATCTGATCGAGGTGACTAGTATCGATGGCCGTCATAGGAAGGTGCTGTTCTGGACGGACATTTATCAGCCACGCGCGATTGCTCTAGCACCGATGCGGGGTCTTCTTTTCTGGACCGATTGGGGCGACGTACCTAAGATCGAACGCGCCAGTATGGATGGTGATCCGAGTACGCGCGAGGTGATTGTGTCTGAAAATATATTCTGGCCGAATGGCTTAACAATAGATTACCAGCACGAGCTCATCTACTGGGCGGATGGCAGACTGTGGTTCATCGCTGTAATGGATTACCATGGTCGCAATAGACGTACATTAATTAGCAAGGGCCTGGACTATCCATTCGCTATCACTTTCTTGGAGGATCGATTGTATTGGACCGACTGGAAGACCTGGTGCATCCACACGTTCGACATGCGTCAGTCACAATACTCGAGTCCGCGCGAATTATTTCATGGAGAATATATACCTGGTATATTTATTATACAGGATGGATCAAAAGTCTGGATACAGTCGAATATCTCGTATAGAATGCATTTTAGAGCAAAATCCTTTAGACAAAAGTTGTAAGGATTAAAAAGATGTATTTAACTGTAATATCCATTTGGCATTGAGTGGCGTCGCCAAGGTCAGGGCAAGGTCAACTTGAATTTTTTAAATGGAACTTCTCATTTTTCATTGGATATTCTTGTAGGTTACCTCGAGAGTTTTCCAAAACACTACAATAAAATATTTTTCCCTCAAGCATTTTTTATAACACTTGAAATCATTTCTTAATTTTACATAAACCGTAAAATATCTTGTAAAATATTCATTTTTCGATTATTTTACCTTAATACTTTTATGTACAAAATAATGAGAGGAATCAATTGGTGTAAAGAAAACACATAGTTATTTTTAAGAAAAAATATTTAATTGTTAATTGCAAATTACATTTTTTCTTCGAAATAACTATGTGTTTTCTTTACACTAATTGATTCCTCTCATTATTTTGTACATAAAAATATTAAGATGAGATAATCGAAAAATGAATATTTTACAAAATAATTTACGGTTTATAAAATTAAGAAATGATTTCAAGTCTTGTAACTCAAAAAGTGCCTGAGAGAAAAATATTTTATTATAGTGTTTTAGAAAGCTCTCGAGGTAAGCTACAAGAATATGCATAATAATGAAAAATAGAGAGTTCCATTTAAAAATTCAAGTTGATCTTGCCCTGACCTTGGCGACGCCACTCAATGCCAAATGGATATTACAGTTAAATACATCTTTTTAATCCATACAACTTTTGTCTAAAGCATTTTGTTCTAAAATGCATTCTATACGAGGTATTCGACGAGATATTTTATACGAGATATTCGACTGTATTCAGACTTTTGATCCACCCTGTATATTTATTGTGTAATATATTTCAGTTTCGAGCAAGCATCTCTAAAATCAAAGAACATTTTTGTAATAAATCATCAGACTTATACAGCAAATATATATTTTGCAGTTTTTCATATATTAATAAATATTTTATTTTTCTGTCTTTTAGGAGACATTAAAGTCTGGGATGCAAGAAGGCAGCCTTATGGTGACAATCCCTGCAAATATAACAACGGTAATTGTTCCCATCTGTGTTTACTGAGTGCGGGAGGGCGCGGTTACAGTTGTGCTTGTCCTACGGGCATCAAGCTGCTGGATGATTATACATGCGCCAAGGGACCGCAGGAGCTGCTGCTGGTTGTCCAGCGAAACGAGATCTGTCGAATATCCTTGGACTCGCCTGATTACACCAACTTTGCCCTGCCGCTTACTGGCATCAAGCACGCGATCGCGATCGATTTTGATACGGTAGACAAAATGTTATACTGGACTGATGAACAGGCCTGTGCCATTAGACGCGCCTACTTGGATGGATCGGGTCAAGAAGATGTAATCGTCGCGGAGGTGGTTCAACATTCTGCTTTTTAAAAATACACTGGAATCTCTCAAAAATGTATCTCTAAAAATATTGCATTTTCTCATGCTAAGCCATTTCCGAGTAACAGGATAATGATGTGGGATAAAGAGATAATGATTCAGCCACGCAACAGCACGCAATGCACAGAATACTCTTTTTTGCGGTTATAGGAAGAATACAGAGTATCCCATTTTAATCGATCACCTCGAATAACTTTTTTAATTTTGATTGTAGAAAAAAATGTTTCAGACAAAAGTTGTATGGCTTGAAGGGAGACATAAGATGGTGGCATTAGTTTGACATTGGAAAGTCACCTGAAGGTCATGTGAAGATCGTCCAATTTTTTAAACGGGTCACCCTATATGCTTTTACATATTCTTATAATTCATCTCGAGAGCTATTCAAAACATTATAATTAGTTAGTTTCATTAAGTATTTTCCGAGTTATGAGGCTTGAAATCATTTCTTAATTTTATATAAATCGTAAAATATCTAGTAAAATATTCATTTTTCGATTATCTTACCTTAATACTTTTATGTACAAAATAATGAGAGGAATCAATTGATGTAAAGAAAACACACAGCTGTTTTTTTAAAAAAAAATATGTAATTGTTAATTGCAAATTACATATTTTTTTCTTCGAAACAATTATGTGTTTTCTTTACACTAATTGATTCCTCTTATTATTTTGTACATAAAAATATCAAGATAAGAAAATAAAAAAATGAATATTTTACAAGATATTTTATGGTTTATGTAAAATTAAGAAATGATTTCAAGCCTCATAACTCGAAAAATACTTGATGAAAAAAATGTTTATTTATAGTGTTTTGGAAAGCTCTCGAGATAAGCTACAAGAATATGCAAAAATATATAGGGTGTTCCATTTAAGAAATTTAGAATGACCTTTACGTAACCTTTATGTGACTCTTCAAGATCAAACTAATAGCATCATCCTTATGTCCCCCTTCAAGTCATACAACTTTTGTCTGAAACATTTTTTTTCTACAATCAAAATTAATAAAGTTATTCGGGGTGATTGATTAAAATGGGACACCCTATATGTTTATGCAAATCTCGTGAAAAATCGTGAAACGACCTTTGAATGTCTTGAATTTAACAGGAACGAGGATAATCTGTTAGAATCTACCAGAAGCTCGTATGATTTATTTTTGAGAGATTCTAATGTAAGTTTGTTCACATCTTACATTCTGTCTCCACAACTTTCTTTCTTATGGTTCCCATAGGTAGTGAATCCGGATGGAATCGCGATAGACTGGATCGCCCGCAATCTGTATTGGACGGATACGGGAACGGATCGGATCGAGGTGGCGCGACTGAACGGCACCAATCGACGTGTACTGGTGAACGAGGATCTAATCGAGCCGCGGGCAATCGCGGTCGCGCCTGAGCATGGCCTAATGTTCTGGACCGATTGGAACGAAAAGCGACCTAAGATCGAGCGAAGCAATCTTGATGGTACCGAACGAATGGCACTCATCACCAAAGACATCGTTTGGCCAAACGGCATTGCCCTGGACCTCGAACGTGGCAAAATTTATTGGTGCGACGCCAAGACCGACAAGATCGAGGTAGCCAATATGGATGGTACCGATCGCCGCGAGATTATTACCGACAATCTGCCGCATCTATTCGGTCTGAGTCTGCTGGGCGATTATCTATACTGGACCGATTGGCAGCGACGTAGCATCGATCGGGCGCATAAGCTCACCGGCAGTAATCGGGAAGTCATCGTCGACCAGGTGCCTAACGTAATGGGACTCAAGGCTATACATCTCGGTCGAGTGAACGCCAGCAAGTCGCCGTGCGCTCGCGACAATGGTGGTTGCAGCCATCTCTGTCTCAATAGGCTTCACAATAGGTACAACGGATGTTAGGATGATCGTAAAATTCGGGAGTGTCCCGTTTGATCGCGTTGCGATTGACCACAGCCAATTATATCGACCTGTGCCTGGGGTAACCGGCAACGATTAATCAATCAGAGAGTCCTATTTTGAATTGGTCAATTGGCGACGTGGTCAATCGGGTAAATACGATTCTCGAGTAAATCAAAGTCTAAGGCGCTAGAGAGAGAAATAGAGCAAATAAGTAATACAGGGTGTCCCATTTTATCATCCTGAATAACTTTTTTAATTTTGATTGTAGAAGAAAATGTTTCAGACAAAAGTTGTATGGTTTTAAGGGGCACATAACACGGTGCCATTAGTTTGACCTTGAAGAGTCATCTGAAGGTCACGTGAAGGTCACCTCCAACTTTTTAAATGGGACACCCTGTGAGCTTTTACATATTATTGTAGCTCATCTCGAGAGCTTTCCAAAACACTATAATAAAGTATTTTTCTATTGAGTTCTTTTCCGAGTTATGAAGCTTGAAATAATCTCTTAATTTTACATAAACCATAAAATATCTAGCAAGATATTCATTTTTCGATTACCTCCTAAAATTCTTGATGAGGTTCTTCTTCCGCGCATGTTGTCAAATCGAAATATAATTTTTATTAACGTGGAAAAGCAGAAAAATTATACACATATATATGTTTATGATAATTAAAATATTTAATTTGTGCGTATTATAAATTTTATATTGAGAAATAAATAAATGAAACTTCAAACTTATAGGTACGTTTGCGCCTGTGAGATCGGTTATGAATTAACCAAGGACAAGCGCACGTGCATCGTGCCAGACGCCTTCCTGTTGTTTGCCAGGAAAGAGAATCTTGGACGGATTAGCATCGAGAATACCAATAACGATAATATTATACCTGTCACAGGTATCAAAGAGGCCAGGTTAGTACATTAAATTGAATATTTTTAGATAAAGTTATATAAAGTGTGTTAGAAATATTTATTAAAAAAAAACAGAACAAATCTATATTTTTTGCGAAGAAAGATTTTTTTATAATTCTTTTTTCGGATTTTTATATTCAACATTTTATTATAATGATGAGATGCACTTTCTTTCTGCATCTTAATTGCTTTTTTTGATAGATATGTTACTCATACAGGATGTCCCATTTTAATCGATCACCCTGAATAACTTTTTTAATTTTGATTGTAGAAAAAAATGTTTTAGACAAAAGTTGTATGGTTTTAAGGGGCACATAAAACGGTACCATTAGTTTGACCTTGAAGAGCCACCTGAAGATCATGTGAAGGTCTCCTCCAATTTTTTAAATGGGACACCCTATGCTTTTACATATTCTTGTAACTCATCTCGAGAGCTTTCCAAAACACTATAATAAAGTATTTTTCTATTGAGTGCTTTCCGAGTTATGAGACTTCAAATCATTTCTTAATTTTACATAAACCGTAAAATATCTTGTAAAATATTCATTTTTCGATTATCTTACCTTACTTTTATGTACAAAATAATGAGAGGAATCAATTGGTGTAGAAAACTCAGTTATTTTTAAGAAAAAATATATAATTGTTAATTGCAAATTACATATTTTTTCTTCGAAACCATTATGTGTTTTCTTTACTCCAATTGATTCCTCTCATTATCATATACATACTGTAAAAATATTAAGGTAAGATAATCGAAAAATGAATATTTTGCTAGATATTTTATGGTTTATGTAAAATTAAGAGATTATTTCAAGCCTCATAACTCGGAAAGCACTCAATAGAAAAATACTTTATTATAGTGTTTTGGAAAATTCTCGAGATGAGCTGCAACTAATATGTAAAAGCTCACAGGGTGTCCCATTTAAAAAGTTGGAGGTGACCTTCAGGTGACTCTTCAAGATCAAACTAATGTCACCGTCTTATGTGCCTCTTAAAACCATACAATTTTTGTCTGAAACATTTTTTTCTACAATCAAAATTAAAAAAGTTATTCAGGGTGATAAAATGGGACACCCTGTTACTTATTTGCTCTATCTCTCTCTCTAGCGCCTTGGACTTCGATTTACTTGAGAATCGTATCTATTGGACGGATGTTAAAATTAAAGCCATTACACGTGCCTTTATGAATGGATCGGACATGGAAAGAGTGGTCGATCTCGGCTTAGAATCGCCAGAGGGTCTTGCGTTAGATTGGATCGCACACAATCTTTACTGGAGCGACATTAACATGCGTAGGATAGAAATGATCAGATTGGAAGGTGGCAGCAGGAAGGTACTCGTGTGGCAAAACCTCATGGAGCCCAAGTCTCTGGCTCTAGATCCTGCGAAAGGGTAAATTTTGCACCTTATGTTGCTCGTATCCTGGAATGTCTTTCGCAACTCGATAGATCCCAGATAGTTTGACGTTCGTTCTTTCTTTTATCATCAGCCACATGTACTGGGCCGAATGGGGCGATGCTGGCAGCATAGAGAGAGCCTTATTGGACGGCACGGAACGACAAGTGACCGTCTCAAACATCGGCCGAGCAAACGGCCTGACCCTCGACCACGTCGCGCGCAAACTCTATTGGGCCGATGTCTCCACGCCCGCGATTGACTGTTTCGATCTTCTCGCACGAAAGAAGGAAGTCATCATCTCGCGCGACATAGGCTACCCTTTCAGTATCACGCAATATCGCGATTACATCTACTGGACTGATTGGAACACAGACGACATTGAGCGGGCGGACAAGCTGACCGGGACGAATCGGACCAAAATCCATGACAAGCTGGAATCTGTGACAGATCTCAAGATATTCCACGAGTCGAGGCAGACCGGCTGGAATCCGTGCGCAATCGCGAATGGTAATTGTAGTCACCTCTGCATCGCTTTGCCAGGACCAACCGACGGCGGTGCTTCCGTCACGCACCGATGCGCGTGTCCCACGCACTACGCACTATCGCCGGACAATCAGACGTGCGTGGCGCCCCGGCAGTTTATGATCTACAGCTTGCGCAACGCGATCGCGCGTTACTTGCCTGATGAAGCGCAAGACTGCGCGGACGTGGTGCTGCGTGTGCCAGGCCTGAAGAACGCCCGCGCGATCGAGTTCGATCCGGTGACGCAGCACGTCTACTGGATCGACGGGCGCACCATGTCGATTCGTCGTGCCTTCGAGAATCGTACGCAGCAGCAGCACAGCAGCAAGGTCGTGGTGTTCACCGGCGGTACCGGGCATCCGTTCGATCTCGCGCTGGATCCCCTTGGCAGATTGCTCTTCTGGACGTGCAGCGAGAACGACGCCATCAACGTCACGCGACTGGACAATGGCTCGGCTCTGGGTGTCGTGGTGAAGGGCGACAGCGAGAAGCCGCGTAATATTGCCATTCACTCGCGGCGGCGATTGCTCTTTTGGACAGACGTGGGCAAGAGGATGCGCGTGATGCGCAGCAAAATGGATGGCAAGGAACGCCACGTGATCGCTGGCGACCTGTCGGAGCAGCCGACTGGTTTAGCCATCGATGCCGCGACCAACATTGTCTTTTGGGCCTACGGTAGGCAGATCGAGTGTGCTGACTTCAACGGCGGCAATCGCAGAATTCTAGTGGCCGCCGCTACTAAACAGACCTCGCCGATTCATCTAGCGGTGCTTTATGATCATCTCTACTGGTACGATCGCGACGTCCAGGTGAGTGATATTTCATTATCATATTTCATTATTCATATGGCGATATTTGTTAGAATAGACACTGTCAGTGTTCGCTAGTATCTAGATAAAATTATCTAGATAATTATCTAGATAAAGAAATAGATCTTTATCTTTAACTAGATGAAAAAATACAAAGTATGGCGATATTTATTAGAATAGACATTGTCAGTATTTGCTGGTATCTAGATAAAATTATCTAGATAATTATCTAGATAGAAATACAAAGTATGGCGATATTTGTTAGAATAGACACTGTCAGTGTTTGCTGGTATCTAGATAAAATTATCTAGATAATTATCTAGATAAAGAAATAGATTATCTTTATCTTTAACTAGATGAAGAAATACAAAGTATGGCGATATTTGTTAGAATAGACACTGTCAGTGTTCGCTAGTATCTAGATAAAATTATCTAGATAATTATCTAGATAAAGAAATAGATCTTTATCTTTAACTAGATGAAGAAATACAAAGTATGGCGATATTTATTAGAATAGACATTGTCAGTGCTGGTATCTAGATAAAATTATCTAGATAATTATCTAGATAGAAATACAAAGTATGGTGATATTTGTTAGAATAGACATTGTCAGTGTTTACTGGTATCTAGATAAAATTATCTGGATAATTATCTAGATAAAAATACAAAGTATGACAATATTTGTTAGAATAGATATTGTTAGTGTTTGCTGGTATCTAGATAAAATTATCTAGATAAAGAAATAGATCATCTTTATCTTTAACTAGATGAAGAAATACAAAGTATGACGATATTTGTTAAAATAGACACTGTCAGTGTTTGCTGGTCTCTAGATAAAATTATCTAGATAATTATCTAGATAAAAATATAAAGTATGACGATATTTGTTAGAATAGACATTGTTAGTGTTTGCTGGTATCTAGATAAAATAATCTAGATAAGGAAATAGATCATCTTTATCTTTAACTAGACGAAGAAATACAAAGTATCTTTATCTTTATCTTAGATAAAAATATATGTCATCTTATCTAAAAATTGTTTAAGTTGACGTTTTAATTATGCAAAAGAAGCCTTTCCAGGCAAGCTTCTAAAAATCTATCTAAAATATCTAAAATATATTTTTTATTTGGAAAATAATATTACAAATATACTTTATCTTGTACTTGTTTTACTTAAATTTGTGCAATGCATTAATGTATATTTTATAAAAGTAATATATGTATTATTACACATTGATTATTATATTATTAATATATTATAAATATATTATAAATATATTATAAATATAAATTAATAAATAAATATTTATCATATCATTTATATACCTTTTTGTTATTATTTAAATATTTTAAATAGGAAAAGAGAAAGAATATGTGTTTATCTAGATAATTATCTAGATAAAAATACAAAGTATGATGATATTTGTTAGAATAGACATTGTTAGTGTTTGCTGGTATCTAGATAAAATAATCTAGATAAGGAAATAGATCATCTTTATCTTTAACTAGACGAAGAAATACAAAGTATCTTTATCTTTATCTTAGATAAAAATATATGTCATCTTATCTAAAAATTGTTAAGTAAAACAAGTACAAGATAAAGTATATTTGTAATATTATTTTCCAAATAAAAAATATATTTTAGATATTTTAGATTTTAATATCCCATTTATAATCTGCGTCACATTTTTACAAATATTTAGTCTTTTAAAATAAACAAAAATATCTAGATAATTATCTAGATTATCGCAATAATCATCTCATCTTTTATCTAGATTAAAAGCAAAATCATCTTTATCTCATCTAAGATAAATTTACGGATTTTTATCTTTATCTTTGTCTAGATAATTGTGAAATTATCTACAGCAAACACTGGACACTGTACATTTATCTAACGAATCTAATGAATCGACAGGCGATTGAGCGAGTTGACAAGGTATCCGGCTCAAGCATCAAGCAAAGCGCCCTGATGTCGACTAGTCGCGCGCTTACGGATCTCATTGCGGTCAACACACCCGAAGACTCGCTCATGGAGACGCATGTGTGTAGCCCGTTCAATGACCACGGTGGCTGTTCGCATTTCTGTATCGGCACCACCACTACTATCGTCACCGGTACCGACAATGGTGCCTCAGTATCACCGCGTTGCTCGTGCCCGAGATCCTTGGTCCTGTCTGATGATGGTCGAACGTGTCGTACGGCGCCCGCTTGTGGAAACGAGCATTTCACGTGTGCCGGGTCAAGTTCGGCTACAGGCAAGGACTGCATCCCTGTCCTGTGGAAGTGCGACGGTCAGACTGACTGTCCAGATGGTAGCGACGAGCTGGGATGTCCCATGTGCACCCGCGAACAATTCAGGTGTCAGAACCGCTGTATTGGTTAGTGGACATCAGCTTTTTTCGCCGTTGATTAAGAGTTCAATTTACTTTAGTGAAAAATTAGTAGTTTTGTAGTTTTGAGGAATATTAGAGATTGAGGTCTTTAATGTTTTATATACAGGATGTTTCATTTTAATTTCCCCAAGCAAATATTTTGGAAAATAATGAAAAATCGAAAAAATGTTTCAGACAAAAGTTGTATGGTTTCTAGGGGGACATAAGATGGTGCCATTGATTTGACCTTGAAGAGTTATGTGAAGGTCACTTCAACTTTTTAAAAGGAACACCCTATATATTTTTGCACATTCTTGTAGCTCATCTCAAGAGCTTTCCAAAACACTATAATTAAGTTAGTTTTCATTAAGTACTTTCCGAGTTATGGGGCTTGAAATTTCTTAATTTTACATAAACCGTAAAATATCTTGTAAAATATTCATTTTTCGATTATCTTATCTTAATACTTTTATGTACAAAAAAATGAGAGGAATCAATTGAAGTAAAGAAAACACATAATTATTTCGAAAAAAAATATGTAATTTGCAATTAACAATTCCATATTTTTTCTTAAAAACAACTATGTGTTTTCTTTACACCAATTGATTCCTTTCATTATTTTGTACATAAAAGTATTAAGATAAGATAATCGAAAAATGAACATTTTACAAGATATTTTATGGTTTATGTAAAATTAAGAAATGATTTTAAGCCTCATAAACTCAAAAAGTACTTGATGAAAAAATGTTTACTTATAGTGTTTTGAAAAGCTCTTGAGATAAGCTACAAGAATATGCAAAAATATATAGGGTGTTGCATTTAAGAAATTCAAAATGACCTTCGTGTTATCTTCATGTGACTCTTCAAGATCAAATTAATGGCACCATCTTATGTCCCCCTAAAAACTATACAACTTTTGTGTGAAACATTTTTTCGATTTTTCATTATTTTCCGAAATAGTTGCTTGGGGAAATTAAAATGAAACACCCTGTATATTTTTATTAATACTTAAACAATATATCAGTATTTTTAAATCTTGATATTTTTTTTCAATATATTTTTAAACTCGCATGTGCGAGTAAGATATTCAAAAATGCATGATGTGACATGCTACTCCCCGTATAATTATTAGAAATGAAAAAGCATAGGATATTTGTAGAATATTTAATCAAATTAGAATTTAAGAAATTATTGTTTTGTCTTTTTCTTATCTTAAAGAAATGACAAAATTTCAACAAAATTAATGACATTATTTTGTTTTCAATTTTTTCTAATAAAATTTTCTAATAAAATCTCAAAAATAGCTTTTTAAAAATATCCTACGGAATATTTAAAACCAGATTGAATTTTCTCATTTCAGATAATTATATGAAAGAACAGATTTAAATAGTATTTTTCAATTTTGGACATTACGAGCCTCTACGAATAGCATTTTCAAAGATGCATATTCAATAGTGTGATATATAGGATATTTTTGGATATAAAATCTAATTTCATTAGAAAAAAATTGAGAAATGACAAAGTGATGTTATATTCTAAAATTAGATATTTCAATTTTTCTAAAATTTTTTAATTTCTTTAAGATCAAAAAATTATTAAATATTAATTTTTCAAATTCTAATTATTTTCAGTATCCTCAAAAAAGTATTCTTCAATTAAAAAAATTTAAAGTTATTCGGTCTATTAGTTTTCAAGATATCCATCGCATCAACTTTTTTTGTTTTAAGAAAAATGCATTTAAAGTCTTGATTTATTTACGTTCTATTCTATTGAATCTTAACTCCTTTAATTTTACGAATTTTTCAATAAAATTTGGTTGAATATTCTTCAGATATATTTCCCGAAAAATGAAAAAAAGAATGGATCGATTTTTTTTAATCAATTCAATAAACTCAAATTTTTGCATCGTACTTTCAAATTGCACAAAATGGAGCACTGATACAATTTTTATGAGATACCATATATGTAAAAATTATAATACTTGATCATTGAAAAATTCAAATTCATCAATTTATGATATAATTTCTTTTCCATGATTTTATCATAATAATTTTAAATCTTATTTTACTAATTTTTTAAATTATATTTACATAATTAGTAATAAATTTATTAATTAATTTTTATTACAAAGTTATACAATTGAATGAATTTAATCTGTTATATTAATTTTTATTGCTTCAATTAAAGTTTTATATTTAACTTAAGAAATGAAATTGCTATTAAAGGACTACGTCCAGTTTGAGCCCCAAATGAATAGTAATAAATCATATATTAATCGATAGGAAATAATCAAGAAGTACAAACTAAAAGGTTTTAATTGCTTAATTGAAGTCTGGCGAAGTATGTACTTATCTTTCTTCAAATTCTCCTCCCTTATCAGATCTCTCTAATGCCACAAAAATATCACTGACTGATGAATATCTAGATTTTTTAAATATTATAAATTTGATATTCATTTATAATTCCTTTTACCAAATTAAAATCTAATGAATTTCGTTTAGAACGATTGAAATCTTTTTATTATTTTTTTCGATATTTTTTTTAGATACTGATATTTTAGTTGATGTATTTTATCTTTCATTATTCTTTTTGAATTTTAATAATTCTAAGGTAAACTGATAAACTTAATTCAAAATAAAATAAAAAATAAATATCTAAAAAATAAATAAATAAATATAAATAGACAAATAAGTCTTTATTTGGTCATCCTCTTATATTTTATATCGAATAAAATATTGCGGAGAATTTATACAAAAATTACAGTGACCCTATTTAAAAAAATTTGATTTTAATATGACTTTGAAAAATACATTTATTCATACACTTTATTCTTATTAGATATATCTATGGTGTGCGATGGGACACCGCAATGCTCGGATGGATTGGACGAGGAGCACTGCTGCCAGCCCGGACAATTTCAATGCAGAAGCGGTGTTTGCATCGCCGGGAGATCCATATGCGACGGTTGGGATGATTGTGCTGATGGCAGCGACGAGCTATCGCCAGTTTGTGATCCGCATAATCCGCACCGTCAGAACAGTGGATCCAGAGCATCTAGCGAGTCTGGCAAAATGACTTACATCATCGTTATTCTAATAGTAGTGGTCGTGGCCGTCGCGATCATTTTAAGTTACTATTACTGCCGCAGAAGGTTATTTTGTATTATATTAAATTCAGCAAAGTGTTTCATATAAAGTATTACAAGGTATTTTCTTCAAAACTTGACATAAATGTTTTACACAAAATTAGAGAATTTGAGAGAAAAAAATAACTTCTTTTAATAAAATGTATTTTCAAAGTCATATTAAAATCAAATTTTTTTAAATAGTTAAATAGGTTTTTTTAAATAGGATCGCTGTAATTTTTGTATAAATTCTCCGCAATATTTTATTCGATATAAAATATAAGAGGATGACCAAAAAATATAAGGTATTAGCTTGCTAAATATTTTAGTTTATTTAAAATTATGTCAAATTAAAATATCTCTCAATTTTTGGCTATTATACTCTTATAATTTTGAATGTCTACAAATATTATGAAGAATTGATGTCTATAAAAAATTAGGATGATTCCATTTAAAATAATTAAGTTGACTTTAATATGATTTTAAAAAATAATTTTAATTCACTCAAGATTAGCAATTTCTTTCTCTCTAAAACTCTAGATATTCAGCCAGTAATATTTTTATGGCATTAGAGAGCTCTGATAAGGGAGGAGAATTTGAAGAAAGATAAGCAGATACTTCGCCAGACTTCAATTAGACAATTAAAATCTTTTATTTTGTATCTTCTTAATTACCTCCTATCGATTAATATATGATTTATTACTGTTCATTTGGGGCTCAAACTGGGCATAGTCCTTTAATGGCAATTTCTTTCTCTCTAAAATTCTAAAATTCTATAAATTTTATGAAACATTTTTTTATATAATGTCAAGTTTCGAAGAAAACATCTTGTAACTTTATATGAAACACCTATATATATATTAATATACAAATGTATTATATAAATGTATTATTATTATCATTATTAGGTTTACTGGAAATGAAGGTCTGCCCGATATTTTACATGATTCGGCGGGAGATCCGTTATCGCCGAAACCAAATAATAATCGAACAGTAAAGCCAATGTTCGCTTCGCAGAAAAATAACAGGAAGGACGGAGTAGGAACAGGAGGAGGTCTCAAAGCTGGAATGGAAGCCGTGAGGATGTCTATGTTAAACGGGAGCAGTTTTGGTTCTAGTTATGATCGCAGTCATATCACAGGTAGTGTATCTTTAGGAGAGAAAATCGTGCAATTATAACAGAATCGCAATCCAAGTAGCTGTATGAAGTACATATCATAGTCTTGAAACATCTATAAAAATTATATACATTTTTTTTATTAATTAATATATATATATATGTATGATATATATATATATATATATATATATATATATAACACATGCATACATACATACATACATACATACATACATACATACACACACACACACACACGCATACACATACAGGGTGTTTCATTTTAATTTCCTCAAGCAAATATTTGAAAACAATGAAAAATCGAAAAAATATTTCAGACAAAAGATGTATGGTTTCTAGGGAGACATAAGTTATGAGGCTTAAAATCATTTCTTAATTTTACATAAACCATAAAATATCTTGTAAAATGTTTATTTTTCGATTATCTTATCTTAATACTTTTATGTACAAAATAATGAAAGGAATCAATTGGTGTAAAGAAAACACATAATTATTTCGAAGAAAAAATATGTAATTTGCAATTAATAATTCCATATTTTTTCTTAAAAACAACTATTTGTTTTCTTTACACGAATTGATTCCTTTCATTATTTTGTACATAAAAGTATAAAGGTAAGATAATCGAAAAATGAATATTTTACAAGATATTTTATGGTTTATGTAAAATTAAGAAATGATTTCAAGTCTCATAACTCGAAAAATACTTGATGAAAAAATATTTATTTATAGTGTTTTGGAAAGCTCTCGAGATAAGCTACAAGAATATGCAAACATATATAGGGTGTTCCATTTAAGAAATACAAAATGACCTTCACGTAATCTTCATGTGACTCTTCAAGATCAAACTAATGGCACCATCTTATATCCCCCTAGAAACCATACAACTTTTTGTCTGAAACATTTTTTCAATTTTTCATTATTTTCCGAAATATTTGCCTGGAGAAATAAAAATGAAACACCCTGTATATTATTATAATATTCTTATTTCAAGGAAATAATATTTATTTTATTTTTATTCTTAACAATTTCCTTATACTACGAGAATTGTATCTATATAAGCAATTCCTGTTTCATCGCAGGAGCGTCGAGCTCTACCAGGGGAAGCTCCGCGGGTGGATATCCCCAGGAGACGCTGAACCCACCACCGAGTCCGGCGACCATCGCTAGTTCGACACGTTGCTCGAGCAGCAACGCGTCTCGGTACAAGCCATATCGACACTACAGGAGCATTAATCAACCACCGCCTCCTACTCCGTGCAGCACCGATGTCTGCGACGAGTCGGATAGCAATTACCCAGCGCGTTACCGTTATGAGAGCGAGCCGTTTCCACCGCCGCCTACTCCACGCTCCGTCTATCACAGCGACGCGGCGATTAGCTGTCCGCCGTCCCCCAGCTCCAGATCGTCCACGTATTTCAGTCCTCTACCACCGCCGCCGTCGCCAGTGCCTTGAGATGAATCTTGATCAGAGATATAGATAGTAATTTTTAACTGATTTCAGTATTTTCTTTATTCAATGCTGGTATCTTATCTAGATAATTATGTAGATAAAGAAATGGATCATCTTTAACTAGCTAGTTAGATAAAATTATCTAGATAATTATGTAGGTTATTTTATCTAATTAGCTAGTTAAAGATAAAGATGATCCATTTCTTTATCTATATAATTATCTAGATAATTTTATCTAATTAGCTAGTTAAAGATAAAGATGATCCATTTCTTTATCTACATAATTATCTAGATAATTTTATCTGACTAGCTAATTAAAGATAAAGATGATCCATTTCTTTATCTACATAATTATCTAGATAATTTTATCTAGATAATTATCTAGATAAGATACCAGCAAACACTGCCTTTATTCGATATTAAACAACGTCGCGCGTAGAATACTCGACCAAGATATTCATACAATTACTTAAGCAAGATCGGAAATTCAATCTAACAAAATTAGACTTGTCGCAATAATATTTGAGAGAGAAGGAGAGCTATCTTTCATCTATCAGGATTTTTTTTTATGATTCCCACCAACTCATTAATCGTCCTTTTTTTACGGAACAAAGTTTTTATTATTTTTTAATCTTTATTATATAGGGAAAGGAAAATTTTGACGATGAATAATCTTCCTTTAAGCTTTAAGTTTTTTTAGAAAGATAACCACGCAATATTAATTGAATTGTTAACTTTAGATACGTTTGAAAAATAATTGCGTGTTTAGATAGGAGATTCTTTATATTATAATCATTCTATATAATTTTTGTATATATATATATATATTGCATATACACATATATATATATATATATAAAAGTTAGGATAATTATAAGAATGGAAAAGTTTTTTACTATTTTGCAATTTTCGCAATAATTGATGAGAAATTAATTTAAAAAAAATTGACTTGGCGCAAATATTAATGCGCAGCGAGAAAAGGCAGTCTGTCCTTATATATGATCATTACTAACATAGAGGAATTTAACGCGCAATTTATACTGTAATTGTCATTTATATAGCGCTTTTCCCAACGCTTCATTATACACCTGGTACATGATAGTAGGCTGTTTCTTTTTGCCTAAATATTCGTGGGAGTTGATCTTTTTCGATATTAATTTCGCATAATTATTGCGAAAATCGTTAAGTGACTTTTCTATATATGCGTGCATACATATATCCGTATGTATGTTATTATATATATATAAACATGTAATATCATTTTATATATATTGCATGATTTATTATAATGGCCTGTAATGTTTTAAACTTGAATGCAACGAGGCAAGATTTTTAGACTGATATAGAGAAAATATTTACATAAGTTACCTTAATAATAATAATAATAATAATAATAATAATAATAATAGTAATAAAAATAATAATAACAATAGTAATAATAATAATAATAATAATAATAATAATAATAATAATAATAATAATAATAGTAATAATAATAATAGTAATAATAATAATACCATTTGTGCCTACTATTTACATTTTCATAGTTTTCAATGTACAAAGAGAGAAACATTTATTCTATCTCGCGCGGTACTAAATAGATATTTTTAAGCGTAATTTTTTTCTTCATATGAAAATATTACCCAAGGCATTACATTTGTAAAAAGAAATATATATATATATATATTTCTTATATATATATATATAATCGTAAGGCAGATATAATCAGAAGTAGCGTTATGTATAGAGGAAGTATTTAACATATTGAGGAAGGACATCCTCTTTTCTTCTATTTTGCGGCTATTATTTTGCATTTATTATTTATATTAGTTCAGTTTTTTTTTTAATTGTGATATCCAAGTATATTGTATTATTAATATTATTATCATATTATTTTTTTGAATTATTATTATTATATTATTTTATCACATTAATCGCATGTTATTTGCAATTTAATCGACAAGACTTAACCAAAGGTGCGTCTTATATATTTTACGACGAAATTAAAAACGTTATTTCAGTTACACCCCGTATAAAAATGGCTTTTATGCGGGGTATAACTGAATACGTTTCTGATATATGTTTTTTTCAGTTATACCCTGTATATATATTCTAAAAAGTTTACCGTTTTATATATCACTTTTCCACGTCTTTCAACAAATACATAGCTGCGATAAGAAAATGGCACTTGCCTTTTACAGTATTTTACAATATTTTACTATATTGCAATGTTTTGCGTTAATATTTCATTCATTTATTTGGTTGTTCTTTTATCATTATATCTCGCGAAATATACATTTATTGTCGAACGCTTAACGACATATCACATATATAAAATCGCAGATTTTTTTGTAAAATTAACTCTTGCAAAAAGACCTAGTTTTTTACATAAGTCAAGTCTCTTTGCGGAGTCTATAAAAATTTTGTAGAGAATCTTACAAAAGTTTTGGCCTTCTTATAAAAGGGAGTAAATTTACAAAAAGTCTGCATATAAAAGAGATTACAAACATCACATAAACAGAAATTATTATGTCAATCAAAAGCTTAGCAATAATTGATGCGTTTTATTGTATGTACAATATTTGATTACAATGTATATGTAAAAATAACCGGCGTAACGTTAACGCACATATATCCGTTCCTTGCGTGAAAGAAGCGATGTATATTAAATGAACGAATAACCAATGCAGAAAACTCAAATCTGTAAATTTGCGTGTGCAAGTCCGCTTCACAAGCTTCGATTCGCATTTATTATGGCGATAAGAGGAATTCAAATCCCACAGATTACATAGAAATATTATATCCACTGCACTGTTTTCTTCCTATTCGCAAATGTACTCTTTTTAAGGGAAAATTAGGAAAATTTACTAAGAAGAAGAGCATCTCTTTCCTTATTATTCTCCTTATTAATTGTTATTCTTGCTTATTAATTATGTTAAAAATTATATTAAAAAATTATTATATTAAAAAATTCCATAATAATATTATATTAAAGAATGAATGTTATATTAAAAAATTCCATAATAATATTATATTGAAAATTATATTATATTAAAAAATTCCATATCTTCCAAGCATCAATTTGCGAAGCAGACTCACTTGTTGCCAACGAACAAGTTCGTTTATTCAATATATATGCGACTTGAGCGTAATCGTTATTTTCGAGAAACTGTGCCATAAACTGTACGATAGTTCTGTACAATATATATGTAATTGTATAAATTGTACAAATTCTGCACGGACCTTTACCTCGCACTGCGATTTCGAGACAATTTTGAGCGGAGAAGAAGAAGCGTTCAGATTGAAATGATTATTCTCATTCTCTCTCTTTGATACACGCAAAAGACTGAAAAATTTTACTGTCCATATTCTTACATTTTCACACAGACAGTATGTGCGTCGTCCATGTAAAATATATTTGTATAGCTAAAATAAAATTGTTTGTTAATGTAAATATTTTCGCTGGAATTCCCTTTTCTTCGATGCGATCAATCAATATAGAGGATAGCGATCATCTTTTTTTTCGCAGCTTTTCTTTTTTAATAAATAAATAAATCCAGATTTTTTGTTTGTGCAAAGTCTCTAGAATATCAATAAATGTAAAACAAATATGAAGTCATTATTAATTGTAAAAATAAGATATATCAAAGAGTTAAAATGAATACTTTTTCACAGAGAATTGCATTTTCCATTAATCTATTAAGAAAATCAAAGGGGCAATTTTTTTACGAACTTAATACATTCTACAGTATTTTTCAAACTTTTCCATCATGTTTTTGTTATTAATTTTATATCAAAATATAATATTTTCTATACTAAATCCAAATTAACTATCAATTGTATTTTCTTAAAACCTTCTGACGGTTTTTTGAGTCACAATCCAAATCTAAAAGAAAAATTTATAAATTTTAAAATTTATAATTTTCTGTCACATTGGATCAATCAATACAGAGGATATTATGTAAAGCAATTTTATGGCAATAACTTTATTTAATCCTTTGCGTCATGAGGGTCGCTGAGCGACCACCTTTTTTTTCGCAGCTTTTCATTTTTTCAACTATTTTTTAATAAATAAATAAATCCAGATTTTTTGTTTCTGCAAAGTCTCTAGAATATCAATAAATGTAAACAAATATGAAGTCATTATTAATTGTAAAAATAAGATATATCAAAGAGTTAATATTAAAATGAATATTTCTTCACAGAGAATTGCATTTTCCATTAATCTATTAAGAAAATCAAAGGGGCAATTTTTTTACGAACTTAATACATTCTACAGTATTTTTCAAACTTTTCCATCATGTTTTTGTTATTAATTTTATATCAAAATATAATATTTTCTATACTAAATCCAAATTAACTATCAATTGTATTTTCTTAAAACCTTCTGACGGTTTTTTGAGTCACAATCCAAATCTAAAAGAAAAATTTATAAATTTTAAAATTTATAATTTTCTGTCACATTGGATCAATCAATACAGAGGATATTATGTAAAGCAATTTTATGGCAATAACTTTATTTAATCCTTTGCGTCATGAGGGTCGCTGAGCGACCACCTTTTTTTTTCGCAGCTTTTCATTTTTTCAACTACTTTTTTAATAAATAAATAAATCCAGATTTTTTGTTTCTGCAAAGTCTCTAGAATATCAATAAATGTAAACAAATATGAAGTCATTATTAATTGTAAAAATAAGATATATCAAAGAGTTAATATTAAAATGAATATTTCTTCACAGAGAATTGCATTTTCCATTAATCTATTAAGAAAATCAAAGGGGCAATTTTTTTACGAACTTAATACATTCTACAGTATTTTTCAGAATTTTCCGCCATGTTTTTATTATTAATTTTATATCAAAATATAATATTTTCTATACTAAATCCAAATTAACTACCAATTGTATTTTCTTAAAACTTTTTGACGGCTTTTTGAGTCGCAATTCAAATCTAAAAGAAAAATTTATAAACTTTAAAATTTATAATTTTCTGTCACATTGGATCAATCAATATAGAGAATATTATGTAAAGCAATTTTATGGCAATGACTTTATTTAATCCTTTGCGTCCTGAGGGTCGCTGAGCGACCATCTTTTTTTCACAGCTTTTCATTTTTTCAACTACTTTTTTTAATAAATAAATAAATCCAGATTTTGTGTTTCTGCAAAGTCTCTAGAATATCAATAAATGTAAAACAAATATGAAGTCATTATTAATTGTAAAAATAAGATATATCAAAGAGTTAATATTAAAATGAATATTTCTTCACAGAGAATTGCATTTTCCATTAATCTATTAAGAAAATCAAAGGGGCAATTTTTTTACGAACTTAATACATTCTACAGTATTTTTCAGAATTTTCCGCCATGTTTTTATTATTAATTTTATATCAAAATATTTTCTATACTAAATCCAAATTAACTACCAATTGTATTTTCTTAAAACCTTCTGACGGTTTTTTTGAGTCGCAATCCAAATCTAAAAGAAAAATTTATAAACTTTAAAATTTATAATTTTCTGTCACATTGGATCCGGCATCTTGAATTTTTTTTAAATCGAAAATTTTGACATCGGATTCGGATTCAGCGATTAAAAAATACCCCCGAAAGCAAAGTAAAAATTTTGGATGTAAAAAAAAATATAGAAAAGCTGTGTGAGAGGATTAATGCTGAATAATAAGAGAAGGATATTGAATAGATAGTTAAATGCATCAATATATATCTGAAGCAAATAATTTTTTTTATTTCCATTTATTGAGAGAGGAACCGCGATACTTGTTTGATGAACTTTCCCTCTCATCTTGAGCGGCCAATTCTTCGTCTAACAGCAATTCGAAGTTCCCCAGAGCCTCCGGGGAAGGCGACTTGTTCCATTTCACGCTAATCATTCAAATCGCATTTCATTTTGTGTTTGCAGATCTTTATGAATATTTCTACTTACTCAGGCATACCATCCGGAGGCAAAACAACCGATAGGATATTGTCGATTAATTTGTACTTTAAGATCCTGTCGTTTACTGTCGTGGATGTTAGAGATGGCGAGGCGTTCACCTAGAAGCGAAAATTTAAAGACTTATTATGAGTCATATTTTTGCTGACTGCAGGATTTTTAAAATTTTAAAATACCTTGATAATCCAACACGATATTAATTATATTGATTAATGATATTGCTGTCATGTTATTGCAACATTTGACTAATTGGCTTAGATAATTAATCAAAAAGACTCAAAGCCAAATAAAGTATAACGGAAAATTAATTAAATTATAATAATTAATATTGATTATTATCAACGAAATTTATTTATTTTAATATTAATATTAATATTAATTATTATAATATTTAAATTAATATTATAATATTTTAATATTACGAAATTTATTTATTTTAATATTAATACTAATATTAATTATTATAATATTTAAATTAAAATATTATAATATTAATTTAAATATTACAATAATTAATATTAGTATTAATATTAAAATCAATAAATTTCGTAATATTAAAATATTATAATAAATAAATTTCGTAATATTAAAATATTATAATATTAATTTAAATATTATAATAATTAATATTAATATTAATATTAAAATCAATAAATTTCGATGATAATAATCAAATGAAATGATTGATATAAAAAGAACGATCAGCTACGTGCTTCGATCAGCCACGGCTTCAATTTGTTGTCGATGATAATATCATATCCATAACATTCGAAGCAATGCCGATCATTCGCCATCACCGGCGCTACCGCCTTCAATGAATGCACGATGCACCAGGAAATGTTAGCGAAAAGCTTCTCCGTGACCGTTTTACCGCGTGTGCTCTCCAGATACAAGCGCAGATTCTGCACGCTCAGCTTACCCCCGTGCTTGCTGTTATATTCGTCCTGCAAAATACACACATACCTATGTACACAAAATATATTGTATACAGCACAGAATATTGTTGTAACATTGCAGCAATATTGCGGCAATATTACAATGTTACAACAATGTTCTGTGGGAATAAGATACTTTCGCACACTGTAAAACATTTTTGTGTAAATTTACAACTATTATAGGTGGGTAATATTGAGATCAACTATTAAAGGTGTATATTTATATGCATTAGTAAATTTATATTTCATGCATAAAATTATTATCTTAAATGGTAAGTAAGCATCTTTTACTAATAAATTTATATGTTAGAAGTAGATTTCTAGAGATGTTTATGTAATAGTACATTTGGTATATGTATTTATACAATTTCACATATTAAATTTAATTTAAAATTACATACATAATTAGTGTAACAATTACGCTATTTATAACGAAAATATATAAATTCATGTACTTTTACGAAAATTAGTTATTTTACTTCTTATTGTATAAATATTCGTTTATATTTGATAAGAAATTATAAAGTTAAAGGTGTAATTTTTAAATTTTATATAAATGTTACAAAAAATTGTACATTTACATAAAATCCAAAAATGACACTTTTAACCTTCTAATTTCTCATCAAATATAAACGAATATTTACACAATAAAGAGTAAAAAAACTAATTTTTGTAAAAGTACATAAATTTATATATTTCCATTATAAATAGCGTAATTCATGTTACACTGATTATATATGTAATTTACATACTTTTCTTACAAATTACATATATTAAAAATTAAATATTAACATATTTAAAAATTTGAAAATTAAAAATATTTGGAAAATTAAAATATTTAGAAAAATTTTCCAAGCTTAGAGAATTTTCTGTATTGAAAAATTTTGAAAGCGTTTCTTTTTTTAAATAAATTTTGAAAACTGTCCTGAATTCTGCAAAGGGCCTAGCGAAGTAAGCATGTAAAATCTGCCTTTGATCATACAGAACTGACATTAATGTCACAAGTTAGTACCAATATGATAAAATTTTCCACCAAATATTATTTTAAAAAATTCATTTTTTTAGGAGTTATGGAGGGAGAAAGTAAAATCAAAAAATGTATTTTTCTCGAAAACCACTTAACCGATTTTGATGAAAAAAATATATGTTATGTAGACTAATAAAACTAATTAACAAAAAAAATTTCCAAAATGTTTGCCAAAAAAAAACACCAAAAAAATTTTTGAATTTTTGAATATTTTTTTTGAGGATGATATTTTAGAGGTACCATTTTGAAATTTTTACGAAAATTTCTCTTAAGTGTCCACTATAACATACATTTTTTCAAATTTTTTAAAATGGTGGAACATAGTTAAAAATACGAAAATCGTAAGCGTCGCGTCACTCCGGCTTAAGCAGTGCAGTGCAGTGCCATTCCGCGTTGCGGGTGTTCAATGTGACTTTAATAGCACATATGTACATCTGCAATTAGCCTATAATACTTTTTATGTGTACTTTTTAATTTTTATAGTTTCCAGCGTTTACCACGAGTACGGTTTTAAACTCCTTATCGAGGTGGCTTTTTTAACGTGAGTCCCCTCGTCCCTCACTATGTTTCCGTAAAATCGGGGTGGCTTTTTTAACGTGAGGCCCCTTGCCTTTCACTACACCTACGATTTATTTAATCTTCTTCACTAAAATCAAATTCGTAAAAAATGAGAAAAATGTGCTTAAAGTTGAAGTTCAGTCTCAACACGTTTCTCGCACAAAATACCGGTTATTTTTTAAGGTATACACCTAACAGCACAGGAATTTCTGGAGTAACACATTACGCATGTAAATGCGCTAATGGGCTACGAACAATTGAATACTGCTGTCATATTGCCGCAATTATATATTATTTATCTCATGCAAGATATTTAGCGAAAATTTTGAAACCAGCAGAAATACTGAGCGATCTGTTTAAGAAAACAAATAACATTCCAATAATAGACAGTGATAGTGAAGAAGATTAAATAAATCGTAGGTGTAGTGAGAGGCAAGGGGACTCACATTCAAAAAACATCCCGATTTTACGGAAACATAGTGAGGGGCGAGGAGACTCACGTTAAAAAAGCCATTTCGATAAGGAGTTTAAAACCGTACTGCAACCTCCACGTGGTAAATTCTGGAAACTATAAAAATTAAAAAGTACACATAAAAAGTATTATAGGCTAATTGCAGATGTACATATGTGCTATTAAAGTCACATTGAACACCCGCAACGCGGAATGGCACTGCACTGCACTGCTTAAACCGGAGTGACGCGACGCTTACGATTTTCGTATTTTTAACTATGTTCCACCATTTTAAAAAATTTGAAAAAAATGTATGTTATAGTGGACACTTAAGAGAAATTTTCGTAAAAATTTCAAAATGGTACCTCTAAAATATCACCCTCAAAAAATATTCAAAAATTCAAAATTTTTTGGTGTTTTTTTTGGCAAACATTTTGGAAATTTTTTTTGTTAATTAGTTTTATTAGTTTACATAACATATATTTTTTTCATCAAAATCGGTCAAGTGGTTTTCGAGAAAAATACATTTTTTAATTTTACTTTCTCCCTCCATAACTCCTAAAAAAATGAATTTTTTAAAATAATATTTGGTGGAAAGTTTTATCATATTGGTACTAATTTGTGACATTAATGTCAGCTCTGTATGATCAAGGGCAGATTTTACATGCTTACTCCGCTAGGTCCTTTAACAAAAGGATATAATTTAGCTCTCTGATTTAAAGAATTTTTAATATTTGATCTTCGAGATATAAAGAAATATTCTTCTCTTGGAAAAGATGCTTTTCAGATAATGTTCTTGAAGAGATAAGATGTAAATTGTAAAGTTTTTATGCGAATCAAAGAAACAAAATACCCATATAGTACAGAATATTACAGCAATATTATTAATATTGTTGTAACATTGCAGCAATATTACGGTAATATTATAATGTTACAACAATGTTCTGTGCTGTATGAGAATAAGATACTTTCGTAAATTACATATATTAAAAATTAAATATTAACATATTAAAAAATTTGAAAATTAAAAATATTTGGAAAATTAAAATATTTAGAAAAATTTTCCGAGTTTACCGAATTTTCTCTATTGAAAAATTTTGAAAGCGTTTCTTTTTTTTAATAAATTTGAAAACTGTTCCGAATCCTGCAAATTTACAAACAAAAGGATATAATTTAGCTCTCTGAAGCTCTTTAAAGAATTTTTAATATATTTGATCTTCGAGATATAAAGAAATATTCTTCTCTTGATATAAAGATGCTTTTCAGATAATGTTCCCGAAGAGATAAGATGTAAGTTGTGAAGTTTCTATGCAAATCAAAAAAATAAGATACAGCACAGAATATTATTAATAGCAATATTATTAATATTATTGTAACATTGCAGCAATATTTACCGCAATATTACTACAATGTTCTGTGCTGTGGATAATTTAATAAGTATATAAAATGCATACGATACATACGCCGTGCTTTTGTACAGACACATTCGTTAGATGCACGTACATGTTGTCGAGCTCTTGAACGCTGGTGTCGTACTTGACGGTACAAAAGCGACAGAATCCCAATTTGAAGAGATAAGCTTTGAGCGGCCGAAACGATGTGATGAGAACGTACAGTCGGAGATCGAACTTCTTGCTGCCAATCAACAGCGGATTGTCGATGTATCTATCGTGAAAGAGATTGTCATCTTTTTATATTGCCTGAGAATCTTATTAAGTAGAATTGGGACCTGATCAATCGTTTACTTAGATCAATCGAGTACCTAGATATGACATACGATTCCTTTGTTAAATTAGGATTGAATGGGGTCTTCGCTTCGCGTGACCATTTCTTCAATTTGCTTAACTTGTTGATGAGGAATATTCCAGCGCCTTGCGATTTGCCGCATGGCTTCATGATCCAAGTACTTTGCGGGGATTTGCGATACTCTTCCACAAACATATTGTAATCTACAAAAATACAATATTTTTTGTTAACGAAATAAATAATTTAATTTTTTTAACAAATTTTTATTTTTAAAAATTGCTTAATAAAATTAAAATTTTTTATTTTTTAATATATTATTAATAATTGTTAACAAATTTTTATTTTTAAATAATTTTTAACAAATTTTTAAAAATTTTTAAAAATTGCTTAATAAAATTAAAATTTTTTATTTTTTATTTTCTAATATATTATTAATAAAATTTAAAATTTTTTAAATCCTTTAAATATAAAAATTCTTTTTCACAGGGGAACTTCACTGAATCTTAGAATTTTCAATTAGGTTCTATGACGATTTTTTTCGACACCATTTTTTTCGATTCTAATTACATCTAATTTTTAATTATGTAATATATTTACAAAAATCTAATCTTTGAGGAACATGGGCTCACCTGCAGGTAAGACAAAGGTCACTGGTATGAAGTCTAGATACAAATATTTGCCTGGACCATCCGTGCGCTCCGCCAAAGGATTTCCCTCTCGCTCCAAATCCTTTCGATATCGCTTGATATTCTTTACCAGTAGATCTTTGCGCGTCAGCTCGTAATGATTCGGAAAGTGATTGATCATTCTGGCACATTCAAACAGCTTATTTTTCTTTAATGGCTTAAATTCATGATTTTATAGGAGATTTTATATTATAAAGTTTTTCATAACTTCTCGCACATATACATGACACACATATATAATTTGGACATTTAATGTATTTTTATGTAAATTTATGTATTTTTTAATATATATATACATACACATATATATATATATATACATACACATATATATATATATATAAAGGGTGTTTATTTTAAAACTTTTCATCAATTTATTTTATGATTGGTTAATTTTTGCGAAAAATGCTGAAACACGTCAATTTTGACTTCAAAGGGAACATTTAAATACATTAAATGCGACGAAATTTTTTCATCCCCCTCGTCGGGGTAGTTACCCCTTCAAAAATTTTAAATAGCAATAGAGGTCAAGTGGTATACCATTTTAAAGGTCTTTTAATTCTCTATACAACCGTTTTTTTTTTTATTTAAATGAATATTTTTCGAGAAATCGCACTTGGAAGTTTTAGATGTCGAAATAATTTCTACATTTCCAACATGATGATGCTCCTCCGCATTACCAGTGTATTACCAGTTCGACAGTGATTAGATAATCATTTTTTACACAAATGAATCGGTAGAAGAGGAGCTATCGAGTGGCCATCAAGATCTCTGGATCTAACTCCTTTGGACTTCTTTCTGTGGGGGCATTTAAAATCCGTTGTTTATAAAACACCAGTGGAAAATATAAACGATTTACGTCGAAGAATTGTACAAGAATGCAAAGTTATTCCTATAGAAACATTTCGAAATGTTCGTTTAGAATTTGAGAATCGTCTGTATTATTGTTTAGAAAACAATGGAGAACATTTTGAATATTTGTTACAATAAATGACTAATAAATAAATTCTACTCCAAATTATATCTTTGTATAAAATTTTTTCGACATCTAAAACTTCCAAGTGCGATTTCTCGAAAAATATTCACTTAAATAAAAAAAAAACGTAGAGAATTAAAAGACCTTTAAAATGATATACCACTTGACCCCTATTGCCATTTAAAATTTTTAAAGGGGTAGCTACCCCGACGAAGGGGATGAAAAATTTCGTCGCATTTAATGTATTTAAATGTCCTCCTCCAAGTCAAAATTTACGTGTTTTAGCATTTTTCGCAAAAATTAATCAATCATGAAATAAATTGACTTGGAAAGTTTTAAAATGAACACCCTGTATATATATATATATATACATATATATATATAATATATATATATAATAAAAAATATATAATATCTATATTATGTCTATATTTTTAATATGTACAAAAAATTCTTAATATTTTTTTCTAATACACGCGTAATCTCTTTATTTATTAAAAATACAGTATTTATTAAATTCTTTAAGATTAAGATTTTCAATTGTATTATTAATAATGAAGAATTATGTGTAATTGATAAAACTAAAATCAATTTTTAATATTTTTCACAAAAAAAAAAATAAATTCGTAAAAATCCTAAAGTTCATTATTTTTCATATATTTAATACTCATTAGAATTCTTCGTACATCTAATATTTTTCAAAAATAATATCTAAAATCATCATTTCATACATTTAAAAATTATTTAAATATCGAATATATATAAAACGTAGAAAGGAAAAATTGATAAAATAAAAAGATTACGACTGAAAAGGATTTATATACTGATTATCGTCCATCCTGTATCCGGTTTCGACGCTGAAGATATTTCTGCAGGATTGTGTAACGGCCCTGTAATGAATACGAATGCAACAATAAATGTATAAAATAACGGAAAATTGAGATTGTTATAATTACCAATAAAAATTCCAATCGTCCTCTGGACCTACTTGTGTCCAGCCGCGTTTTTCAAAGTTATGCACGATCACAGACTTGTCCACATCTGTACAGAACGTAATCCTCGTTCGATCCATCTCAATAAATGGCACTTTATTGTCATACGTGAGCGTTAATATTCCCAACTACTGTCCAAAACAAATAAAAAATGATTGTATTTTGAACAGTGATACCATTGATCGAGTGAAATGACAGCGATTAAGAACTCAATCTATTTTAGCTATATGTAAAATTGATGATTTTTAAGAATTTTTCTTGAAAAATATTAGAAATTAATCTTTTCTGTGTTCTATATATATTTGATCTTTAAAAAATTTTTAAATTTTTAAATGTATTAAAAATGGCGATTTTAGATATTTTTGAAGAATATTAGGTGTGAAGAATTATAATAAGTACTAAATACTTGAAAAATAATTTTGGGATTTTGATGAATTTTTTTTTGAAAAATATTAATTGATTTTTTTGATGTTTTACATATGTTTTTATTAAAAATATTTTATTGATTATATTCAAGATTTAAAAATACTGACATACTGTTTACACATCAATGAAAACATGATTAAACTATGTTTACATAAATTAAAAATAAAATTAATTTATTTTTAATATTAATTTTAATATTAATTTTTATTAAACTTATGTTTGCAAATAATAAGAATTGTAAAATAATAAGATAAATATATATATATATATATATATATATATATATATATATATAATAATGGAGAGATTATAAAGTACAGATATAAAATATAAAAAAGTGAAAAAAATATGCTTGGAAGAAATTAGAATAAATTATACTGTCAAAAATATCAAGCTTAAGAAATAACGAAAAAATCTGTGAAACCGCGAATATCTCGCAGCTTTATAATTGAACAGCACAATTAAAAGACTAGTTTATTATCCATTAGTTTATTGTCATTTACCTGTCATAAATGATGCAAACATTCTCAGCCCGTTTGCTTTCCGCAGTTGTGTTCAATTTCACTCTGGAAAATTGCGAACGATATTTGTTTGATCGATACAGCCAATTATCGATTTCAATAAACATAATAGAGGCCACTTCTCAAATTTTTTAAATATACTAACCACCATACTAAATACCATAGACATGTATAAATTAGACGAAGCGTTGTCTATCTTCTCTTGAAAAATAAAAAATAGAAAACGTCTCACGTCATATCTCTTGACAAGTAATGGGACTACGACAGAAACAGGGAATGTACTGTCAATCTCTTTCTATTAGCGCATGCGTTGTTTCTAAAAATATGGAAATAAAAAATTAACTCTAAATACATGTAATTTATTATTAAACAAAATACGTATGTGCAAATATATGCACATACATATATACATACATACATATGGCATTCCATATCACTGAAGTCGTGACCCGATCATTTTTAATTTTCTTGATTCTTTGGTATTATTTAGTACCCATTTAGAGTAGCTTTCATGAATTTTTTCAAATTTTTATTTCAACTCCCCAAAAAGTTATGAGCATTTGAATATTTTGGGTAAAAAATTTTCAAAAACCTGTAACTTCACAAAAATTAAAGATATCATAAACTTTTTTTTTCATTTTATTTGTTTTGAGATGTAGTTTTATAAAAAAAATATAAAAATAATATATTTTTAGTTTGTTGAGGGTTTTTTTAATTTTTAAAAAAGAAATCGTCACTCTTTTTGAAAAAGAGTGACGATTTTTTTTTCAAAATTCTAAAATTCGTTGTCCAATATGTAAATTTATGAGACAAGTTCTGGAGTGGGATCTTTTTTCATTTTATTTTTTTTCGAATTTCAAAAAAATTTTTTTGATATTTTAATTTTTTACAGATAATATACCGCTTTCAAACCAAATTTTATTATAGATGTAAATTGCAGTGACTAATTATCGAAAATACCACATTTTTAAGACTACATATTCTATTATCGCCACTACTAAATATTTAAATTATTGAACTAAATATTCCGAATTTTTTTTTCAATATTAAAAAGTTTGTTTTGCTTAGTCCTATAATACTTGTTATATTTTTGACCATTTGAATTTAGTATCAACATTTATTTATAAACAGGTTAACGACGAAAAGGAAAAGAGTCATTTATAATAATGTAAAAGCCATTTATTTTCTAACACGTTTAAATATTTTACAAGTTTCAGTATTTGTAGAATTAGAATAATCTTTTATGATTAGATTACCATCATGACACTGACATAGGACTAAGCAAAATAAACTTTTTAATATTGAAAAAAAATTCGGAATATTTAATTCATAATAATTTAGATATTTAGTAGTGACGATAATAGAATATGTAGTCTTAAAAATGTGGTATTTTTCGATAATTAATCACCGCGATTTACATCTTTAATAAAATTTGGTTTGACAGCGTATATTATCTGTAAAAAATTAAAATACCAAAAAAAAAAATTTTTTTTGAAATTCAAAAAAAAATAGAATGAAAAAAGATCCCACTCCAGAACTTGTCTCATAAATTTACATATTGGACAACAAATTTTTGAGAATTTTTTGAAGAAAAAAAAGTCACTCTTTTTCAAAAAGCTCTTTTTTAGTTTAAAAATAAAAAAACCTCAAAAAACTAAAAATGTATTATTTTTATATTTTTTTTATAAAACTACATCTCAAAACAAATAAAATGAAAAAAAAAATTTATGATATCTTTAATTTTTGCGAAGTTACAGGTATTTGAAAATTTTTTACCCAAAATATTCAAATCATAACTTTTTGGGGGGTTGAAATAAAAATTTGAAAATATTCATAAAAGCTACTCTAAATGGGTACTAAATAATACCAAAAAATCAGGACAATTAAAAATGGTCGAGTCACGACCTTAGTGATTTGGCATGGAATACCCCATATATATAATATATTTTGTCTAACAATCAAGCGACGCGGTAGCGTCAAGTACATAAAAAAAACTAAAAGAGAACTGGATCCGAGCATTGAGAGTCCTCGACGCGACGCTACCAAATAGCTTATCCGGAATTTTACGTCAAATAAACTTTCGATTAAAATATTTCAGAAATGAAAGCCATAATAAAAAAATCTAACGGCATTTTTCTAATATAATGTGAATACAAGCTTTCGATTGCGACCAGTTTGAATAAAATCGGTGCAGTCAATCTCGAGAAATGATAATCGTATGTCAGAAATGTGACATTTTTCGTTTTTCTTCAGCATAAGATTCAGACTCATGAACGTATCTTCGCACGCATTCAAAGCGATTTTGTCTTGCTTTAGTGTGCAAAAATGCTTTAAGAAACAAAACCATTTATGTACATGTATGTGCATACGTGTAATATGTGTATATGTATATGTGTGAGAGATTAATTTATCGTACAACAATTTTCAAAAACCTTTTCGTTCTCGCCTTCGGCTCGTGCGTTAACGTAGCGTTCGTGTGCAATTTACCATTCCTTACATGTATCACACGATATTTTATATTATAAGTGCGTCCAGTAGCAAAAGGAAAAATCGTGCGGAAAGTGCTATTTTGGACGCACGTGTGATATAAAATATATTTTTTATATTATTATTAATATATTATAAATATATTATTATATTATTAATATATTATAAATGTATTATAAATATATTATAAATATATTATAAATATAAATTAATAAATAAATATTTATCATATTATTTATATACTTTTTTGTTATTATTTAAATGTTCTAAATAGGAAAAGAGAAAGAATATGTGTTTATGATTTTAATATCCCATTTATAATCTGCGTTTACATTTTTTTACAAATATTTATAGTCTTCTAAAATAAACAAAAATCTAATAATAATAAATTCTAAAATAAACAAAAATATTTATAGTCTTCTAAAATAAACAAAAATTGATAATCTAGATAATTATCTAGATTATCGCAATAATTATCTCATCTTTCATCTAGATTAAGTAAAAGCAAAATCACCTTTATTTCATCTAAAATAAATTTACGGATTTTTATCTTTATCTTTATCTAGATAATTTTGAATTTATCTACAGCAAACACTGACTATGAGTCACATTAAATTATGTGATATTAATTCGTAATCGATACTAAATGAGTTAAAATTCCTAAAGCATTTTTTTATATGATGTATATAATTTAAGAAAGCTTTACACAAATTCTAAATCACATAAATGATCTTCAGATCGAAGTAAGATTTTTTTAGGGGATATAAATATATATAAATAAATGTCAATTTTACAATACAAGAAATTACGTAAAAGAAGATTATGTTTATTAAATATGGAAAAGTCTTGCAATTGAGATATGTACATACAAATTAATATATTTATAAAATATATTAGTTAAAAAAGATAGGTAACATTTACGCATATTTTTACATATTCTTCAATATTATCTATTGCTAATTGTATATTGGCCGATATAAAAACATACAATATATTTATTATTAATACTTAAATAAAAGTATAAATAAAAATTTCCATGTAAATCAATCACAATCGAAATCAGTTTTTAAGTTGCAGATCTGTTAATTATTTAATATAATGTTTAAATGATAATGTTATATATAATTTTATAAATAATATTACAGCAATTACTTAATAATAACTAATTATAAATTTAGTCCTTTAATTATAAAATTTCTAAAATTATACAATAAACAGTTTTATACGTGAGTATATATAATATGTATTATATATCATGTATATGAATTTTTACATATACATATTATATATATAAAACTTTTAAATATATTTTTAAATATATATATATATATATATGTATATATACATATATGTTTTTTTGTACAAATTATCCATAACTACATAAAATATATGAATTATGTTAATATGGTACAATTTTTTAAATGTGTAATTTATTAATATAAATTTATTTAATAGGTTTCAAATTCTTAAAAACTGATTTTGATATTATTTTAATCTAAATATGTTCATATTAATTCTTTGTTTCGTCGTCACATTATCTATTTATTAAAAAATATTCTACGTTAAAAATTAGTTATGCATAACACATATGTGTCTATATTGTCTAGACGATCTGAATAGAGTTTTTATGT
>JAPIVC010000641.1:0-19779 GCA_030586385.1 Camponotus fellah | reverse complement strand
TGCGTACAGACGAGAAAAACACCTTTTTTTCCAGATAGCGTCCGACCATAAGACGTATTTGGATGCGTACCGACGAGATAAACACTTTATTTTCATATAGTGTAAGACGCATGCGACATACTTGGATGCGTACAGACGAGAAAAACACTTTTTTTCCAGATAGCACAAGTCGCATTCGACATACTTGGATGAGTACTGACGAGATAAACACTTTATTTTCAAATAGCGCAAGATGCATGCGACATACTTGCATGCGTACAGACGAGAAAAACACTTTTATTGCAGATAGCGTCCGATCATAAGACGTATTTGGATGCGTACTGACGAGATAAACACTTTATTTTCAAATAGCGCAAGTCGCATGCGACATACTTGGATGCGTACAGACGAGAAAAACACTTTTTTCCAGATAGCGTCCGACCATAAGACCTATTTGGATGCGTACTGACGAGATAAACACTTTATTTTCATATAGCGCAAGTCGCATGCGACATACTTGGATGCGTACAGACGAGAAAAACACTTTTTTTCCAGATAGCGTCTGACCATAAGACCTATTTGGATGTGTACTGACAAGATAAACACTTTATTTTCATATAGCGCAAGACGCATGCGACATACTTGGATGCGTACAGATGAGAAAAACACTTTTTCTCCAGAAAGTACAAGTCGCATTCGGCATACTTGGATGCGTACAGACGAGAAAAACACTTTATCTTCAAATAGCGTCCGACCATAAGACCTATTTGGATGTGTACTGACGAGATAAAGACTTTATTTTCATATAGCGCAAGACGCATGCGACATACTTGGATGCGTACAGACGAGAAAAACACTTTTTTTCCAGAAAGCGTTCGACCATAAGACCTATTTGGATGCGTACTGACGAGATAAACACTTTATTTTCAAATAGCGCAAGTCGCATGCGGCATACTTGGATGCGTACAGACGAGAAAAACCCTTTTTTCCAGTTAGCGTCCGACCATAAGACTTATTTGGATGCGTACTGACGAGATAAACACTTTATTTTCAAATAGCGCAAGACGCATGCGACATACTTGGATGCGTACAGACGAGAAAAACACTTTTTTTCCAGATAGCGTCCGACCATAAGACCTATTTGGATGCGTACTGACGAGATAAACACTTTATTTTCATATAGCGCAAGACGCATGCGACATACTTGGATGCGTACAGACGAGAAAAACACTTTTTTTCCAGATAGCACTAGTCGCATTCGACATACTTGGATGCGTACTGACGAGATAAACACTTTATTTTCAAATAGCGCAAGATGCATGCGACATACTTGGATGCGTACAGACGAGAAAAACACTTTTTTTCCAGATAGCGTCCGACCATAAGACGTATTTGGATGCGTACTGACGAGATAAACGCTTTATTTTCAAATAGCGCAAGACGCATGCGGCATACTTGGATGCGTACAGACGAGAAAAACACTTTTTTTCCAGGTAGCACAAGTCGCATTCGACATACTTGGATGCGTACTGACGAGATAAACACTTTATTTTCAAATAGCGCAAGATGCATGCGACATACTTGGATGCGTACAGACGAGAAAAACACTTTTTTTCTAGATAGCGTCCGACCATAAGACGTATTTGGATGCGTACTGACGAGATAAACACTTTATTTTCAATAGCGCAAGACGCATGCGACATACTTGGATGCGTACAGACGAGAAAAACACTTTTTTCCAGATAGCGTCCGACCATAAGACCTATTTGGATGCGTACTGACGAGATAAACACTTTATTTTCATATAGCGCAAGACGCATGCGACATACTTGGATGCGTACAGACGAGAAAAACACTTTTTTCCAGATAGCGTCCGACCATAAGACCTATTTGGATGCGTACTGACGAGATAAACACTTTATTTTCATATAGCGCAAGACGCATGCGACATACTTGGATGCGTACAGACGAGAAAAACACTTTTTTTCCAGATAGCGTTCGACCATAAGACCTATTTGGATGCGTACTGACGAGATAAACACTTTATTTTCATATAGCGCAAGACGCATGCGACATACTTGGATGCGTACAGACGAGAAAAACACTTTTTTCCAGATAGCGTCCGACCATAAGACCTATTTGGATGCGTACTGACGAGATAAAGACTTTATTTTCATATAGCGCAAGACGCATGCGACATACTTGGATGCGTACAGACGAGAAAAACACTTTTTTTCCAGATAGCGTTCGACCATAAGACCTATTTGGATGCGTACTGAAGAGATAAACACTTTATTTTCAAATAGCGCAAGACGCATGCGACATACTTGGATGCGTACAGACGAGAAAAACACTTTTTTTCCATATAGCGTCTGACCATAAGAACTATTTGGATGTGTACTGACAAGATAAACACTTTATTTTCATATAGCGCAAGACGCATGCGACATACTTGGATGCGTACAGATGAGAAAAACACTTTTTCTCCAGGAAGCACAAGTCGCATTCGGCATACTTGGATGCGTACAGACGAGAAAAACACTTTTTTTCCAGATAGCGTCCGACCATAAGATCTATTTGGATGCGTACTGTCGAGATAAACACTTTAATTTCAAATAGCGCAAGACGCATGCGACATACTTGGATGCGTACAGATGAGAAAAACACTTTTTCTCCAGGAAGCACAAGTCGCATTCGACATACTTGGATGCGTACAGACGAGAAAAACACTTTTTTTCCAGATAGCGTCTAACCATAAGACCTATTTGGATGTGTACTGACAAGATAAACACTTTATTTTCATATAGCGCAAGACGCATGCGACATACTTGGATGCGTACAGACGAGAAAAAACAATTTTTTCCAGATAGCGCAAGTCGCATGCGACATACTTGGATGCGTACTGACGAGAAAAACTCTTTATTTTCAAATAGCGCAAGACGCGTGCGACATACTTGGATGCGTACAGACGAGAAAAACACTTTTTTTCCAGATAGCACAAGTCGCATTCGACATACTTGGATGCGTACTGACGAGATAAATACTTTATTTTCATATAGCGCAAGACGCATGCGGCATACTTCTTGATGCGTACAGATGGGAAAAATTTTTTTCCAGATAGCACAAGTCGCATTCGGCATACTTGGATGCGTACAGACGAGAAAAACACTTTATTTTCAAATAGCGCAAGTCGCATGCGGCATACTTGGATGCGTACAGACGAGAAAAACACTTTTTTTTCCAGTTGGCGTCCGACCATAAGACTTATTTGGATGCGTACTGACGAGATAAACACTTTATTTTCAAATAGCGCAAGTCGCATGCGACATACTTGGATGCATACAGACGAGAAAAAATACTTTTTTTCCAGATAGCGTCCGACCATAAGACGTATTTGGATGCGTACTGACGAGAAAAACACTTTATTTTCAATAGCGCAAGACGCATGCGACATACTTGGATGCGTACAGACGAGAAAAAACACTTTTTTCCAGATAGCGTCCGACCATAAGACGTATTTGGATGCGTACTGACGAGATAAACACTTTATTTTCATATAGCGTAAGACGCATGCGACATACTTGGATGCGTACAGACGAGAAAAACACTTTTTCCAGATAGCACAAGTCGCATTCGACATACTTGGATGAGTACTGACGAGATAAACACTTTATTTTCAAATAGCGCAAGATGCATGCGACATACTTGGATGCGTACAGACGAGAAAAACACTTTTTTTGCAGATAGCGTCCGATCATAAGACGTATTTGGATGCGTACTGACGAGATAAACACTTTATTTTCAAATAGCGCAAGTCGCATGCGACATACTTGGATGCGTACAGACGAGAAAAACACTTTTTTTCCAGATAGCGTCCGACCATAAGACCTATTTGGATGCGTACTGACGAGATAAACACTTTATTTTCATATAGCGCAAGTCGCATGCGACATACTTGGATGCGTACAGACGAGAAAAACACTTTTTTCCAGATAGCGTCTGACCATAAGACCTATTTGGATGCGTACTGACAAGATAAACACTTTATTTTCATATAGCGCAAGACGCATGCGACATACTGATGCGTACAGACGAGGAAAACACTTTTCTCCAGAATACAAGCCATTCGGCATACTTGGATGCGTACAGACGAGAAAAACACTTTATCTTCAAATAGCGTCCGACCATAAGACCTATTTGGATGTGTACTGACGAGATAAAGACTTTATTTTCATATAGCGCAAGACGCATGCGACATACTTGGATGCGTACAGACGAGAAAAACACAATTTTTTTTCCAGGATAGCGTTCGACCATAAGACCTATTTGGATGCGTACTGACGAGATAAACACTTTATTTTCAAATAGCGCAAGTCGCATGCGGCATACATGGATGCGTACAGACGAGAAAAACACTTTTTTTCCAGTTAGCGTCCGACCATAAAACTTATTTGGATGCGTACTGACGAGATAAACACTTTATTTTCAAATAGCGCAAGACGCATGCGACATACTTGGATGCGTACAGACGAGAAAAACACTTTTTTTCCAGATAGCGTCCGACCATAAGACCTATTTGGATGCGTACTGACGAGATAAACACTTTATTTTCATATAGCGCAAGACGCATGCGACATACTTGGATGCGTACAGACGAGAAAAAACACTTTTTTTCCAGATAGCACAAGTCGCATTCGACATACTTGGATGCGTACTGACGAGATAAACACTTTATTTTCAAATAGCGCAAGATGCATGCGACATACTTGGATGCGTACAGACGAGAAAAAACACTTTTTTCCAGATAGCGTCCGACCATAAGACGTATTTGGATGCGTACCGACGAGATAAACACTTTATTTTCAAATAGCGCAAGTCGCATGCGGCATACTTGATGCGTACAGACGAGAAAAACCTTTTTTCAAGCACGCATGCGACATACTTGGATGCGTACAGACGAGAAAAAACACTTTTTTCCAGATAGCGTCCGACCATAAGACCTATTTGGATGCGTACTGACGAGATAAACACTTTATTTTCATATAGCGCAAGACGCATGCGACATACTTGGATGCGTACAGACGAGAAAAACACTTTTTTCCAGATAGCACAAGTCGCATTCGACATACTTGGATGCGTACAGACAAGATAAAACACTTTTTTCCAGATAGCGCCAGACCATAAGACCTATTTGGATGCGTACTGACGAGAAAAACACTTTATTTTCATATAGCGCAAGACGCATGCGACATACTTGGATGCGTACAGACGAGAAAAAACACTTTATTTTCAAATAGCGCAAGACGCATGCGACATACTTGGATGCGTACAGACGAGAAAAAAACTTTTTTCCAGAATGCCAAGTCGCATTCGGCATACTTGGATGCGTACAGACGAGGAAAACACTTTATTTTCAAATAGCGCAAGTCGCATGCGGCATACATGGATGCGTACAGACGAGAAAAACCTTTTTTTTTCCAGTTGGCGTCCGACCATAAAACTTATTTGGATGCGTACTGACGAGATAAACACTTTATTTTCAAATAGCGCAAGACGCATGCGACATACTTGGATGCGTACAGACGAGAAAAACACTTTTTTCCAGATAGCGTCCGACCATAAGACGTATTTGGATGCGTACAGACGAGAAAAACACTTTATTTTCAAATAGCGCAAGACGCATGCGACATACTTTGATGCGTACAGACGAGAAAAACACTTTTTTTCCAGATAGCGTCCGACCATAAGACGTATTTGGATGCGTACCGACGAGATAAACACTTTATTTTCATATAGCGTAAGACGCATGCGACATACTTGGATGCGTACAGACGAGAAAAACACTTTTTTTCCAGATAGCACAAGTCGCATTCGACATACTTGGATGAGTACTGACGAGATAAACACTTTATTTTCAAATAGCGCAAGATGCATGCGACATACTTGCATGCGTACAGACGAGAAAAACACTTTTATTGCAGATAGCGTCCGATCATAAGACGTATTTGGATGCGTACTGACGAGATAAACACTTTATTTTCAAATAGCGCAAGTCGCATGCGACATACTTGGATGCATACAGACGAGAAAAACACTTTTTTTCCAGATAGCGTCCGACCATAAGACCTATTTGGATGCGTACTGACGAGATAAACACTTTATTTTCATATAGCGCAAGTCGCATGCGGCATACTTGGATGCGTACAGACGAGAAAAAACACTTTTTTCCAGATAGCGTCTGACCATAAGACCTATTTGGATGCGTACTGACAAGATAAACACTTTATTTTCATATAGCGCAAGACGCATGCGACATACTTGGATGCGTACAGATGAGAAAAACACTTTTTCTCCAGAAAGCACAAGTCGCATTCGGCATACTTGGATGCGTACAGACGAGAAAAACACTTTTTTTTCAAATAGCGTCCGACCATAAGACCTATTTGGATGCGTACTGACGAGATAAACACTTTATTTTCATATAGCGCAAGACGCATGCGACATACTTGGATGCGTACAGACGAGAAAAACACTTTTTTCCAGAAAGCGTCCGACCATAAGACCTATTTGGATGCGTACTGACGAGATAAACACTTTATTTTCATATAGCGCAAGTCGCATTCGGCATACTTGGATGCGTACAGACGAGAAAAACACTTTTTTTCCAGATAGCGTCTGACCATAAGACCTATTTGGATGTGTACTGACGAGATAAACACTTTATTTTCATATAGCGCAAGACGCATGCGACATACTTGGATGCGTACAGATGAGAAAAACACTTTTTCCAGAAAGTACAAGTCGCATTCGGCATACTTGGATGCGTACAGACGAGAAAAACACTTTATCTTCAAATAGCGTCCGACCATAAGACCTATTTGGATGTGTACTGACGAGATAAAGACTTTATTTTCATATAGCGCAAGACGCATGCGACATACTTTGATGCGTACAGACGAGAAAAACACTTTTTTTCCAGAAAGCACAAATCGCATTCGACATACTTGGATGCGTACTGACGAGAAAAACACTTTATTTTCAAATAGCGCAAGACGCATGCGACATACTTGGATGCGTACAGACGAGAAAAACACTTTTTTTCCAGATAGCGTCCGACCATAAGACCTATTTGGATGCGTACTGACGAGATAAACACTTTATTTTCAAAAGCGCAAGACGCATGCGACATACTTGGATGCGTACAGACGAGAAAAACACTTTTTTTCCAGATAGCGTCTGATCATAAGACCTATTTGGATGCGTACTGACGAGATAAACACTTTATTTTCATATAGCGCAAGACGCATGCGACATACTTGGATGCGTACAGACGAGAAAAACACTTTTTTGCAGATAGCGTCCGACCATAAGACGTATTTGGATGCGTACTGACGAGATAAACACTTTATTTTCTAAAGCGCAAGTCGCATGCGACATACTTGGATGCGTACAGACGAGAAAAACACCTTTTTTCCGGATAGCACAGTCGCATTCGACATACTTGGATGCGTACTGACGAGATAAACACTTTATTTTCAAATAGCGCAAGACGCACGACATACTTGGATGCGTACAGACGAGAAAAACACTTTTTTCCAGATAGCGTCCGACCATAAGACCTATTTGGATGCGTACTGACGAGATAAACACTTTATTTTCATATAGCGCAAGACGCATGCGACATACTTGTATGCGTAGCAGAAGAAAAACATTTTTTTTCCAGATACACAAGTCGCATTCGACCAACTTGGATGCGTACTGACGAGATAAACACTTTATTTTCAAATAGCGCGAGATGCATGCGACATCTTGGATGCGTACAGATGAGAAAAACACTTTTTCCAGATAGCGTCGGACCATAAGACGTATTTGGATGCGTACTGACGAGATAAACACTTTATTTTATTAGCGCAAGTCGCATGCGACATACTTGGATGCGTACAGACGAGAAAAACACTTTTTTCTCCAGAGCACAAGTCGCATTCGGCATACTTGATGCGTACTGACGAGATAAACACTTTATTTTCAATAGCGCAAGATGCAGGCATACTTGGATGCAGACGAGAAAAACACTTTTTTCCAGATAGCGTCTGACCATAAGACCTTTTGGATGCGTACGAGGATAAAACACTTTATTTTCATATAGCGAAAACGACGCGATGCGACATACTTGTATTCGTACAGACGAGAAAACCACTTTTTTCCAGATAGCACAAGTCGCATTGACACTTGGATGGTACTGACGAGAAAACACTTTATTTTCAAATAGCGCAAGTCGCATGCGACATACTTGGATGCATACAGAGGAAAAAAACATTTTTTTTCCAGATAGCGTCCGACCATAAGACTATTTGGATGCGTAATGACGAGATAAACACTTTATTTTCAATAGCGCAAGTCGCATTCGGCATACTTGGATGCACCAGACGAGAAAAACACTTTATTTTCAAATAGCGCAAGACGCAGCGACATACTTGGATGCGTACAGACGAGAAAAACACTTTATTTTCAAATAGCGCGAGATGCATGCGACATACTTGATGCGTACAGACGAGAAAAACACTTTTTCCAGATAGCGTCTGACCATAAGACCTATTTGGGTGTACTGACAAGATAAACACTTTATTTTCATATAGCCAAGATGCATGCGACATACTTGGATGCGTACAGATGAGAAAACTTTTTCTCCAGAAAGCCAAGTCGCATTCGGCATACTTGGATGCGTACATGACGAAAACCACTTTATTTTCAAATAGCGCAAGACGCAGACGACTCTTGGATGCATACAGACGAGAAAAACACTTTTTTTCCGATAGCGTCCGACCTAAGACGTATTTGGATGTGTACTGACGAGATAAACACTTTATTTTCATAAGCGTAGGACGCATGTGACATACTTGATGCGTACAGACGAGAAAACCACTTTTTTTCCAGATAGCACAAGTCCATTCGACATACCTGAAGTACTGACGGCAAACACTTTATTTTTCAGGCGTTAGTCGCAGCGACATACTTTTGACATACATACCAAACACATTTTTTTCCAGATAGCGTCCGACCAAGGATTTATTTGATGCCACGAGGAGATACACATTTATTTCTAGCCTAGCGTCGCATTCGGTTGGGCGGAGTAATATCTTAAAAACACTTCATTTTTCGCAAATAGGCAAGACCGACGCCACACTGATGTCCGCCCACGGGAAGACACTTTTTTTAGGTAGTCCACCCCTGTCCTTGATGCAACTGACGAGACAAACACTTTATTTTCATATAGCGCAGTATATCTCGTCAGTACGCACCCACTAAGTTTTATGGTCGGACGCTATCTGGAAAAAGTGTTTTTCTCGTCTGTACGCATCCATGGTTTTCCAGTGCGACTTGCGCTATCTGGAAAAAAATTGTTTTTCTCGTCTGTACGCATCCCGCTGTCGCATGCGTCTTGCGATATTTGAAAATAAAGAGTTTATCTTGTCAGCGCATCCAATAGGCCTTATGGTCGGACGCTATCTGGAAAAAAAGTGTTTCTTCTGTCTGTACGCACCATGTATGCCGCATGCGACTTGCGCTATCTGGAAAAACAGTTTTTCCGTCTGTTCGCATCCAAATACACGTTGCGTCTTGCGCTATTTGAAAATAAAGAGTTTATCTCGTCAGTACGCATCCAAATAGGTCTTTGGTCGAACGCTTTCTGAAAGAGTGTTTTTTTGGTCACGCATCCAAGTATGTCGCATGCGTCTTGCGCTATATGAAAATAAAGTCTTTATCTCGTCAGTAATCATCCAACAGGTCCCCTGGTCGGACGCTATCTGAAAAAAGTGTTTTTCTCGTCTGTACGCATCCGTATGTCGCATGCGTCTTGCGCTATTTGAAAAAAGGCGTTTTTTCGTCGTAGCATCCGCCGTTGAATGCGACTTGTACCATCTGGAAAAAAAAGTTCTCCACAGTACGCATCCGGCATGCCAATTGACTTGTGCTATCTGGAAAAAGTGCTTTTTGTCTGTACACATCCGCATGTCGCACGCGGTTGCGCAGTTTGAAAAAAAGCGTTTTTCCGTCTGTTCGCATCCAAATATGTCGCATGCGTCTCGCGCTATTTGAAAATAGAGTTTATCTTCGTCGTGCGCATCCAAATAGGTCTTATGGTCGGACGCTATCTGGACAAAGATTTTTTCTCACCAGTACAGCATCAGCATGTCGCATGCGGTCGGTGCTTGAAAATAAAGTGTTTATTCTCGTCAGTACGCCTCCAAGTATGTCGAATGCGACTTGTGCTGTCTGAAAAAAATGTTTTTCTCGTCTGCACGCATCCGCGGCTATCGCATAAACCGCGCTATTTGAAAATAGAGTTTATCTCGTCAGTAATAACCAAATAGGTCTTATGTTCGGACGTTGGAAAAAGTGTTTTTACAGGTCTGTACGCATCAAAGTATGCCGCATGCGTCTTGCGCTATTTGAAAATTTATTTTCAAATAGTGCAAGACGCATGCGACATACTTGGATGCGTACAGACGAGAAAAACACTTTTTTTCCAGAAAGCACAAGTCGCATTCGACATACTTGGATGCGTACTGACGAGATAAACACTTTATTTTCAAATAGCGCAAGATGCATGCGACATACTTGGATGCGTACAGACGAGAAAAACACTTTTTTCCAGATAGCACAAGTCGCATTCGACATACTTGGATGCGTAATGACGAGATAAACACTTTATTTTCAAATAGCGCAAGATGCATGCGACATACTTGGATGCGTACAGACGAGAAAAACACTTTTTTTCCATATAGCGTCCGACCATAAGACCTATTTGGATGTGTACTGACGAGATAAAGACTTTATTTTCATATAGCGCAAGACGCATGCGACATACTTGGATGCGTACAGACGAGAAAAACACTTTTTTTCCAGAAAGCGTTCGACCATAAGACCTATTTGGATGCGTACTGACGAGATAAACACTTTATTTTCAAATAGCGCAAGTCGCATGCGGCATACATGGATGCGTACAGACGAGAAAAACCCTTTTTTTCCAGTTAGCGTCCGACCATAAAACTTATTTGGATGCGTACTGACGAGATAAACACTTTATTTTCAAATAGCGCAAGACGCATGCGACATACTTGGATGCGTACAGACGAGAAAAACACTTTTTTTCCAGATAGCGTCCGACCATAAGACCTATTTGGATGCGTACTGACGAGATAAACACTTTATTTTCATATAGCGTAAGACGCATGCGACATAATTTGATGCGTACAGACGAGAAAAACACTTTTTTTCCAGATAGCACAAGTCGCATTCGACATACTTGGATGAGTACTGACGAGATAAACACTTTATTTTCAAATAGCGCAAGATGCATGCGACATACTTGGATGCGTACAGACGAGAAAAACACTTTTTTTGCAGATAGCGTCCGACCATAAGACGTATTTGGATGCGTACTGACGAGATAAACACTTTATTTTCAAATAGCGCAAGTCGCATGCGACATACTTGGATGCGTACAGACGAGAAAAACACTTTTTTTCCTGAAAGCGTTCGACCATAAGACCTATTTGGATGCGTACTGACGAGATAAACTCTTTATTTTCAAATAGCGCAAGTCGCATGCGACATACTTGGATGCGTACAGATAAGAAAAATACTTTTTTTCCAGATAGCACAAGTCGCATTCGGCATACTTGGATGCGTACAGACGAGAAAAACACTTTTTTCCAGATAGCGTCAGGACCATAAGACGTATTTGGATGCGTACTGACGAGATAAACACTTTATTTTCATATAGCGCAAGTCGCATTCGGCATACTTGGATGCGTACAGACGAGAAAAACACTTTATTTTCAAATAGCGCAAGACGCATGCGACATACTTGGATGCGTACAGACGAGAAAAACACTTTTTTTCCAGATAGCGTCCGACCATAAGACCTATTTGGATGCGTACTGACGAGATAAACACTTTATTTTCATATAGCGTAAGACGCATGCGACATACTTTGATGCGTACAGACGAGAAAAACACTTTTTTTCCAGATAGCACAAGTCGCATTCGACATACTTGGATGAGTACTGACGAGATAAACACTTTATTTTCAAATAGCGCAAGATGCATGCGACATACTTGGATGCGTACAGATGAGAAAAACACTTTTTTTGCAGATAGCGTCCGACCATAAGACGTATTTGGATGCGTACTGACGAGATAAACACTTTATTTTCATATAGCGCAAGACGCATGCGACATACTTGGATGCGTACAGACGAGAAAAACACTTTTTTCCAGATAGCACATGTCGCATTCGACATACTTGGATGCGTACTGACGAGATAAACACTTTATTTTCAAATAGCGCAAGATGCATGCAACATACTTGGATGCGTACAGACAAGAAAAACAATTTTTTTCCAGATAGCGTCTGACCATAAGACCTATTTGGATGTGTACTGACGAGATAAACACTTTATTTTCATATAGCGCAAGACGCATGCGACATACTTGTATGCGTACAGACAAGAAAAACACTTTTTTTCCAGATAGCACAAGACGCATTCGACATACTTGGATGCGTACTGACGAGATAAACACTTTATTTTCAAATAGCGCGAGATGCATGCGACATACTTGGATGCGTACAGACGAGAAAAACACTTTTTTTCCAGATAGCGTCTGACCATAAGACCTATTTGGATGTGTACTGACAAGATAAACACTTTATTTTCATATAGCGCAAGATGCATGCGACATACTTGGATGCGTACAGATGAGAAAAACACTTTTTCTAGAAGCAAAGTCGCATTCGGCATACTTGGATGCGTACAGACGAGAAAACACTTTATTTTCAAATAGCGCAAGACGCATGCGACATACTTGGATGCGTACAGACGAGAAAAAACTTTTTTTTCCAGATAGCGCCAGTCGCATTCGACATACTTGGATGCGTACTGACGAGATAAACACTTTATTTTCAAATAGCGCAAGTCGCATGCGACATACTTGGATGCGTACAGACGAGAAAAACACTTTTTTTCCAGATAGCGTCCGACCATAAGACGTATTTGGATGCGTAATGACGAGATAAACACTTTATTTTCATATAGCGCAAGTCGCATTCGGCATACTTGGATGCGTACAGACGAGAAAAAACACTTTATTTTCAAATAGCGCAAGACGCATGCGACATACTTGGATGCGTACAGACGAGAAAAACACTTTTTTCCAGATAGCGTCCGACCATAAGACCTATTTGGATGCGTACTGACGAGATAAACACTTTATTTTCATATAGCGTAAGACGCATGCGACATAATTTGATGCGTACAGACGAGAAAAACACTTTTTTTCCAGATAGCACAAGTCGCATTCGACATACTTGGATGCGTACTGACGAGATAAACACTTTATTTTCAAATAGCGCAAGATGCATGCGACATACTTGGATGCGTACAGACGAGAAAAACACTTTTTTTCCAGATAGCGTCCGACCATAAGACCTATTTGGATGCGTACTGACGAGATAAACACTTTATTTTCAAATAGCGCAAGTCGCATGCGACATACTTGGATGCGTACAGATAAGAAAAACTTTTTTCCAGATAGCACAAGTCGCATTCGGCATACTTGGATGCGTACAGACGAGAAAAACACTTTTTTTCAGATAGCGTCCGACCATAAGACCTATTTGGATGCGTACTGACGAGATAAACACTTTATTTTCATATAGTGCAAGACGCATGCGACATACTTGGATGCGTACAGACGAGAAAAACAATTTTTTTCCAGATAGCGTCTGACCATAAGACCTATTTGGATGTGTACTGACAAGATAAACACTTTATTTTCATATAGCGCAAGACGCATGCGACATACTTGGATGCGTACAGATGAGAAAAACACTTTTTCTCCAGAAAGCACAAGTCGCATTCGGCATATTTGGATGCGTACAGACGAGAAAAACACTTTATTTTCAAATAGCGCAAGACGCTTGCGACATACTTGGATGCGTACAGACGAGAAAAACACTTTTTTTCCAGATAGCGTCCGACCATAAGACCTATTTGGATGTGTGCTGACGAGATAAAGACTTTATTTTCATATAGCGCAAGACGTATGCGACATACTTGGATGCGTACAGACGAGAAAAACACTTTTTTTTCCAGAAAGCGTTCGAACATAAGACCCTATTTGGGATGCGTACTGACGAGATAAACACTTTATTTTCAAATAGCGCAAGACGCATGCGACATACTTGGATGCGTACAGACGAGAAAAACACTTTATTTTCAAATAGCGCAAGACGCATGCGACATACTTTGATGCGTACAGACGAGAAAAACACTTTTTTTCCAGATAGCGTCCGACCATAAGACCTATTTGGATGCGTACTGACGAGATAAACACTTTATTTTCAAATAGCGCAAGACGCATGCGACATACTTGGATGCGTACAGACGAGAAGAACACTTTTTTTCCAGATAGCACAAGTCGCATTCGACATACTTGGATGCGTACTGACGAAATAAACACTTTATTTTCAAATAGCGCAAGATGCATGCGACATACTTGGATGCGTACAGACGAGAAAAATACTTTATTTTCAAATAGCGCAAGACGCATGCGACATACTTGGATGCGTACAGACGAGAAAAACACTTTTTTTCCAGATAGCGTTCGACCATAAGACCTATTTGGATGCGTACTAACGAGATAAACACTTTATTTTCAAATAGCGCAAGATGCATGCGACATACTTGGATGCGTACAGACGAGAAAAACACTTTTTTTTCAGATAGCGTCCGACTATAAGACCTATTTGGATGCGTACTGACGAGATAAACAATTTATTTTCAAATAGCGCATGTCGCATGCGACATACTTGGATCCATACAGACGAGAAAAACACTTTTTCCAGATACCGTCCGACCATAAGACCCATTTGGATGCATTCTGACGAGATAAACACTTTATTTTCAAATAGAGCAAGACGCGCTCGACATACTTGGATGCGTACAGACGAGAACAACACTTTATTTTCAAATAGCGCAAGACGCGTGCGACATACTTGGATGCGTACAGACAAGAAAAAACTTTTTTTCCAGATAGCACAAGTCGCATTCGACATACTTGGATGCGTACTGACGAAATAAACACTTTTTTTCCAGATAGCACAAGTCGCATTCGACATACTTGGATGCGTACAGACGAGAAAAACACTTTATTTTCAAATAGCGCAAGACGCATGCGACATACTTTGATGCGTACAGACGAGAAAAACACTTTTTTCCAGATAGCGTCCGACCATAAGACCTATTTGGATGCGTACTGACGAGATAAACACTATACTTTCAAATAGCGCAAGACGCATGCGACATACTTGGATGCGTACAGACGAGAAAAACACTTTTTTTCCAGATAGCGTCCGACCATAAGACATATTTGGATGCGTACTGACGAGATAAACACTTTACTTTCAAATAGCGCAAGACGCATGCGACATACTTGGATGCGTACAGACGAGAAAAACTCTTTATTTTCAAATAGCGCAAGACGCATTCGACATACTTGGATGCGTACAAACGAGAAAAACACTTTATTTTCAAATAGCGCAAGACGCATGCGACATACTTTGATGCGTACAGACGAGAAAAACACTTTTTTTCCAGATAGCACAAGTCGCATTCGACATACTTGGATGCGTACAGACGAGAAAAACATTTTATTTTCAAATAGCGCAAGACGCATGCGACATACTTTGATGCGTACGGACGAGAAAAACACTTTTTTTCCAGATAGCGTCCGACCATAAGACCTATTTGGAAGTGTACTGACGAGATAAACATTTTATTTTCATATAGCGCAAGACGCATGCGACATACTTGGATGCGTACAGACGAGAAAAACACTTTTTTTCCAGAAAGCGTTCGACCATAAGACCTATTTGGATGCGTACTGACGAGATAAACACTTTTTTTCCAGATAGCGTCCGACGATAAGACCTATTTGGATGCGTACTGACGAGATAAACACTTTATTTTCAAATAGCGCAAGACGCATGCGACATACTTGGATGCGTACAGACGAGAAAAACTCTTTATTTTCAAATAGCGCAAGACGCGTGCGACATACTTGGATGCGTACAGACGAGAAAAACACTTTTTTTCCAGATAGCACAAGTCGCATTCGACATACTTTGATGCGTACAGACGAGAAAAACACTTATTTTCCAGATAGCGTCCGACCATAAGACCTATTTGGATGCGTACTGACGAGATAAACACTTTATTTTCAAATGGCGCAAGACGCATGCGACATACTTGGATGCGTACAGATGAGAAAAACACTTTTTTTCCGGTTAGCACAAATCGCATAAGAAATACTTGGATGCGTACAGACGAGAAAAACACTTTATTTTCATATAGCGCAAGACGCATGCGACATACTTGGATGCGTACAGACGAGAAAAACACTTTATTTTCAAATAGCGCAAGACGCATGCGACATACTTTGATGCGTACAGACCTGTAAAACACTTTTTTTCCAGATAGCGTCCGAACATAAGACCTATTTGGATGCGTACTGACGAGATAAACTCTATTTTCAAATAGCGCGAGACGCATGCGACATACTTGGATGCGTACAGACGAGAAAAACACTTTTTTTTCAGATAGCACAAGTCGCATTCGACATACTTGGAGGCGTACTGACGAGATAAACACTTTATTTTCAAATAGCGCAAGACGCATGCGACATACTTTGATGCGTACAGACGAGAAAAACACTTTTTGTCCAGATAGCGTCCGACCATAAGACCTATTTGGATGCGTACTGACGAGATAAACTCTATTTTCAAATAGCGGATGACGCATGCGACATACTGTGGCACAGACGAGAAAACACTTTTTTTCAGATAGCGTCCGACCATATGACCATTGGATCGTACTGACAAGATAAACTCTTTATTTTCAATAGGCACACGACATGCTTATGCACACAGAAACAATTTTCCAGATAGTCGCATGCGCACGCACACAGACAGAAACATTTTTTTCAGATAGCGTCCGACCATAAAACCCCGACTGACGGATTAACGATACTTTATTTTCAAATAGCGCAAGTCGCATGCGACATGCTTGGATACGGCGCGAAAAAACACTTTTTCCAGATAGCGTCCGACCATAAGACCTATTTGTATGCGTACTGAGAGGGGAGACACTTTATTTTCATATAAGGCGCACGGCGGCTTGGATGCGACGAGACGAGAAAAACACTTTTTCCAGATAGCACAAAGTCGCATTCGACATACTTGGGGCGTACTGACGAGATAAACACTTTATTTTCAAAAAGAAGACGCACGCGACATACTTGATGCGTGTGCCAGACGAGAAAAACACTTTTTCCAGATAGCGACCGACCATAAGACCTATTTGATGGGTGCGTACGAGATAAACACTTTACTTTCAAATAGCGCAAGACGCATGCGACATACTTGGATGCGTACAGCAAGAAAAACACTTTTTTTTAGATAGCGTCCGACCATAAGACATATTTGGATGTTACTGACGAGATAAACACCTTATTTTCATATAGCGCAAGACGCATGCGACATACTTGGAGGCGTGCAGAGAAAAACACTTTTTTTCCAGTACTATCTGGAAAAAAGTGTTTATCTCATCAGTACGCATCCAAGTATGTCGAATGCGACTTGTGCTATCTGGAAAAAAAGTGTTTTTCTTGTCTGTACGCATCCAAGTATGTCGCACGCGTCTTGCGCTATTTGAAAATAAAGTGTTTTTCTCGTCTGTTCGCATCCAAATATGTCGCATGCGTCTTGCGCTATTTGAAAATAAAGTGTTTATCTCGTCAGTACGCATCCAAATATGTCTTATGGTCGAACGCTTTCTGGAAAAAAAGTGTTTTTCTCGTCTTTATGCATCCAAGTATGTCGCATGCGTCTTGCGCTATTTGAAAATAAAGTGTTTTTCTCGCCTGTACTCATCAAAGTATGTCGCATGCGTCTTGCGCTATTTGAAAATAAAGTGTTTTTCTCGTCTGTACGCATCCAAGTATGTCGCATGCGTCTTGCGCTATTTGAAAATAAAGTGTTTATCTCGTCAGTACGCATCCAAATAGGTCTTATGGTCGAACGTTTTCTGGAAAAAGTGTTTTTTTCGTCTGTACGCATCCGATGTCGCTTGCGTCTTGCGCTATATGAAAATAAAGTCTTTATCTCGTCAGTACACATCCAAATAGGTCTTATGGTCGGACGCTATCTGGAAAAAAAGTGTTTTTCTCGTCTGTACGCATCAAAGTATGTCGTGCGTCTTGCGCTATTTGAAAAAAAGGTTTTTTTCTCGTCTGTACGCATCCAAGTATGACCGATTTGTTTTTCTGGAAAAAAGTTTTTTTCCCTCATCTGTACGCATCCGATGTCGCATGCGTCTTGCGCTATATGAAAATAAAGTGTTTATCTCGTCAGTACGCATCCAAATAGGTCTTATGGTTGGACGCCTATCAGAAAAAAAGTGTTTCTGGCGTGTACCCAGCATGTCGCATGCGTCTTGCGCTATTTAAAAATAAAGTGTTTATCTCGTCAATACGCATCCAAATAGGTTTTGGCGGACGCTATCTGGATAAAAAGTGTTTTCCTCTCTGTACGCATCCAAGTATGCCGCTCGCGTCTTGCGCTATTTGGAAATAAATTATTTTTCTCGTCTGTATGCATCCAGGATGTCGAATGCGACTTGTGCTATCTGGAAAAAAGTGTTTATCTCGTCAGTACGCATCCGCATGTCGAATGATTGCGCTATTTGAAAGTAAAGTGTTTTTTTTTCTGTACGCATCCGATGTCGCACGCGACTTGCGCTATTTGAAAATAAAGTGTTTTTCCTGTCTGTTCGCATCCAAATATGTCGCATGCGTCTTGCGCTATTTGAAATTAAAGTGTTTATCTCGTCATTACGCATCCAAAAGGTCTTATGGTCGAACGCTTTCTGGAAAAAAGTGTTTTTTCCTCGTCTGTACGCATCCAAGTATGTCGCATGCGTGTCTTGCGCTATATGAAAATAAAGTCTTTATCTCGTCAAAGTACACATCCAAAAGGGTCTTATGGTCGGACGCTATTGGAAAAAGGGGCTTTTCTCGTCTGTACGCATCCAAAGTATGTCGCATGTCTTGCGCTATATGAAAATAAAATGTTTTTCCGTCTGTACGGCATCCAGGGTATGCCGAATGCGACTTGTGCTTTCTGGGAAAAAAGGTTTTTTCTCTCCACGTAAGCCCCCCAGTATGTCGCATGCGTCTTGGCCGCTAATTGAAAATAAGTGTTTTTCTCGTCTGTACGAATCCAAGCATGCCGAATGTGACTTGTGCTTTTGGAAAAAAGTGTTTATCTCGTCAGTACGCATCCAAGTATGTCGCACGCGTCTTGCGCTATTTGAAAATAAAGAGTTTTCCCGTCAGTACGCATCCAAGTATGTCGCATGCGACTTGCCTTTCTTGGAAAAATTGTTTTTCTGTCTGTTCGCATCCAAATATGTCGCATGCGTCTTGCGCTATTTGAAAATAAAGTGTTTATCTCGTCAGTACGCATCCAAATAAGGTCTTATGGTCGAACGCTTTCTGGAAAAAGTGTTTTTCTTTCGTCTGTACGCATCCAAGTATGTTCGCATGCGTCTTGCGCTATATGAAAATAAAGTCTTTATCCTCAGTCAGTACACATCCAAATAGGTCTTATGGTCGGACGCTATCTGGAAAAAAGTGTTTTTTTCGTCTGTACGCATCCGGATGTCGCATGCGTCTTGC